>JAADJF010000062.1:0-73965 GCA_012932015.1 Fusarium acutatum
ATTTAAACTTTTACTACTTACTTGAAGAGTTAGGCCCCTTTTACTTCAATCTACAGCTAGCTCCATATCACAACGTGGGGAAAGGTCCAAGCTCCAGCCTCAGGCTAAGGCCCAGGTTCCAGCTCCCATTTTGCGACTCCGCTTCCTAACCAAAACCTTCTCCTTATCAACCTCTCCCCAGACAATTCTCAGTCCAGTTTCGGTGACCGAGACCCGTCCGGCTCATAAACAGTGAGCCCGCTCCGGGACTAACTGTATTCAGCTGCACGCTGGCCGTCATGGCTCTTTCTGCCAATGCAAAAGATGCCCTTAATTTGGATCCGAGCAGCAAGAATGCCTCTGCCAAAAGCAACCCTGGGCGCAACACAAGCAAGCAACAAGTAAGACACCGTGCATCTGTCGCTTGTGCGTCATGTCGCGACAGAAGAATACGATGCGTGGTTCCCAAGAATCAGACCGAATGTACCGCTTGCGCAAAGTCAGGCTCAGAGTGCATCATTAAAAATGATGATGAGCGTAGACGGTATGAGCTCATGTCTTTCAGCCCCATCATGAGCCACGGCTAATGAATTTTTCCAGTCCTATATCCAAAGCATACATGTCCTCTTTATCAGACAGAATCTCAATGCTTGAAGGCTTGCTTTTGGAAAAGGGTGTTGTACCCCCTCCGGCGACTCATCCTCCCAAAACAAGGCACGATCAAGACGCCGCAGCCACTACGGCGGGCAATATTGACCCATCTCCGCAATCTGACTCAAAGTCCCCGGGGAGTGAGGACCACTCTCCACCGGACTATCAGAACGACGATTTCACGACACGTGAGGGTGAACTTGCGACAACAAATTCGCGTGATAACCAGCAAGCGTACTCTCGTTCGAACGAAGATTCGCCATTTCGCATTCTGGATCCCAAGCAAGAGGATATAATCCATCGACTTTTATCGACCAAGGGCAACCTCTCATTCGACCAAATCTCTGGAAGGCTGCGTTTCTTTGGTCCCACAGCCAACAGTCATGTTTATGCTGAATCAACAAGTCTATCATATGCGGATGAACCGCCAGAACAAATCCGAAGAGCAGAGAAGATGATTCAATCTCTGAGCTCGGAGACACATGACTATCTCGTGGATGGTTTCTTCCACTACTATAATTCTGTCATTCAAATCATTGATCGAGATGCTTTCGAAGCTGACCGAATCTCGAAGTCTTCAAAGTTTTACTCTCATTTTCTTCACATCACAGTCTTGGCCATGGGGTATCGTGTGGCCGATATGGACCGAGATGATATGCGCAGGATTACACTGAGTCTAAGAGAAAGTTCCCTTCATAGAGAAGCCAAACACATGCTTGACATCGAGCTCGAGCGTCCTGGTGGTATCCCTAGTGTTCAGGCGTTATTGTTGCTTGGAGATCTTGAATGTGGTGTCGGTAGAGATAATACCGGTTGGATGTACTCTGGTGAGCCTTGATCAATGTCCATGTTTTTGAATTTTCTTCCGGCTAATTGTGTCTAGGAATGGCAAATCGCCTTGCTTTTGATATTGGCCTCCACTTAGATTGCACCAGCAGCATGTCCGAACAAGACACGAAAATTCGAAATATGGTCATGCAGGCATGCGTGATCTATGACAGATATTGGGGGTTGTTTCTGGGTAGGCCATTGGCTATCAAAAGCCAAGACGTCGACCTTTTGTCAAACCGATTTTCCCAGCTTGCTTCTTTCGGGCTCGATGCTCCCAAAATGGATTTGACTACTGAAATTTACGAGCAGCTCATTGAGTTGATGGAATTGGCAGGACGAATCGTTGAAATACGTGATCTGAGCAACTCCGGTAAAGTGACGGAACAGACCGGTGCATTTGCGACTAATGAAGCCGAGGAAAACAGATATCTACAGGTCATTAATCTCGACAGGCAACTTCAAAATTGGTATAGGCGATTGCCTGACCGCATGGCATGGAAGCCGAGCAATGTCAAGACAGCTCCTTACAGTTTCTTCCTCTTACATCAACAATATCATGTCACTATGATTTTACTGCATCGACCATGGGCCAAATATGGCTCAATTTCTGGCGACAGTTCGAGCACGGGATCGCATCCAAGTCCTGAAAGCGACAGAAAGGCAAATTCAGAAAGCCCCGGGCACCACTTCACTGCTGAGGGTTCGTCCATGTCTACCGATGACCGTCAACGCGTGGTCCATGGGAGCCGCACATCGCTGGCCCGCAGTATATGTACTCAGCAAGCGATTCGCGTGGCTCGAATATTCTGGCAGCATCGTCAAAGATTCGACGGACGAAAGATTTTCATTACGGGAATGCAGCATGCTGGTACTGCATCAATAGCGTTGATTGCTGCACTTGCCTACCAGCGCAATGAGCCAAATCGCCAGACATATATCGGCTATCTTGAAATTCTATCTGATGCTGTTGGCGACATGAGCGCTACATACCATCCGGCCAGTAGGATGGATGACTTGCTCAAGGCTGTACTTGAGCAGATTCGTAGCAGCATGACTGGCGTTTCACGGTCGCGCAGCGGCAGCGCAGGGCAGCAGGCCATTAGTATTGGTGCCAGTAGTACGAGGAGCGGCGTCTCTTATGACGGCAATACATCAGTTCCTGTTGTTCCTGTCAGGCGAGAAGCCGATACTGACTTCAATCAACCTCTTAAGAAAAGGCGTCCTTCTGTTCACCGACAAACCTCTGACTATGCCTCATCGAAACCGTCATACATCGGTATAACATCGCAACCGGGACCAACTCTATCTCTGACGTATGGCCAACAAAGCCAATCACGGCTTGATCCAAACATTTTTCCCATAAATTTGCACAGCCAGCCGGAACAACCTGGCCTGACGATGGTGGGGGCGAACGCGGTCAATATGCATCCCGAACTTGCTACAGGCCACATGGTCGGCACACTCAATGCTGCGAACTTCGGTAACCCATTACATGACAATTGGGGCCTGCCTAACATGCAGCCTTCTTTTCCACAAGGTCAATTTCATGGTGCCATAGACTGGTCTGCCGGAACTGCTGGTCTCAGTGCCAGTTCGGTATTGAATCAGAGTGCTGCGATGTCGACTGGTATCATGTCAGGAATGGCTGCTTTCAGCTCAGCGAAGGAGCCCCCAAAGTTTGGGGGTGGTGAGGGTGGTATGCATGAGTCTTCATCCAGTAAGCTCCCTCATATCGGTACAAACTGGACGAGTACCAACGTCGGGCTTGTAGGTTCAGGGAGGATGCAGGAATACGGTCCAAATCTGGGCAAGACAACACGTCTGAATGACGGGAACGACGATGAGCAGAGAAACTACTCTCTTGACTTTTTTAATTTTGGTTAGGTGCTATTGCTGCGTTACCGTATCTTCTGCAAGGTGTTCAAGGACTTTCACATCTGGTTTGTTATGTTGTGTTATTTTGAATTTGCAAAGTTGATTTTGCTATTTTTATCTTTGTGGGATATGAACAAGTCTGTATCTATATGAAATTGTACATTAAAGCTAGGTGTCAGGAGATCACTTTGGCATACGTCCAAATGAAAACGGCTGGTCTGGGCTTTTGCCAAATCAACGAAGCATTTCCACAATTCCCTCACGTACTTCCTTTATTCTGGCAGCCAAAGCACGATATCGAGATGTAAAGCAGACAATTTAACAAGGCTTTATGGGTAAAGGAAGCCACAGTACGTGCTGCTTTAGAATCAAAGAGGTCAAATAAAGTCATCATCAGTGAGGTGAACATAGCTAATCGTGACTTGAACGAAATAGTTGTTCAGAGTCTACATTGATATACATGCATAATTCAGATAATTCAATTCCAGTTAGCGGGTATATGTTATGCGTAGATCTTGGTCTAGCGACTACCAGACTAGGAGCGTCTAGTTACTGGTAAACCCCCCGTCACAGATCATACTGGCACCTTGCATGTAACTATTCATGGGAGAAGCCAACAGGACTATGGCATCTGCTACCTCCTCCATAGTGGCGAGGCGCTTCAAAGGAGTTCTTGACAAGTCCACTGCGAGTGGTGAGTCTGGATCACGACTCATAATACTCGTTAGTAGAGGTGTCTCGACATAACCTGGGCAGATGGCATTGATACGGATGCCTAAAGGCCCGTACGAGTTTGCGTCAGCCTTGGTCAAGCCAATGATGCCTAGTGGTCTATCAGTGCTTGAACGGACTGTGGCCAGCAGAGGTATTCACAACGTACCATGCTTAGCAGTTGTATACGCAGTATGGTCTTGGTTGTTTGGTGCCACAACAGCAAACATGCTTCCCACGTTGATGATCCTTCCGCGGCCAACCCGAGGTCCCAAATCTCTATGAGAGGATTTAGCTCTTCACTCATTTCGATTCATCATACCTTGGTAGACGTACTCTTGATTTGCCATGACATCCAGCTCTTCTTTCTGACATCGATACACACCCTGCAAATTCACATCGAGAATTCCGAGCCATTCATCGTCTTCCAACTCATGCGTCCTTCGTCCACTGCCACTAATACCGGCATTGTTCACAGCAATGTCCAGACGACCAAACTCGCCGATTGTCTTGGCAATGCCTTCCTTGACCTGTGTGGAGTCACGAACATTGAGATGCACCGGTAGAATATGGACGTGGGGAAAGTGTTTCTTCAAAGATCGGGCGGATGTATGTAGTGCGTCTTGGTTGATGTCGGCCAATGCTAGCTTTGTGACTCCATGCTGGGCAAAGGCGATGGCCGTCTGTTGTCCAATACCTAATGACGATCATATCAGCGATGGAGACTCTAACAAGACACTAAACGAGTAGCTTCGAGTCCGTCTCGACGACGGCGCAAAGTGAAATACGGGGCGATAGTATGTAATGAGCAAATAGCGGGACGTACCGGAGGCTGCGCCTGTGATGAGGGCGGACCCACGAAGCAAGACGGTCATTCTGATGGAGTTGATGTGGTGTTGAATACACGTGTCGTGACTTGTAGAAGGCGGTGCCACTATAGAGAGACAGTGAAAGCAAGATAGCCTTATCTCACCACTTGACTTGGTCTTTTAGCGCTGCAGCCACGATATCTCGGAAAAGGTGTCGGCCCATGGCACTTCTGATAACACTGTTCGTGGACCAGGGTATCCACAAAGACTCAGCTGGGGTCGGTTGTTAGATTGAAGCTATCGAGCCAGGATGTGTCGCATCAAGGTTCCACTCATCACGACATGCTTTGAGCCTCATGAACATTACATAGGGGCCGTGTAGTATCTCACAGCAGACATGTTTTTTAACAGGAGATACAAAGTCGGAAGACTGATGCATGATGAATGTGGCGTAAGGGTACCGGGAATGTCGACCCGTGAAGCCACTTCTTATCACCATCAGTACAATTGACACGATATGGGCAGGTACCGTCGTATCGCGTCGCCATGATCTTATGTGTATTGTGATGATCTCTCTCGGTCCTCGTTTTGACATCGAGTGGTATTATATGGTACGAGGAAACGACGTAATGGTGGTCGTCACATAAAGTCTGCAGAGTGTCAGCTGGGTCTACCTACATACGACATAACAGGCGGATGAAGGCAGCGCTCAATTGATCGTGAGAAGGAAGAAGACACCAATCCAGGCACGAGGAGTTGATAAAGCTGCGGTATTAAATCCGGGCATGGTAAAAGATGAAATACTATTTGGGGCAATCTACAAGTTGAGATCGGAACCATTGCCGACAATACAATGAGATCAAAAACACATGGAAGGCGATCGAGACCTAAGTGAACTTCGCGCATCGTGAGCCACGCGAAGTATCACCAAGGCACAAGTCACCATGAGTTTGAAAAGAGTACATGTGAAGACAAATCATGTGATTCATGGATGGGCTTTCGTGAACGACGTGTCATCTACCCGGGGTATGCTAATGATAATGTACAAAGGAAAGACCCGCGCGGTAAAGGCTGGTCGCTGACAGATGAAATATGTTCTTAAGGCTTGTTCTCGCCATTGAATCGAGCGATACCACTTCGGATACCCTTGTCGACTGACTTGGCCATCTTTTCAAGGGGAAGACGGTCCTCAACACGTTGGACCATTCTGGACACAGGAGGCTCGATGCGCTGGACACCCTTCTCCATGGGAGGAATGAAGTAGCTGACGTTCCTCTCCCATCGTGGAGCCCACTTGTTCGTCTGGTTGGATAAACGCTCCTCAGCCCCAGGCATGACAAGATAGAGAGGTGTCAAAACGCCAACACCGGCCGCGCCCATGCAGAAGATCTCTGAGGGCTTGGCAGCGGGGAGCTTGGGAACGCGGACAGGCATGTTGTGTATTTGTGGTGGAGGGAGTTTATATTATCTGTCTAGAACTGAGTGTCAGGTAGAGCTTTGTGGTACTTCTGGGGGGGTTTTACTAACTGCTGGTTGATCCAATCGACGTGTTCGACCGGATTTTATGGTTTCGTAAGACGAGTGTGAAAGAGGTGTTGGAGTTGTCGGGAGGATGTGGAGGCGGTATCAATGAAGTTGAAGAGAATGGATGTTTGTAGAATTTATTCGATTGGGATGAAAAAGACAGAAAACAGAAACAGGCAGGAAACGGCTACTGACTCTATTATATACGTGCAACCATGACTGAATGACTGCTTGTACAAGATCGAGCGGGGTAACAGCGCTTGGATGATCAACCTGCACGGTAGGGAGACTGCGACATCCAGACGAGTAGACAAGTAAACGATCATGGTAAGGAGGGTCCGAGAACTGACGGGGAGATACTTGTCGGTGTAAGCATAAATCGCTGCAAGTGGCGGTACATAGTAAGACAAATACTGTGCTGACCGACAAGGTTACACTTGAATGCGGATGGCTTGCCATCTCCCCCAACCTCAAACTCTCCTGCAGGCCGAGACAGATGATGATTCGCCGCACCTTAGGTCCATGCCCTCCATTACGTCGAGCCTCGACCCTCGTGACTTGATAGCTCGCTGCTCACGGTTGGTCAAGGAGGTTCTGAAAACAGTCAAGTACCTGTCGCGAGGCGCAGGGCAGGGCAGGGCAGCTTGGGCGGAGAGATATGTGCGACAAGGGGGAAACTCCCATGTGAAGGTTGCCACGCCATTGAACGCCTCAGAGGTCATTGTCGTGAGACGCGGGGAAGAGCAGGGGGAGGATCCAGGAGATTGAGGTCGTGGTGCCGGAGGGCGGCTTCGAGTCGAGATTCAGCCGTTCCAAGCGAGATGGTGGCTTGTTGGTTTGGTTGCCTTGGGTAGCAAAAGATGTGCAGTGTCATCCCGGATTGAGGGAAATGGCAGCGAATCAATCTTCGAAATTGATCTGGAAGTTTCGGTTTTCGATGAGACTTCAAACATGATCAAATATAGTTCCTCGCTGTGAAGACTGCGCTTCTTGACCCAGCGTAATGATCACGTAGTAGTAGAATACAGGGAAATGTGACGACGTGATTTTGCAGGGAGGCAAATCAAATGAAATTAAATCAAAGAAGCTGGGGCCGACACTGGGCGAGTGAAACTCCATAACCCCGCCAGTAAACGCAAGCAGGAAGTGGCATGTTTTCTACGCAGTCAAATCAACAAATGTGACCCTGCTTCGTTTCGTGTGTTGCGTAAAATGCAAGTGTCAGCCCAGTATTCAGAAAGAATTGATCGAGAGGGACAAGAATCTCACGCTTAGTGCATCACAGCCATGAAGTGCGTAATAATACGCAGCTTTGTCGTCTCAATTTCAATAGTCTTAACTGCACCTGGGCTACCTCATACACCAAAAACAACGATGTGCGGCACAGTTACTGAAAACAGAGGGCAGATGCAGGAGCCAGACAGGGAAACGGTGTGTCTGGCCGCCCGCTCCTTTTGCTCGTCTATGCAGGATGTCTTGTCGGTGACATTCCTCGCAAGTACTTCTGTTATAGATTTCAAACTCTCTGTCCCCCCTACAACTTACAGCGATTCATTGCACTCATACAAGTCGCGTGCCGTCCATTAATCACTGGCGCTAGCATGCAGAGGGTCCTCGAGCACCCTGAAGCGTCTCCACTAAGTCCGCTAAAGCCCCGCTTCCCCAGATTCGCGGCACTCAGGAACAGCCCCCCAGCTCTCACCCCCGCTTCAGAGACCCACTGCTGGGCTTCCCCGTAGTCAGCCAACATTGCTCACGCAGCCATTTGCCAGCTGATAATTTATACTACCCAGTGGGCTTAAATGCCAGTTCCTTACAGGTAGAAAAGGGCAAACCTGTGCATAATCAACAAGAGGACTAAAAAAAGGTCAAAAGTTAAATTTTGTCAAGATTGGGATTCGAACCCAAGAATCTTTCGATACTGCAAAATCCCCTAGTTAACCGGGTAAGACAGTGTCTTGAGTGCAGCGCCTTAGACCACTCGGCCATCTTGACTTGCTTGATATAAGCGACGTAGTGAATGAAGTATATTAATTGTTCAATCCGTACTTGATAAGAGCAAAAATTAATTAAATTGTCAAGGTTGGGATTCGAACCCAAGAATCTTTCGATACTGCAAAATTCCCTAGTTAACCAGGTAAGACGGTGTCTTGAGTGCAGCGCCTTAGACCACTCGGCCACCTTGACTTTTGTTAAACAACAGCCAACATTTGAACTAGATAAAGGTACGCTGGAGTCAGAAAACAACTCTTTTTAATCAATTCTTACCCTTGTCCATCCTATAACTAGTCGCACACATTCTCCATGATTGCAAGTCGCCAGGGTATTCTCAACTTTGTTTGCGAATGGCTACTCTTGGACAGCATGTCTACGCTTGGGTCTGCCAACCATCTCGGCGGCAAACTCCACCTAAATCGTATGTTTATGGGACTCCTAGAAAACAGCTTACTAATATTTATAGCCTTTTGAACGAAGTAGGTGTCCCTCGTTTGGCACGAATTCCAAACAGTATCTACGACGCCATTATAATTCCACATCTTCATCCTGGTAGTTTTGCGAGAAATCCAAGCATATCGAGTCAAGACCAGGTCTTCTGGTACCCCTGGGTTGCCACATGGGTTTACATAGACACTCCAATCCGTCTACTTTCGAGTCATGACACTTCATATACTTCACGCCAGGCTTTTGTGTGTCGAACTCCACATCCAAGCAGAGGCAACTTTGAAACAAGCAGGTTACTTCGAAAGTCTACAGGTTGCAAAAGAAGGATTTGCTGTCACAGCAAAGACAACTACCTCGGAGACTATGTATTGCAAGAATGTGGCATCAGGAACCCAGTCATCCGCAACAGAAGGGCATGCACTCCCCGGATTCACTATCTCAGTTAGATAGAAGAGCTGTGCTCGACCAGCACCTCTCATGCAGTGCCCTCTCCGACCAGGACATATCTTAACCGATACTTGAATCAATAGAACATGGCTCAAAGAAAAGACCTCGAGATATGTTCGAAGAAAACGAACGGTTTATCGACCCAAGGACAAACTTAACGTCATATAACTGGGGTCCTTCGGACAAGACGCTGGAAAGATGGAGGAAGGTTTACGACTTCATCAGGAATATTGAGTCGCTCCACTTTACTCCGAGGCTAAGAAACAAGGTCACGCAACATATGGCGCTCTTTTCCGTTGCGGCCAGCATCCATCGATGTCCCGGCGGTTTGGTTGCTGGGCTAAATCCCCTGAAAGCTGTACACCCCCCTGAATGGAAGGATGATCTGAGAAGTTTCAACGATGAGTTTCACAAATGTGTCCATTCATTCCAGAATGCTGTCATCCACAGCTACATCAAACACTTGCCGAATTTTCTCCTCGAGCGGAACTGGACAGGTTCCAACTCCTCCTCTGTACTGCCAAAACTGTCCCTGCATGAAAGCAATTCTGCAACCGCAGGGAACCAGATATCCTCGCACATGCCTGCACCCTTATTCGAGACCAAAGCACTTGCTGTGCATCCCCCATATCGTTTCAAACTGGTCCTTGAACGATGTGGGAAGACCGAAGGCCCACCTTTATCGACAATCAGGCGCCAGCAGGCCGAACAACTGTTTGAACACAAAGTGCCCAAACTATGTGGCTGGTTATTGGACAAGGTTGCTTGGGTGGAGTTTCTACAGGGACTTGGCGAAGGTGTTTGGATTGCAGCCTCACTGGAGACTGCAAGAGACGATGGGATGACACACCCAGAGCGTGACAGATTCATCGAGACTTTCGGTGACAGAACTGGTGCTGATGAGTCTGACAACGATGAGGCTAGAGGGATAAAACTCCAAAGGGCATCGCAACAATTCATGATACAACAAATGCAGTGGCTCGGCAATATTACAAGGGGGAAAGCAGCTGACTCCTCGTATTTCAATCTGAATGAAGCTGAAGGGCACCATTTTAACGTGTCAAAGCGCGGAAAAGTTCAACTCAGATTCAATTTGAAAAATAACTTGATCGTTACTACGGACATCAAGTTGGGGCCGCTCATTGCTCCGCTTGAGAAAGACGATAAACGTACAATACATTTCACGGGCTTGGGAATTGATATCAGAACCGCAACAGGATTGACAATCAAAGTTCCCATAAACAATTCGACATGTACTTTGCCCTTGTCAGCCATGAAGAGCCACAAAAACGGCACCGAATTCATTAGCCTTTGGAAAGCAGTTCGCGGTGAAGCTCAGCCTGAACGCTGTTTATCGAGTCTCTTGGAGTCTTCTGATGAAGATGCAGACTATCCTTCGGATTTATGTGTCTCGTCTAACGGGGAGAAGGGGGCGAACCCTCCCCAGAAGCGTCTTGAAACTATTCAAGAACCAGGGAAGAACGACGCAATGTGGCTTCTAAAGAGTTATATTGATTCACACCTGCCTGATGGAGGTGGTTTCTGGACGGGTAATAAGGTGGATTTTCCACAAGGAACAGACGATGTCGCTCGCTTCATTGAGTAAGTTGGGATGACCATCATTCAGCTCAGCTAGTTCTGTGGCCTTGCTGACCACTTCATCTAGCTTTCTTAAATTGCCTGAAAACTGTCAACATCCCTACGCTCGATGGTGGTTTCACTTACTAGTCTTGAGAAAAAGAGCCCAGCGCAACTGGTTGAATTGGCTTTCATCCTTACGCAGCACGACAATTCGGCATATCAACGCACCCATGTCGGCAACGACGAGAGCCACTTACCGTAAAAAGGTGCTATCATAACTCTTGGTCCTAAATAAGCAGGATTCTGAATGTTTGCCAACAATGGTGCTGGCGTTGTTTTGGGGGCAGTGCTAGGAGGGCATCCAGTTGCTTGCAGAAGAGGGCCAAGCTGAAAGCTGGCCAGCAAATTCAAAGACATGTTTCTTGACACACTAGAGTAATCTTCACAGTTTATAATTAGATCGTGACTATAGCAAATATTGCCAAACTGTGGACCGTCATAGGCCGTCAGCCCCGAGTTTAGTTTAAAGATTTGGAAACAAGTCGACAATTGCTTCCTTGCAACGAGGCGTCTGTGAATACATGGTTTCGGCTTGTGATACAGGCTTGATGATGGTTGAAAAGGCGGTGTCGCGTCCACCACAGGAATTAGACTCGTATCAGACCAAGACTCTCCAAACTTCAAGAGCATCGTGTCAAATTCCTCTCCCTCTCCCAGTTCCTTCACCGGTGACGCAGATTAACCGGTCATAGCGGCATCAGCGTCGCTTCCTGCATCCGCACCGCGCACCCACAGCACGTTATTACACCTGGATTTCGTGGTTGGCATCGCGTTTCCGAGAATGTAGGATGGGTAAGAAAAATCATACCTGATCAATACTTGGCCTAGTGATCCAGTAGGCTTGTCCTCGATGTACTCTTCGGTGCCGGAGAGCTGAATGTTCATGTAACTGTCGATGGAAACCAGCGTTCCCTTGTACTCTACCTCACCCCATTTTAGACGGACAAGAACTGGGTTCCCGACAAGCTTCTCGAGCATGGGGCGAGGGTTTAGGTGGACGAAACTCATCTTGGATGGTTGCGATGAGTTTGAGGGTCGGATTTGAGGTTGATGAGTGAGCTTTCTGGTGGCTGCAAAAGGACAGGCGCGTCAAGCGTAATGGGTTTAGCACTACGTGCCTGAGGAGGAATTTGCCAGACTGTGTCGGCTTTTCTTCGGTTAACTGGCCACTAGGTGGGTACGATCGAATTCGCCCCATTTTGAACAGGGTACAACATTAGAGGTCGATGGATGAACTGTCGAATTCTTCAACACTTGTGTTCTGCCACAAGCCATTCAGAACATCCCGATTATCACCGAGCTCAAGCTTCTGCGGCTGACAGTACCCGTTCATTTCTGTTACTTGATGAACGACAGAAGCATCACTTGTTTAGGTCAAGCTAGCCAGCAGTAAAGAAAACATGTTACTAACAAACACATATCTGTGCGCTTGGTGCAACCTTGGAATGCTACAATACTGCTCCTGTTCTTAATATCAATGTTGCATATTGCCTCGCCCTGGAGACAAGGTAACTGAAGGCTTCAGTCTTGGTATTCTCTAGAAGTTTCAATGATGTCAAATCAGGCAGGTTCAATGCCGAGCGTGGTGTTTAGGTGGTTGCATCAAGCTCCCGATGGCAGCGATCGAGCCAAGTAACTTCGACTTTGGGCTGTAGTAAATATCGGCGATTCGTCGTTGGGAGACGGGGCTGAAAAAGTATCGAGTACTTGCACTCTCTTGATGCACGTGGATCGTTAACCCCACTGGCCCAAGCCTCAAGAAGCTAGGCGTACCGGGAGAGACATTCACCGACCCCCGATTGTCATACAACAACCGAACGACCCAACCTGGAGGCCCTTAATTGTTCGCCGTTTTCAATGTTTTCCTTGCAACTATACAATTTCCTTTCTCATCGCCAGCGGATGTCTGTTGTCTCTTGCAGTGACGGCTAACACAGCTGAGGACTACTCGTGATTGATCATTCTAAGACTCCATCTTCTGCCATTTACTGTTCCCCCTGCTGCAGCAACCGCCATAAAGCTCTGCAGGAACTACGTCACGACTGTAAAACTCCTCTTGACAATCCACAGTCATGGCTGAGTTCGCCAATTTCGACGGAACACCCAGTAGCTTGGGCAGCGAGACGAGCAAGCGAAAAGCTGCCATCCTCGACAGGCATCTCCCAGATGGCTACTCCGCCGAGCCCGACGTTGCCTTTGGTCCAGCCAACCCTTCCGCTTCGGGGTCTGCCAGCAATGACAACAACGACACTTCAGGAGATCCCGTCGAATCTTCGCTCCTTTTGCAAGGAGGCGACATGCATCGCGACATGTTCAAGATCAAGGCTCGAGCCAACTCCCTCCGCCGCGCTGCCACCTTTTCCCACCATACACCTCCTCCCCTCGCTGCCGAAGACGAACTGAGCCACTCCGAACAGCGGGAACCCGGCGGCTTTCGACGATATCACCTTCAACGACGTGCCCGGCAGAGACGCATGAGTGGCTACACAATTGTCGCCAAGAACTTTGTCGATTTCCTCGACCTATATGGAAGCTTTGCCGGCGAAGATCTCGAAGATGCCGACAGCGAAGACGAGTCTGCCATTGATGATCGAGAAGACGGCGATGTGGAACAGCCACCTGAGCTTCGACCCCTCCTTGGCAGAAGACGAAGCTCTAAACGAATGCGCAAGACGGGCGACGCTACAACCACAAAGACGTTTTTCACCCTCATCAAGGCTTTCATCGGAACTGGAATCATGTTCTTGCCCAAGGCGTTCCGCAATGGTGGCATCCTGTTCTCGTCAATCACCCTCATTGTATTGTCCCTTGTCAACTGCGGATGTTTCCGTCTTCTTCTTGACTGCCGACAGATTTACGGAGGCGGTTATGGAGAACTAGGTGAAGCCATTGTTGGGCCTCGATTCAGAAGTCTGGTTCTCGCTTCGATTGCTATCTCCCAGCTTGGATTTGTATGCGCTGGCCTCATCTTCACAGCTGAGAACCTCTATGCTTTTCTTGACGCTGTGACTGCCAACCACCGCGAGTTCATGTTCAGTGTACCCAGTCTGATTGCTTTGCAGTTGGTCGCCCTTGTCCCTCTTGCGCTGATCCGAAACATCTCAAAACTTGGACCCGCCGCCCTTCTCGCTGATGTCTTTATTTTGATTGGAATCGTGTACATCTGGTACTACGACATTGCGGCACTTTCTCAGCGTGGCATGGACTCGACTGTGAAGCTGTTCAACCCAAGAGATTTCACTTTGACCATTGGCTCGGGTATCTTCACTTTTGAAGGAATTGGACTTATCCTGCCCATCCAGTCAAGCATGAAGAGACCCGAGCACTTCCCAAACCTCCTTTACTTGGTCATGTTTATCATCACGATCATCTTCACCTCTGTGGGAGCACTCTGCTATGCGACTTTTGGCGAGGATACCAAGATTCAAGTCATTTCCAATTTTCCTCAGGATTCTCCTCTTGTCAACGCAGTCCAGTTCCTGTATTCAATTGCCGTTCTCGCCGGAGATCCTGTCCAGCTTTTCCCCGCTGCACGTATTATCGAAACCTCAGTTTTTGGTGAGCGTGCAACTGGCAAGAAGAGTGCTGCAATCAAGTGGAAGAAGAATGCTCTCAGAACCCTTCTTGTAGGCGTATGCGTCGGTGTCAGTATAGTTGGTGCCAGTGACTTGGATAAGTTTGTGGCATTGATTGGCAGCTTTGCCTGTGTTCCCTTGGTCTACATCTATCCAGCTTACTTGCACTACAAGGGAGCTGCTCAGACAACCAAGGCTAAGGTCATTGACATTGTTGTCATGGTTGTTGGCTTCATCGCCATGGTCTACACTACGTTGGTCACTGTTTACCAGTGGATCGACAGTGCTTAGAAAGCAACAACCCCATCTGCGGTGGAAATGAAATAAAGCATAAGACTGGTGCAAGGCAACTTCAAAATGCTATCGGTTTGGGGGTCATACGTGTGGTTAGAGCCTATCTCGTTCATATGTTTCTGTTTTTGATCATTTTGTTAACGGCTGACGAAGGCCTCATTGGAGGTCGACACAGAGGACACGCGAACCGAGGCGACTCAAAAAAAGCATACTGCCATGCTTGGAGGTTTGGAAAAAGGCGTTAATGCATCCTCTTGATTTTGCGATTTAACTCAGATTGTTGGCAGTTCTCATGATAATTCAGATGCCAGTCACTCCTTTGCTTCGTTGACGATCCATGTACTGCTTTAAAAGCTTACCATGCCTAGGCCTCGAATTTCATCCGCTCCTGGTAATATGAATTGCATTAACTCGCAGATGGTCCTTATTGCCCAGTCAGCTATCAGGGTGTGTGCATTGGTAGGTAGAATATTGATTGGCTCTCTGTCAGAACAGGCGGTCGTCCATGAATGGGAACCTGATGCAAGATTTAGGAAAGGCCAATCTCAGTAGCAAATTGGACTTCTTCAGGAATACATCCAGGGGCAGATCAACCGGCTTTAGAGCTCTAGGATACTGCGCTTGGGAGTCATGCTTAGCTATTACAGGATTCTGTGGCTCACGTGTACGACAAATCTAGGCCAAGTAACCTTTATGCATGACCCCTACTTTAAATTTAAGATGCCGGAAGCTTGTAGACTTTCTGTCTAACTTATAAGCTTGGTATTTTGTGATCGGAGTCGATGTAAAATTCTTATAGTTGCATTAAATAGATTCCGGGTTACCATATTAGGCAATCATCAAGGTAGTTATGCCAGCTGGCGTCCCGAGCATTGTCCACAAGGTCTTATTCGCAATGCGAGACATCCCTTTCGGTAATTATAAGAACAAGTCTTGATTGATAGAACCAGCACGCGGGGCATTCTATCCCACTTGCTGATATGCTCCCTCAAATTCCACCTTTGTGGCATGTAAATTTTGTTCCACGCAAGAACCATTTAGACTTCGACAACCAATATTATCTACGCTAGTTGATTCCAGTATGTCTAATAAATACCAATTGAGCGTGTAAAGAGATCGAAATCTCGATCAGATTTGTACCTCTTTGTTGAGATAATAATGATTTTGTTATTTGTGTTTCTAGATATATCCACATCGTAGAGTATCGATGATGGAATAACCAAAATATTCGTTACAAAGCAAGGGACCATGTGTAGATCTATTTAGAGCAAGGCAAATCGTAGTAGTGATATCTGCCTCGGTGCAATCCAGGCTGAGAAAATGTAACCAAGAGGGCCTCTTTCTACGGGATGCCTCTTTTCAACAACACCTCGTGACGCGGTGTCGCACCGTATCCATATAGAGGTCGGCCGTGAACAACACATATCCAGGCGAATTGGACGGTACAGGGCCTGAGATTGACTCTCATTCATTCAATAGTCAAGGCTGATGCATAATGCAACAGTCTGTGTCATGATTCTCAAGGGAATGCCAGCAAAAGATCTTCGCAGTCTTAGCAAATGAACGCACCACCTTCACCACAGTTAACATTCTACTACATGCCAGATTAAGACTACTTCGGGAGAACGAATTAGGCTCAAGAGCTGAGATGCAGCTGGAGAGTTGTTTATAGAGGAGCTCAAAAGCCGGGGGCGGGGTGCAGATCCGGAGGTGACTCCGCCCGACTCCCCATGTAACACAACCATCGCCCAAAATGCTGTGATTTGTATCCTCAGCAATGGTCTCTCTTTTGACTTCTTCTATCTGGAGCCAAGGACAACCAATTCTCTGAGGGAGACATTCATGTTAGAGTATATGCTCATCACACTTGCACCTAAACCTTCACATACAACTGGAGATCAAGTGTAAGCCACGGAGGTAAGAGGTCAAATGGCTGACGGCGAACCTTGCTCAGCCAGGACCTGATTTAACCATGAAAGGAAACCCGGGTCTCACCAGGATGATTAATAACGTCCTAGTGGCTCCGGGGATAGGAAAGCTTGGCCTGTCGTCGACTTCATTCTGCAAAACGGAGGCACATTCTCTTCATACACACCATCGACAATGTCTGAATTGATGATGGTGTCCATCTTGGGGCATAAAGATCCCTCGTGACTTATTCTTGGTAGTGCAGTAGAGGTGACGAAGAACAGCTACTAAAACTCCCAGAAATATCCGTACTGGGCACTCCCCTCATGGCTATCGCATGTAATATTAGGCTACCATTGACTTTCGTACAAAGGCACCCCGAGCTACCACTGAACGAAGTCTATCCTAGAGTATCTGTAAGCATCTGTGGTATTGCCAGTCTCATAAGCTTCCACAATGAACAAGATCTCTCCCATTCTTCAAACACTGGCTCTCCTGCCTCTCCAGGGACAAGCTTTTCCTCGCCAAACAACGAGATATGTCCAAGTAGCTATTCGTGCCTTTCACCACACTCCTTCTCAACGCAACACGGCGCAGAGTCAGCCTCATTTACTACCAGAGTTCAGCCTCGAAGACAAAGTCATTGTCGTGTCGGGAGGCGCAAGAGGTTTAGGTCTTGTTCAGATTGAAGCTCTTCTTGAAGCCGGAGCTACTGGTGAGAGAGACCATTAAGAGTATAGTATATCAATTGCTAAATTCTAACTATGATAGTCCACGCCGTTGATAGACTGCCCTCGCCAGTTGAGGATCCAAAGTCCAACTTCTCACAAGTCTCAGACCGAGGGCGTGAACTTGGTACCTCACTTCATTACCATCAAGTCGATATAAGAGATGTCCCAGGTCTTAACCGTATATTCGAGGACATGGCCAATGGCGCAGGTCGTCTGGATGGACTCATCGCTGCTTCGGGTATCAACCACGAAACACCAGCAATTGACTACTCGATGGAAGAAACCGAATGAATGATGAGCATCAACTTCACTGGGGCTTTCATGACTGCCCAAGCAGCTGCTCGTCAAATGATTCGCCTTAAACAGCCTGGTAGTATTATCATGATTGCCAGTATGAGCACAACCATCACCAACAAGGGCATGCTCGCACCATAAGCACGATTTCCAATTCTGATATCCAACTACTAAAACTTTATCAGCGTTTACAACCCTTCCAAAGCTGCAGTCGTACAGCTTGCCCGTAATCTTGCAATGGAATGGGGAGAACACGGTATCCGTGTCAACACCTTCTCTCCTGGCTATATTCTGACCCAGATGCTTCAAAATCTCTTCAACGATTATCCTGATCGTCGCAAGAAGTGGCCCGAAGAGAACTTGCTCGGCCGTCTAAGCACTCCAGAAGAGTATCGCGGTGCTGCTGTCTTTCTTTTGAGCGATGCGAGTAGCTTCATGACGGGTGCTGACCTTCGCATGGATGGTGGACAGGCTGTGTGGTAGGGCCATGTTATATAAGGTAGGTTCTGAGTCAAAGCAAATCAGTCGCAGCAACCTGGGCCTTGGGGGTATGTTCTGGGTATCGTTTGTTGCCACTCCTGAGTGACGAGAAATATCATATTGTACAATCGTAATACACTTGTCACATCCTTCCTTGCGGATATCGTGGTGAACTACGATCTATTCCCTCGTACCTTGCCCTCAGTTCGGACTTGTCACATGCGAAAAGATCTTCTCCTGTCCAAGTTTGCTCAACAGCCCCGGTTGTATCCTTAATCTTGACTCAATCTCCTTCTCGGGTATGCCTCGATCGCGAAACCTCATAGCATCCACTAGGGTCCTCATATCGAGGAATCGTCGGCCCTCGCGTCCCATATTTGCGAAATCTTCTTCCGCTTCGTCTTGTAGTCGATCTCGAGCTGAGAGCGCTACGAGCGTTGGATTGCTTCGGCTCGGTGCAAAATTAGGTCCTGGAGGGGCTGAAGGCCCGAGAGGGGTTGCGGCTGTAGACGAAGGAGAATAGGTAGGGTTCGAGTCAGCGATTCCCATCTGGTGTAGACGGCGTGAGAAGTCGCCGGTTGGGAAGTCAGCGTCCATGGCGTCAGCACGAACAGCTACAGATACGAGTTAGATGCTGCAGTAGATATAATAAGTTCCAATTGATCTACCGTCGTCTTTGGCGCTGTTTCCCAAGGTTTTTGACTTTGGTTTTGGTGCCTCTGCCCTTGGTTGACGTGCTACTGCTTGCGGGACAGCAGCTCCAGGAGCTCGAGCAGGATACTTTCGCGCCGCGCCTCTGGCGACTTTCGAAGACGAAGTACCCATTTTGTCTAACAGTGATATATAGACGCAAAAATGGGGACGAGAAGAGTTGATAATACACAAAGACGGCGTGTTGGCGTGGAAGTATAGAGCAGAAGTGGCGTCCAAACCAACGTTAGGGTGGGCATCCTTTTTCGATGATGTTATCGAGGTCGGTGCGCAATTCTTCCGTAATCATCAATCATAGCCACTTGATTCGACAACTACCACTTATTCATTGACAATTAGCATTATTATTACCTAGTAATGGTAGAAACACATCCCTGCTTCCAATTCTAGGAATCGCTACTTAATACCATGACCAGGCAGAGTTTTATCAAAACTCAAAATCGAGTAAGTCCAACTCCAGAGATCAACTAACAACAAGTTTCGGCCATGCATCAACGTATAAACCAAGACCTCCCGGGTCAAAACAATCCAAACACAGTTATTTACTCCTACTACGTATGAACTTCGTCTTATGAATACAAAGACTGAAGGGACTCGAGCAGAGCCCAAGCTTGAATGTGGCCATTCCCAGGGATGTGCACAGACAATCTCTCGAGGCTCTTCACTCCGTCCATGCAACTTGGTACCGATATCGTTTTGTTCACCACCAAAAGGGATCTTTGCTTGTAGCCTTGAGTCCAGGATGGATTGGGTTGGTCTCCTGCCGAGCTTGCTTCGGATATCCTCCCATTTCTTGATCATCCGAGGATCCAGGTAAGAATTGGGGCTCGTTGAATGTCCATTCAGGAGCTATAACCTTGCCCTTCTCATCTGCCATCCAAATCAGGGCTCCGTTTGAGAGTTCAACTGGCTTGCCTGCCATTCTGGACCCATCTTGAGCCTTTATAGACGCGTTTGTCATGAGATGACGCCAATATCTTTCGCCATTTGGTGCGGTGCAGGCACGTGCAAACTTGACTAGATTCCCGGTTGCCTTATGGACATCACACAAGCAGTGGCCAATCTGGTATGGGCCCGAAACTCCGTTGAAGGCCAGATGGCGAGCCGTGGCCATCTGATAGAGGAAGTATTTCTCTTCATCTAACATCTCTGAAGGCGATAGCGGCTTAGGACAGGTAGAAATCAAAGCTGGGTCAAAGTCGGGAATAGGTCTGCTGAGATTGGGAGCGCGAGCAACTTCATAGTAAGGGGTAGGGTCGCTTGGGCTACTGGGAGTTGGGGTGGCTCCTCTAGCAACGAGATCGATTGAGTTCTTCCCCTGAAGATTGTTAGATCGCTTGAGCTGCGTGGCAGGCTGCTTGCGCAGGCGGGGTGTCTTGGAGACTCCTGAGCCAGCTCGAGGTCCAAGGGGGTTTCTCTTTATTTGTTTCGAGGCTCTAGACTGAGCAGTTTTGTCGTTTTGGCGACTCTCGGTGGGATTCTGCTCCACCACTGCGTCGCTTTGTTCATTTCCCCAAGGGGTGTCTTTGAAGATGTCATAAACCTGTTCCAGATTAAACATCGGGACATGAGGTCCGCTAGTTGGTCGGATAGGATTCTCAAGTGTTGTGAGATCGTAATTCGGGCCGTCCTCACCTCGCCGAAGAGCAGCGGATGAGCTCCCTCGCGCCATATGCGTCTTGGTATGACGGGGAGCCACAGTGATGCAGTCTTGGATAGTACCTTGTGAGGACGGGCTGTATGCTCCTACTATTGATACATGTTAGCGTTGAACTCCGGTGCGAGGCAGCGCCATAGCCGTGTAGGTAAACGAACCCTAAGAAGCATTATTGTCTCCGATGTTGGCCAAATCCTCAGTTGAATCGATCAGGTTTCCGCTCGCCTTCTAGAGGTATGGTAAGTGTCTCTTTTCGCAAAAGCCATTGCCACTGCACAATACATACCATATTCGATCCAGTTGACATAACATCATAGTTGGATTGGGCATCGTGTCGTTTGGATGCGAGGCTGCTTGCCATGTCTTTCGAGGTGTTGATAGGAGGCGATTGTAGGCCGCTGCGCACCACCTGAGGCTCTCCAGGTGCGGAGACAGCATTCATTTTAAGTTCGTCTGCTCGCGTGAGGCTTTTTTTAGGGATATGGTGGCTGATAGGTGATAGGTGAAGAAAATTAAAGTTGGTGTTGATGTTCTTGACCCGATACCCATAACCAGAACAAGAAGATGTAAGGTGAATAAACGAAGAGGAGTACGGGGAGAGGCGACAAGATCAATGTGTCCGCAGTGGGGGGAACATTGTTATTTACCTACCTTGTTCTGCTATTCCGTTATTAGACGATGCGTGGAGTGACAAATGCCACTGGCAGAGATCGTGAGCTCGCAGTGGCAGCTAATACGGCTGCCACTGCGAGGCATGGATGCAAGGCACGCAGTGGCCTCCATCTACCCCTAGCAAACCCACGGCTTAACTTTACCTCAAAGGTGTTTTTTTCTCTTTTCGACGCGGCTTGTTCTTTCGGGTGATGCAATGTAGAAGCTCAGATTGATTGAGAAGAAGTTGTGGGATAAGATTCACCTGAGCCATGACTATAGCAAGAAGTCTACTCCTGTAGGTGGTTCTTTCCTAAGTTTAATAATGTTCGTTAAGAGGTTGAAGACACTGTCAGCGTTAGAGCAGCACTTATTTCAACAGTAGAAATAGCAGTCTGCCCCTTTTAATTCATTAACTTGCAAAGCTATTAGAATCATCTGATGCTCTTGGTGTTTCTGGATGGTTGGTCAGGCTTTGCTCTATGTCTCCCAATCGTAACCGAATAAATAGTGCCGATTTCTATCTATTATTTTCTAAAAGGAGAGGGGCTCTGAGCAATTGTGCGGCTTCCTGGATAAAAGAACTCATCAATACCTACTTGGTCTGAAGTAGAAAAGAGCATGATCAGGTCTCAAGTCCCTTCGCGAAGAAACAAATCCACATCGAGTCTCTCTCGCCACTACATTTTCATCAATCAAAAACTGCGAGATATTTTCTCAGTTGTTACATTACCAATATTCACTAGCAACGTTCCCGTGTGATGGTACAAGCGAGTGTTTTTGGCGACTGAATACGTAGAAACGAGGCAGTAACACTCAGTTTATTCTATGAACACTGTTCTGAGACACATATGAACACCCGAGGCGCAAATAAAGCTATACACGCTATCCAAGCCTTCCTAATTCTAAAAGCTCCTATGGCTCAGCTCATCCTGGGTATTGTTGTGCTTCTGAGAACTTCAACTTAGGATTCGATACATGATATGCCCAATAACTGGAGTATAGACGACACAAAACTCATTTATATGACCATTATTAGATTGGGCACCAAGCTAAACTTTTCCTCGATATCAAAACAAAGGGAGACTTCACGCCGCCAATTGTGACCATCGCCAGTCGGATTTTCCGTTTCCGGATACTCCGCTTCGTCAACATTTGCTCACGCTGAATCCTTTACACCTCTCAGTATTGGTCACTGAGGTCTACACCTGTCTCGCGCGACTCTGAGCAGTAAATCTTTGATCAAAAGTAATGGATATCTCCCCTGATAAAGCCTCAAAAGCGGCTGACGCAGCGAACATCATCTCGGAATTTGTTGCTCACGAGCAAGTCTGCACTCTGTCAGATCTGCAACACGCCCTCTTCGGCTTTTCGGCGACCAAGAAGCAGCTGAATGTCAATACAAGTCCAAGTTCTGTGGCGGTAGTTGTTTTGTGCGGCTCTGCAATTTTATCCATTGTAGATACTGTCGTATCATCGGTGACGAAATTGGTAGAGGCAACGGGTAGGTTTTCACCGCGGGGACAGAGAAGATGAGCATTATTGATCAAACAAAAGACTAATTCTGCCGTACCAGATGGGGCGGTTGTTCTGGTCATCACCGGTGGCATCGGGCATTCGACCCAATTGCTATATGATGCTGTGGCTCGACATCCCAAGTACAATAGCATTACTGGCCAAGTTCAGGGACAACCAGAGGCTCGGATCTTCCAGACCATTGTCGAGCAATTCTTCCACCTTGAAGTTGAAAAGGACTACCTCATAACCGCCGGAAAGCACACAACACAAAAGCTCACTGTTTTGATTGAGGATGCCTCAACAAATTGTGCACTAAATGCAGTGTACACAAGAAAGGTATTAGACCAGCATGGATACACATCACCATGTTCTATTGTCGTCGCTCAAGACCCCACCATGTGTCGGCGTACGGTTGCTGCTTTTGAGCAAGTTTACTCTGATAAGATGGACGATACTCCTGTGTTTGCCGGTTGGCCAACCTTCGTGCCCAGGGTGGCGGTTCAAGACTATAGAGCTCAGAACCAAGCGGGCGGCCTCACTTCTTACTTGCGGTATGACATTACTGGGTTTGGCAAGAACCAAAATGATGGTCTTTGGAGTATGGAACGACTGATGACTCTACTTGTTGGCGAAATTCCACGAATGAGAGACAATGAAAATGGATACGGGCCACGAGGCAAAGGCTCCATCGTCCATGTTGATATACCGCAAGACGTCGAGGATGCATGGATTATACTTGGAGACACACTTGGCCAGAAGATGCGATAGCGAAGAGCACGTATAGGTCGAGTGAGGTTGAGCGAATACATATATACCAGGAAACTGCCTTGGCTGGTTTCACATACTCAGGCTTGAACCAACACCTTTATGTTATGCTATGTTATGCCTTAAGATGTCTATTTCAACTTAAACAACTCTCAATGTCGGGTTCAAACGAAAAAAGAATACCATTTCAATGTTTATCATTGCCTTGCTTCTGTTCCTTGAAGGGGCGGGATTGTCTTTACACCACTTAGCAGTACATATATGGAGTCTCGAGGATAGATTGGGCGACGGGTACATACATGCAGCATCACCAACACAATTCAGAACGACAGGACCAAAAAGATGGTATATACGAGAGGTTTTCAATATCATCAATCGGCTGAATGTGTTTGTTACTCTGTTTACAGTACAGCACAAGAGCAACAAGATCTACGCAGACATTCATTGTTAAGAGCGACTAATACATCAGGCTGCTTCGAGAGGCTGATTTTAATTCATCTCCTAGTCTATAAAGTGCAGTGATACGATATCCTCGTCAGTGAGATCACTGTAGTTGTTGTAAAAGAGGCAAGCCAGAAGTCAGTGGGGTGGGAGGATATTCTGAGGCACGCTGGCTCGACATGTAGAGTCTTTCGATGGCGCTGATTAGTAATTGCCCTTGTAGCTCAGTGGTAGAGCGTTGCACTTGTAATGCAAAGGTCCATAGTTCAATCCTGTGCGGGGGCAATCCTTTTGATCCTTTTGTCAGAATTATAAACTCCCCCTGCATGCGGCGTCTTGTAATCCAATTCTTGGCTTCCTTTTACCAAGACGCCTTTATAGCTCAGTGGTAGAGCGTTGCACTTGTAATGCAAAGGTCCATAGTTCAATCCTGTGTGGAGGCAATCTTTTTGCCTTCTTCGTCTTTTCTATGCCTCGTATCTCGATTTATGTGTTGTCAAATATTAGTTGGCCAAATAAGATATCTTAGCTCAGTCTTTGAACAAGTAGCACGTATTAAAAGACTTATAGTAAGAGCTGCCAAGACATAGCTCAGCGGCATTGGAGATAAAGGCAATAGCCATTCTGCTTATCTCAGTTGAGATAAGATGTCATGGCACTGCAAGACCGAATTCAAGGTGTACAAGTATTAACGTGGGTATCATTAAGGGTTTAGTTGAGGATGCGCAAGCACCTCGAATGAAGATAAAGACTATGATAACTTGATCGACTCCAGGCCGATCATGTCCTCCTTTTCTTGTTTGGAGGGCCGCCTTTTGTCTTCTTTCCTTTACTCTGCTTAGCTGCAGTTGCAGGTGCCTCTTCCTCTTGTTTTTCATCCTCTGCTTCAGAACCACCGATAGATATCACATCATCGTCGGCGCTATCACCATCACTATCTTCACCATCCACAGTAGCACCAAACGAAGGCTTTCTTGATCGTGCTTCCTCGGTGTCACTGCCGAAGCCTTCAAACTCTGATTCTTCGTCGGAACCATCAGGGCTCTCGTGCTCAGCCTTCTCCGCGGCTTCAGCCTCTCGCTGAAGCTGGGCTTCGGCAGAAGCATCTTCATCTTCAACAGTCTCTTCCTGCTTTCGCTTTCGAGGCATCTCTCCAAGTCTGCCTTCACGGTTTCCAACCTTGCCGTCCGCTTCACCCTCAGTTTTTGGCGCAGGTGTGAACCATGGAATCTTGCCTCGCATGAAATCATTGAGAATCATCTTTGCTACACCATCCAAGTCAGGCTCACCTCCACGGAGAAGTCGTCCAGCCTTGCGGGCCAGAAGCTCGAGAAACTCTGTAGAGTTTGTCCATCCCTTGAGCTCGTATGTCTTCTCCATGTGGTGCTGCTTGACCCGGTTCAGCAGAGGCTGGATGTACTGTTCAGGGTGCTCAACCTTCTCCACACGCACGACACCTCGAAGGACCAAGTCGGTGGGTGAATCAGTACTTGACGGAGGAACAATTCCAGGACAATCTATTAGGTAAATCCGCTTCATCAGGCTGACATATTGCCAGACCTTAGTCTCTCCTGGGATAGGAGCGACAGTGCAGACCTTCTTCTTGAGGAGAGTGTTGATGATGGAGGACTTTCCAGTGTTGGGTCCACCAATCAGTCCAACAGAAATTTGTTTTCGATCAGAATGGAGGGAGGAGAATTGTCGAAGTAACTGAATGAGAGAACCCTTTCCGAAAGAGTTCGTAATGCTAGCGTGGAAAGCAAGAGTAGGGTACTCTTTAGAGAGACTTCGAACCCATCCAGCCTACATCGAATTAGTATTCGAACAAAGTTATAAGATAAAGAACATGATTGAAGGCGGCAAGATGTTTGTGTCATCACTAAGAAGTATGCAATCGATGCCCCGTAATTGGTTAATGGCATAGGCAGACTTCAACTCAATCGGACACTTGGCCTGACTCATGATGGTAACCAAAACGGCACACATCAGCCGAACAACAAGACGTTGACGACAGTCGAGACTGGCGGTTATTCTCCCAATGTTATAACAGACAGGTCCCATGGTACATAAAGGGACAAATCCTGACAAAGAACATTGGGGTATTGGAGGAGAAGGATGAAAATATGGAGAAAGAAAAGACTTACTGCTACACTGGTAGGGACCAGGTCACACTTGTTCAGAACAAAGATCAAGTGCTTGTGAGGGGCTTCTTCCTTGAGATACTTCTCAACGCTGAGGCATCTTGTTCCAACAGGGTCTCGAGCATCGAGAACGTGGATGACAACATCTGAAGAATCGATGACCTTATAAAGCTCGTTCCAGATTCGTTTGCTCTGACCTTTATCGAAAACAGGCTCAATCGACATGGTAAGAGGCTTGTCAGTGTCCCCAAGAGTCTCCGGATCACCAGATGTGCCGCTGAGAAGCTTCTGTTGTTCCAGCCTCTCACGATAGGTATCCATGCTCTTCTCAGTGTCACCAGCAAGGTCATCCAGGCTGCTGACACCAAGCTTAACTCGCTTGCGTTGCGCCTTGGGACCGAAGACCTCAGCGAAGGGAGAGGTCTCGACGGTCATCTTGGCCTTGTGCTGCTTGATACCGTTCTCGGTGTCCTTTCCATCTCTGATAAGGCTCATGGGCAGCTTGTTTGACTTGAGAAGAACTTGGTAGGGGTCGCGGGCCTTCTCATCCATAGCCTCACGAAAGGCATTGAGGGTATCTTGGGAGACGACTCGGGTGTTGGTAAACCACTTGCGGTTCGGCTCGATGCGGGCGTTAGGAACGTCACGCGACTGAAAGGAGGCAGCTTTGACAATCTTTCCCTCGGCGTTTCTCTGCGCCTTGCCCTCCTTGTACATGTTAAGGTGCTTGACCTTCTTCGCATCGCGATAGAAGTTCTCTCCCTTAGTTCTAACATTGTTGAGACCATCACCACCTTTACCCTGGCGCTCACGCCGGGTGGCCTCCTTCTTTCCAGTACCCATAGCGAAGAAATTGTCGGAATTTGGAGAGGATACTGGCGACGAAGAAAGACAAAGAGAGAGGAAGAGGATGAACAATCCAGAAATTTATTCCTCCAGAACTTTTTTTTTTCTTAGTAGGATAAGAGCCCCACTAACTTCCTGCGGTGGTTGGTTGCGGGGCGTAAAATGCCAGGGGTCTCACACGCGGAACCAAATAATCCGAAAATTTGATCCGACGTCGATTTTCTCAGGCTGATGATTGATTCTGCAGAAGCCGATTTGACGACGGGGGTACGGCGTCAATTGCGATCTAACTCGAGTTCCTCAGTGCTCAGCCTGAACGAGGCTCTTCTTAAAATGTCTTTTAGCCTCACAACTTCATGCCCGAGGGCGACTGTTCGTCAGTTCCTCGTGGCCTCAAGAGCCTTTTCCACTTCGGCTCATGCTCTCGAACAAGTCCCTCCCGAGTCTCCCTCATATATCCGCTTGCCTACACCACCCCAGTCAGAAGAGAAGAAGCTTCCCCGGGTCAGAGGTCACCTCCCCGTACCTCGAGAGATCTTCCCTCGTATGGAGGGCGACCGCAAGATTCGAGCCGATTACATCAAGCAAACCGTTCCTAAGCCGGCCCACAAGCAAAACCCCAAGAACGAGACGCAAGAATGGAAGCAAACAATGGCCAACTCCCGTCGGCAGAACCTGGAAACTGGTTTGAAGGAACTATGGGTGCGAAGGAACCGTCGTGACGCTGTTCAGAACGAGCGTGTGAGCCACAAGTTTCTCGAGAACCACCGGGCCGTTAAAGCCCCAGAGCGAGAGGACGATCGCCTCACCCGTAGCACAGTGCTGAAGGCAGTTTTGGACACCAAGACATACCCTGACTCTGGACGCTTCGCTCGTGCCAAACAAAGCCGCATCAAAGTCAAGGCCATTGAGGAAGCTAAGCGCGAGGCTCGCCGTGATGCGTTGATGGAGCTCTACATCAATGCCTCCAACTTCATTGTCAATGAGAATGAGCTCAAGGAAGAGATCGAGACCATATTTGCCGAAGACTTCTTCCACAAGCAAGGCTTCGACATCGGCCGATATGGTTCAGCCCAGAACACATGGGACGTCTGGGGCAAGCCAACATCGATTGGCAACATGTTGGAAACCACAACAGGAGTATCCACCAAGATTATGGACTTTTACGAAACCGAGTACGACCGCTCCGTCAAGCGACAGAAGAGAATTGCCGAGGAGTTCACTGGTGGAAAGATGGAATAGATCATGCCTTTTGGCTTGTAAAAATAACTTGTACTCATGTATTACTGTAAATATGACAAATATCACGTCTTCAAACAGCCTACCACGGACTCATGTGTGCGTCCAAAATGTTCTTTAAAATGCGATTCTACATATATTGTGAGACTTGATACAATAACCCATGAAAGAACGAGAACGTGCCCCCATCCAACCAAACGCCCAGTATGACTCACGTATACCTGACACATCCTTATGTATATTATCACTGCAAGCAATGACACTTGCATCGTTCCTTTAACTCTGAGGCTTTATACAATGGCCAATCCCTCTATGCTGATTTATCGTCTTTCGACGAGCAAGAAATGCATAGCAGCGTAAGACAATATGATAAAGACGGCAGCAAAAATACCCAAATTCCTGATGTCAGGCCACATGGCATTATTGTTGAATCCAAAGGAGCTGAGGATGGCCGCACCAGGCACGGTGATATCCAGTCCGTACTTGCTATCCACGAGGGTAAGTTGAAGAACCTCATTGACAATAAGCGACTCGAAGCCGTAGTGAAAGATCGACAGCGTCTGGAGCCAAAGAGCACCCTTAGGAGTGGCATCGTGGTTCAGGAGGAAGCCAGCGAAAAGAAGACTAAAAAGCATGACCAAGCTGCCAATCAAGTTCGCGACTCCGCCATCCTTGCAAACAATTCCAATAAAGAGACAAACAGCCGCAGCAGCCATGTTGAAGAGTACCAGCACCAATATAAAGTTGAAGAAGTGCGTTGAGTCTGCCACCAAGCCGGTCATGGGATAGATTATGGAACCCATGAGGATGGGAGGGACGATTCGAAGAGGGATTATGTCGAACAGTACCTTGGCCGCAAAATAAGTGGCTGGCGCATAGTAACCGTTGGCACGTTCGCGAACAAAAAGAAGTCGTTCGGTGGCGAATACGTTCAGACTTGTGAGTGTGCTGAAACCGAACAAAGCGAGCAGGAAGAAGAAGAGACCAAGTCGGTTCTGGAAGCCTGGGATGTCGTCCGTGAGACCATAGAAGAGATATCCTGAAAAAACAGCGAGCACGATGGCGATAGCGAAATGGGTAAGCATCAACATCGGGTTTCGATACAAGTTCTTCCAAGTCCTCTGAGACAGAATGATGAACTGACGTAAGTAGCCAACTCGAGCATAGCCCTTTCCAACAGCACTGACATGAACATTGGGTCCCTCAACAGTGTAGCCATTTGCGTTGGAGCCATTGGCATCTTGTGCGATCTGAATGGCACGCTGGATCTCATCATGTGTTGATGAAGCAATTTCCGAGTGGATGAATGCACGTGTCATAATGTCGAGGTCCGTGCCAGTGGCTGCTGCTGGAGGCAAGTCATGAGGGTCGTCAAGGAGGGTGGCGGGAGTCGAGTCGACGGGGTTCTGATGAAGGCGATAGGCACCATTGTCCTCACCCCCAGCATCTGAGGAGGCTGCAGTGTCAACCGTCTTTCTGCGTGTGAAGAGCTCGCGATCCTGGCGAACCTTGACCGAGTCTCTACGTCGATTATGAGGTCGGCTCGAGCTGGCGTCATCGTCTCCCGAAGTAGTGCCTGATATGCTTGCCACAGATTTGATAGCACGGGTGCTGCTTGGCCCAACGCTGTTATTGTCAAGGCCGACAGTACCGTTATCAACGGATTGAGTGCTGCCAGCATGCATGGTAAGGTCGACAAGATAATCAGCAATATTGAAACCAGGGGGGCATTCGTAGCCGATTTCGTCGAAATAACTTTGACATTGGTTGAAAGGTCCAGAGTAAACGGTGCGTCCCTGTGCTAGCAGCACGAGTCTGTCAAAGAGTGCCACAATGTTGGATCGAGGTTGATGAATTGTGAAAATGACGGTTCGTTTGTACGTCTTCGCCAGAGTGACGAGACACTCAACCACATTGTACGCATTGTACGCATCAAGACCACTGGTCGGTTCATCGAGGAACAGAATCGAAGGGCTGGTGACCAGTTCGCAAGCAATTCCTACACGTCGCTTCTCACCGCCCGAGATACCACGCCCCTTGCCCTCCTCAGAACCGATCAGGGAATCACGAATGTGATGAATTCCGAGCTCCTTTTCGACCTCAACCACACGTTGTTCTTTGGCAGCACGGCCCATGTCGCGAGGAAGTCGGAGTAGAGCACTGTTGAGAATGGTCTCATGAACGGTAAGAGTAGGGAGCATGGTGTCCTCCTGATCAACAAACCCAACAACATTCTTGTAATCATTATCGTTGACCTTCTCGCCGTTGACGTAAAAGTTGCCATGAACTTGCCCACGCTTGTTCTTTCGTGCGAGAATATCGAGGAATGTTGTCTTTCCTGCTCCTGACGCACCCATAATGGCGGTGACCTCTCCAGGCTTGCAGATACCACGGATTCCAGTAAGAATCTGTTTACCATTTAAAGTGTACGCAACATCGTCAAAGTAGAGGGAAGCGGGTTTGTGGTCGGTCATCAGTTTCGTACTCTCGTCATCTGAGTCCTCCAAACGGATGGCTCCGTAGCTCAACTTACGCCTTGACAGATACCATGTCAAGATAATAACAGCAACCAAGAAGAGAGAGCAACCCGCAATCACGCCGGCAATAAGAGGTGTGTTAATTTTCTTGACGGGACGCTTATATCCTGGAACTTCTGTCTCGTAGAGACATTCACCAGCATGGCAGCTAAGAAGAATGCTGGAGTCGCCAATCAGGGCTAGAATCAAGGCATCCATCTCGGGTTCTCTGAAAGCACAGTCGTGAGTACCACCATGCTTCTGAGTACATTCGAATCGTCCTGGGCCTTGAATAGATTGGTCAAGGAAGTCTGTGAGATCGATGGATCCATCTTTTCCGCAAAGCATCCGATCGGGAATACAGCTGCAGCTGATCTTATTGCATTTGTAGGAAGTTGTGTTCTTCTCTTCCTCCCAATCGGCGCTCGAATCGCATTCGGACAGATGGCAGTAGAAAGATTCGATAGCATCTACCCAAACTTCACATCAAGGTTAGCAGCGTGCGCGAATGAGGAAAGTCTGGACACACATTGGAAATCACAAGTCTGGTCCTCTTGTTTGCACGTGAACGTGACTTCTGGACGCTGCTTGCCGAGTAAAGACGTAATCTTCTCGTTGGTGACATCGCAGATCTGATAGTTGTGGTTCACAACCTCACCATTCTGGTAACAGACACCGCCTTCGCCGGTGTCCATGAGCGCGTTGCAGGCTTTATTGTCAGTACAGACGTTGCAATTGATGCCAGTCCAGCCCTCGTCGCAATCGCATGATGCGCCAGATCGCATTGGGCGATCCTTTCCCTTGGGAAGTGAGCCGCACACTAATAGAGAAAGTCAGTCGAGGTTTATCTGATGATAACGGGGGGAGGTCGCACGTGGCTCGAGGCAGTCATCACCGCCAAATCCCTCAGGGCAGGCGCATTTTCCGTTGAACTCATTACAGCCAGCATATTGAGCACACGTGTGTGCAGGGAGGAGACAATTGAAACTATAGATATATCAGTATGGGCAATGTAACTTCGTGGGGATTCGGAATCGCATTGACGCACCAAGGAGGACAACCATCTGGGCGATCACCCATGAGAGCTAGCTGTGCCCGTAGTTGATCGGCCTGAGAGTAAGTTGAGTTCTGGGAAGCCATGACCAGATCAGGCCAAAGAGAAAGAGCCCCAAATAGGAGGCTCCTCAGAGAATAAGGAGCCATAACTGCAGCGATGGGAACACGATGCAGTCTGGTGATAGAACAATGTTGATGTTGAAGGCTGGTTTGTTGAACCGACGCTTATGAGCGCGACCGGGATAAGCTGTTTCACCGAAGAGTGGCGCCCCGCGTTCCATTTAGGCAGGTACTGGAGACGTGCAGCTGGCCGTAGGGTAAATTATGAATGGCTGGCATAGCCGTTAAAAATGGGTCTCATGACTCGATAGAGATATCAGGTCTTCGAAAACAACGTGTGGAGGGCATGACAACTAACTTCACTTCTTGAGCCGGAATCGGCCAATGGAAAGAATCGTCTTGCCCACGTATCAAATAACCCTGATGACAAGCCTTCTATGCACGTATGGAACGAAAATACAGTTGTCATGAGGGTATTCCATGCGCTGACACGCATTTGCGTTTCAGATATAGATCTGACGTCACTAACTGGAGCTGATGATAAGTCTAGCTGTCTTGATCTCCAATTGTGGTTATGACTATACATTAGTAGATATTTATGATTCACCATCTACCAACACTGAGCCGAAAACGTGGACATATTATCTACTGCTTACTATTAGTCGAAGGTCTCATCCTCTTAAAATTCCCTAGCTTATGAATGCTTAGCACGTCTTGTGGTTACCTAGTCCCTCAACAAATCTCGCTACCCTAGGCTTCTTATTTTTCTTACTGTATTTTTTATTCTTAGTCATTCTATTTTATAGACTAGATACCGTATAGTAGCAGGACCATTAATATTCGTATCCTGTATCACGGATCATAGATATTATGCATATAGTATTGCAATATTACGCTAGGTCGCAAAACTGCTCTTCTACCTTAGACGGGATTGATGATATGTCATGAATATTCATGCTGACAATGTTACATCGATACGGCCATGTAACATGCAGTGCTCGATTAACCTAGCTATAACTATATAAAAACCAATAGTTGAGCTGAAACATGAAATGTAATAGCGAATATCGAACTGTTTCATGACGCCTTACAAACCATGACCTATGATAATGGCCGCCTGAAAACGCTACCCACAGATGCTTTCGCCATAGAAACCTTCTAATTAACTTAGATTGAGAGACCTGAAGATACTGCACAAGGATCATAAGGTGACCTATGTATAATGATACTTGATCTGGTATGCAAATGTGAATGATACCCGTGACATGGTGGAAGCTACCTTGAGGTTTTATTAGCGGTGCTATCCCCAGATTTTACCCCTGTCGTTCTCGATCAAGCTTTGCGGGGAAAGCTCTCAGGCAGCTTATCATCATGACCAGCAACCACTGCCACCACCTCATAATTGCACACAATAGACTCGACGAGGTATTCATAGACCCCTACTGCAGTGATTCAGGACCAATTGCCCTGCCATATAACTGAATCCATAGTTAATTGCCCAACTTGACAAAGTAAAAGGCGTTTATGACGTTGGATGGCGCTTCGAGACAGAAGGGCCCGTGAATGTGGGGCTTGTCAGGTCCACCAACCTTGAAGTCAGCATTGAATCAGTTCAAATGAAGTAGGTACTATTTAAAAGGCTGATACCGCCATCGATGATTATTACAAGAATCGGAATCACCAGTCACAGGAATCTGACCACATCTAAAGCTTACTCAACATGGTTCGAATTGCACCTTTCGCTGTTGAACAATGGATGGACGAGTATGAGACAACTCCTGGGGTCCTGAACGTTGCGGAGACGTGTGCTGCGTCTGTATCGATTGACGACTTGGTCGGCATGTGCGAAGACCCAAAGCACAAGGTCCCATTGATACAAGCCTCAAACTTACATACGGTCCTATCCCCGGTTCCAACACATTAAGAGAGAGAATAGCTGCCCAGTGCAGCACCGAAGACACAAAGCTTGTTGCAGAAGATATTGTTGTTACACAAGGCGCGATCGGTGCCAACTTCCTGGCCCTGTATAGCCTCATTGGACCAAATGATCACGTAGTTTGCGTTTATCCGACATACCAGCAGCTATATGAGGTCCCGCGAAGCATTGGAGCTGAAGTCTCATTATGGAAGCTGAAGGAAGAAGAGAGCTTCGTTCCCAACGTGGATGAGTTGATCAATCTCATCCGAAAGAACACAAAGGTGAACATTCTCAAGCGGTATAAAGAAATCGTTACTTGCTGTTGTGCTAGATGATCATTATAAACAATCCTAACAATCCTACCGGTGCACCTATCCATAACAGTGAACTGGGGCGCATTGCTCAAATAGCAAAGGAGAAAGGTATCATCCTGTTCTCTGACGAAGTCTATCGCCCACTCTTCCATGGCGGGGCCTCTGGTAAAATTGATATACCGAAATCTGCTATGACCTTGGGTTATGAAAGAACGATCACGACGGGATCCATGTCCAAAGGATATGCTTTGGCTGGGATTCGGGTCGGCTGGATTGCAAGCAAGGACAAGTCCATCATCTCAGCCATCATGGCCGCGCGAGACTACACCACAATCAGCGTTTCCCAGATTGATGACCAGGTCGCGAGATACGCCTTATCGCCAGCAGTTCTCCCTTCTTTAGTTGATCGCAACTTGACCCTGGCGAGGAACAATGCGAAACTGGTCAAAGAGTTTATCGAACGCTATAAGACCGTATGTTCCTGGGTAGAGCCCATGGCCGGGACGACAGCATTTGTTCGTTTCATCAAGAATGGCCAACCCATAAATGATGTTAACTTCTGCTTGGACCTGCTAAGCAAGAACAATGTCCTGTTTGTGGCAGGTTCGAAATGCTTTGGGAACGACGAGGACTTTAAGGGATATATAAGAATGGGGTATGTTTGTGAGACACATGTTCTAGTCGAGGATTGAAGCGATTGGGTGCTTACATCGACGCAAACTTACTATAGTTACCTACCTAGGTTGGCAGCCCAGAGGTAACACAATTGCTTCCACTGAATCTCGCATTTGGTTCATATCGAACTACATTAGATAAAATGACCCCGAGTTGCACGGATCAGCGGCATTTACAACTCAACTTGGCCAAGGCGGCGTCGTCAGCTGGTAGGTAATGTTCAACGGGTTGTGCAAATACTCGCACGGCAACACGGAAAGTGGGAGGAGAATGCAAGTGTTCATTGCTACACGACAGGAGACAAGGGTCAAATCCAACGATTTTGACTGACAGATCGACCATTTTGTTTTCAGAATGTTAATTGATCTGCCAGGTACAGTCTCCAAACCTGCACTCTAATTCGGTAGCGATGATGATCACTTCTTGGCAGCGCGTCTTGGCCTGCGAGCATGTACAAATCTCGTATTATCCAGAGATACCAAGAGTTCCAAGAGTTCCAAGAGTTTTGATGTTTAGTAATTTTCAAGTCGGTGATTACAACACGCCGTGATAGCCGTACCTTTCTACAAGAAGCAAGGTCTAAAGTCAAAATGATCCATGGTAACTTTGACAAGTGGTATAGTTAGGGCAGGAGAAATTTCGACGCTGACGGGTGTTCTTAGCTTCCGATCGTACCTATGGAACTTGAACTGACAAAATAATTAATTAGTACCGGGCTTCGTAAGCCTCAAACAACTAACTAGTACCCGCCCACCTAGCGCATCATCCCACGGATCCTTGGATTTGCAGCTGACGGGTGACAGAAAGCGCGAGACAGAAACGGCCACTACCACAAGCCCATTGCGTCTTATGTTTTGTTTCTGCCCATCATCCCAGTCCAGAGAGACGCTGACGACTCACCCTTTTTAGCGCAAGGGTCAGCGAGACATCTTGGCGCTACAGCGTGCACGCACTCAAGTCAAGAGACAAGTTCCCGAGTTGGTAATAGTTTTGCTAGTGATCCAAGTGGGAAAGTCCCGAGTCTGGTCTGGTGTGCTTGTCGTTTGTTACCAAGCTTGCGTGGCCCCCCGTGCCGTTTCTTCCACTTCATCCATCATCTCCTGTCAATCGACAATCTTTCGCTCATTGTTAAACCTGATTCGTTACTTCGTTTTCCTTTCCACCCTTGTTCTTTTTATATTCTCCAGTATTCCCCTCTTTCATCAGTTGCATTTACATACATACATACATACATACAGTTGCAGCTGTTCGAGGCTCCACCACATCTGTCCTATCTTTGGGTCTTTTACCCTGTGTTTCTTTAGCTGGCGTTTCTTGCGACATCCTGCTGTGTCCAATGTCCTAGTGCAACTAACCTAGCTTATTAGCTGTTAAGCGCTTCTTTGCACTACCTCGCCCTCCAAACAAACTGATACCTATCAACTTAACCCAACTCAACTTACGTCTCAAATCCTTACTCTCCATCTCTCTCACCTACTTATTCATACACAAAAGGCACTTGCCATTTTACAGTATTCTTACATCTCAGTTGGTTGACCCCGCGCCTATTCACCTTATGGAGGAGGGTGGCGTTACTCCGTTCAACGCCATTCCTGAACTCATCTCTTCCTGGCTCTTGCCTGCCTCTCCCTCGTGGCTGCAATGAAGTCGTCCCTTGTGGGTGCTTCGCTGGTTTCGACATTGGGCCTTGTGCAAGCCCAAACCATCCAGTGGAACATCGAGGGTCGTCATCCTCAACCACATTTGGCCCGTCGCGCCAAAACGACATATGAAGAGGCCATAAGTAATGACAGATCTGAAGGAGGCTACTTTACAGAGGTCACGATCGGCAATCCACCTCAGAACATTACCCTTCAGCTCGATACCGGGAGTAGCGATGTATGGGTTCCCTGGAACTGTGCAGATATCTGCGAGGACGACAAGAATGGAAAAAGTGGTTGCCCTCTTGGAAGCTGTAAGATGGCACTCCTACAAGTGTTATGCTTCATTACTGACAATTTAACAGTTGACCCCGATAAGTCCAAAACATTCAAACATGTCGCGCCTGGAATGTTCGGCATCACCTTTGTAGATGACAGTTATGTCAAGGGCGATTATTTTGAAGATCACTTTGAGTTGGACGGCGCTGTCATCAACAATCTGACCATGGGACTGGCTATCAAGACTAACATTTCATATGGCTTGATTGGCGTTGGTTACGCCAAGAACGAGGCATCGGGCAGCACCACGGATGTCATTTATCCCAACCTTCCTGTTGCGATGTACCAAGCAGGCTATATCAACACCATCGCCTACAGTGTGTGGCTCAACGACCTAGACGCCAAAGCCGGCAGTATTCTATTCGGAGGGGTTGACACAGCAAAGTACGTAGGCGATATGCACCGAATCGACATTCAAAAGTTAGATGGCCATTACTACCACTTCGTTGTGGCCTTGACCTCACTGGTCGCCGCTAGCTCCAGCGGCAGCGATGTCCTTACCTCCGATAGTTTCCCTATTCAGGCCGTTCTCGATTCCGGAACCACGCTGAGCTACCTTCCCCAAGATCTGGCTCATGAGATCTGGGAAGAAGTTGGTGCTGTGTGGTCGCCATACTATGGAGTAGCTGTTCTACCATGTGCTTACGGCAGGAACCAAGGGAATTTCACATTTGGATTTGCAGGCCCTGAAGGTCCTAGCATCAGTGTAGGGATGGATGAGCTCGTTCTTACCATGACCAGCGATGCGGCCAATATGCCAGCCTTTGAATCCGGCGCTTACAAGGGCGAGAACATATGTACCTTTGGTATACAAAACGACACCAACGATCTGTATCTACTTGGTAACACCTTTCTTCGATCCGCCTATGTCGTCTATGACCTGGTAAATAACGAAGTTGGAATTGCTGCCACTGATTTCAATTCGACGAAAAGCAAACGAGTCCCATTTAAGAGCTATGGGGCAACCATCCCATCCGCAACGGCAGCAAGTAATCAGCACAGAGTAACCGAGAAACCAACAGTCCCAGGTCATAACTTTACTGCTGCTGAAGGATTTCAAGAATCGGACTCAAATGGAAATGATGACGAGGACAACGCGGGATCATTGCTTGCCCCCGGGATAACACATTTGGCGCTGGTCGTTACCACTATGAGCTTCATGCTTGCAGGCGGAGGGATTTTCTCGAGCATTTTTTGATGACGCCGTCTTCAGGAGTTTTGGCTGCATTGCATAAGTCATCTGCTTCAGAGGCTAACAGGTTCATGACACTGGCGTTGAACAAGGGTTGCATTGACATGGGCTGACTTTGGCGTTTAATGGCCGGACGGAGCCGTCGGTAATGAGGATACAAAAAGGGCGCAATGGGTGATGAGACTACACACATAAATGATACCAGTAAAAGAATGGCATAAAGAGCCTAAAAGAATACTTATAAATGCAAATGTTAATGATGCACCCGAGGTCTCAACCTCAGCAGACTGGCGGCAGTTTTGTACCTTGGCAGCTCTCAGATGGGACCTATATTCAATTCTCAACAACTCAAAACATATCCTTAAATAGCTTCTAAAGAATGTGTTGCGTTCAAGTCACTTGATCTCAGAGAAAGTTCGGACGTTGTCTTGTTCCATTCCTGTCGAGGCATGGAGGCGTTCGGTTAAGGCGCCCACACTCAAGTTACAGTGCCATTAATGGCGGGAATTAAGCGCTGAGCGAATCAGAGCTGCGTACACATGTGGCGCTACACCTCCATCCTGCTAATCCCGACACCAGAGAAAAAAGTTTCCAATGGAGCGTCGATCATTGGCAACCCTCTACTCAACTTCTTTGCTGAAGTCCAAGATTGCAAGATGAGGGCAACATGGGCTGCCAGATGGCTCAATTGCCGTCTGCTCCTCGGCACCCAGCAGCCAAGCTGTGGTAGCCATTCTTTTACTATATCAGCTGCCGCTCCCGCGTGGGAGAGTCGACGAGCCTTCAGTCAGACCAAGCGTAGCTGCAGTGCGGCGCAAGAAGCGTGAGTTCTCGATTGCCCCCCTTTTGCCTGCTGAACACAATGCTAATACCATACATAGTCTCAAGAAAGCTCAGGAAGATGCTGCCAGTTTGACACCCGAGTATGTCGCCGCCAACATGTCTACTGAGGAGGCCAAGCGCCTGTCTCGTGTGCGCAACATCGGTATCGCTGTATGATCAACGACCGTCACCATTTCACCCCCTTCTGCTAACAAGAACTCAACAGGCCCATATCGACAGTGGAAAGACAACAGTCAGTGAACGAGTTCTGTTCTACACCGGACGAATCAATTCGATCCACGAAGTTCGAGGAAAGGATTCCGTCGGCGCCAAGATGGACTCCATGGAACTCGAAAGGGAAAAAGGCATCACTATTCAGTCTGCGGCTACTTTCGCCGACTGGAAAAAAATGGAAAACGGCAAAGAGGAAACCTACCACTTCAACCTGATTGATACACCCGGTCATATTGATTTCACCATCGAAGTCGAGCGAGCCCTGAGAGTCCTTGATGGTGCTGTCATGATTCTGTGCGCTGTTTCTGGCGTCCAGTCTCAGACCATCACCGTCGACCGTCAAATGAAACGTTACAATGTCCCCCGAATCTCTTTCGTCAACAAGATGGATCGCATGGGTGCCAACCCCTGGAAAGCAGTCGAACAGATCAACACGAAGCTCAAGATTCCTGCCGCCGCTATTCAGATTCCTATTGGTGCCGAAGACGAGTTCTTGGGCGTTGTCGATCTCATCAACATGCAGGCTATGTACTTCGAGGGTCCCCGTGGTACCAAGGTTCGCGTTACCGATCAAATTCCCGGTCCTCTCCAGGAATTCGCCAAGGAGAAGCGCCAGGCTCTGATTGAGAAGCTTGCTGATGTCGACGACGAAATTGCCGAACTGTACCTTGAGGAGCAGGAACCTACCAACCTTCAGATCAAGGCCGCTATCCGACGTGCTACTATCGCCCGGACTTTCACTCCTGTCATGATGGGTTCTGCTCTTGCCGACAAGGGCGTTCAGCCTATGCTCGACGCTGTTTGCGATTACCTGCCCAACCCTTCTGAAATTGAGAACACTGGTCTGGACAAGTCCCAGGGCGAGAAGACTGTTAAGCTGGTTCCCTATGACTCTCTTCCCTTTGTCGGTCTTGCCTTCAAGCTCGAGGAGAACAACTATGGCCAACTCACCTACATCCGCGTCTACCAGGGCAAGCTGAGCAAGGGTACCTACCTGTTCAACTCTCGAACTGACAAGAAGGTCCGAATTCCCCGTATCGTCCGCATGCACTCCAACGAAATGGAGGATGTCTCCGAGGTTGGCGCTGGTGAAATTTGCGCCGTTTTTGGCGTCGACTGTGCCTCCGGTGACACCTTCACTGACGGAGGTCTTCCCTACACCATGTCTTCCATGTTCGTTCCTGATGCTGTCATGTCTCTTTCCATCAAACCCAAGCGGACCGGTGATGCCGACAACTTCAGTAAGGCCATGAACCGATTCCAACGCGAGGATCCCACTTTCCGTGTCCACGTGGACGCTGAGAGTGAGGAGACTATTATTTCTGGTATGGGTGAATTGCACCTTGAAGTCTATGTGGAACGTCTCCGACGTGAGTACAAGACTGAGTGTGTCACTGGCCAGCCCCGTGTCGCCTACCGAGAGACAATCGCACGACGAGCCGACTATGACTACCTCCTGAAGCGACAGAGTGGTGGTCCTGGTGACTTCGCCCGTGTTGCTGGATGGATTGAGCCCAACGATAAGCCTGATGAGAATCATTATGAGAGCCAGGTCGTTGGCGGTCACATTCCCGACAAGTTCCTCTCTGCCTGTGCCAAGGGCTTCGACGTTGTTTGTGAGAAGGGTCCTCTCCTGGGCCACAAGGTTATCGGCGCCAAGATGGTTGTCAACGATGGTGCTACTCACGTTACCGATTCTTCCGATTACGCCTTCAACTTGGCCACCCAGATGGCTTTCAAGAAGGCCTTCTCCGATGCTGGCGGTCAGGTTCTCGAGCCCCTCATGAAGACCACTATCACTGCCCCCAACGAGTTCCAGGGTAACATACTTATGCTTATGAACAAGCGTAATGCCACCATCCACGATACCGATATTGGTAGCGAGGATTTCACACTCATCTGTGACTGCAGTCTGAACGCCATGTTTGGCTTCAGCTCTCAGCTTCGTGCTGCCACTCAGGGCAAGGGCGAGTTCAGCATGGAGTTTAGCCACTACGCCCCTGCTCCTCCTCATCTTCAGTATGTATCTCTGCATCATTGCGAAAGAGTAAGCACTAACAACTTTATAGAAAGGAACTGGTCGCCAAGTATCAGGCTGAGCTTGAGGCTAAGCGAACCAAATAAGCTAGTCATTGAAGCTGAAGATGTATTATGGCCCAGTACATCAGTGATGTAATGGCCTAAGCGTAGACAATATTGTCTATGATATTGTATAACACAAACGAATGGGTGCATGATTTTGTAATATAGAGTCATACGAAAACGACTCCTTGGTAGAGGCTTGGAAGTCAACGATACACAAATGAATTGTAGAAGCTGGATAGGAGCACCTTTTTTGACGGAGGTATTTAGAAAAGATGGATGGAAAATGGTATTCCATATACAATCCTCTCATGTATTTAAAACAAACTAGTCTTCACATGGATTTCCAAGCTGTATCCAAAGACTGCCTGTATTGTTACATGTTCATACATCATGGGATATCTGATCTAGCTACCAAATTTTCATATTTTATATTTTTACATGCGTCGGAGAATGTCAGCGACAACCTCCTCGGTAGTGGCCTTACCACCCAGGTCGGGGCTCAGGAGCTTGCCCTCCTCAAGGTTACCATCAACAGCCGCGTAGATCTTAGCAGCAGCCTCCTCCTCGTTGAGGAACTCGAGCATCAGAGCAGTGGATCGGAGAGTAGCAATGGGGTTGGCGATGTTCTGGCCTTGAATATCGGGGGCACTGCCGTGGCAAGGCTCACCAATGGCGAAGTTCGCACCGACGTTGGCACTGGGAACCAGACCCAAGCTGCCGACAAGAGCAGCAGCGCCGTCGGAGAGAATGTCACCGTACAGGTTAGGAGCGACAATGACATCGTAGTCCTCGGGCTGACGGAAGAGCTTGTAAACCATAGAGTCGACAATCTGCTCCTCAACGGCAACAGATGAGAACTTGGGATCGGCAAGGGCCTTTTTGGAGGTAGCGCGGAAGAGACCGTCGGTCTGGGACAGGACGTTGGACTTGTGGGTGATGGTGACAAGGGGAGACTTGTGAATGCTAGAGGCGCCAGCATCACGGATCTTCTGACGACGCAGAGCAATGTCACCAGCCATGGTAGCAATGCGGAACGAAGCCTTCTCGGAAATGCGCTTAATAGCCTCGGCAACCTTACCCTCGGGAGTCTCATGGGTCTGCTCCTGCTTGACGTACAGATCCTCAGTGTTCTCGCGGACGATGACCATGTCAATAGGCTTAGCAGCGGTCATGACAGTCTTGACGGGACGGACGTTGGCGTAGAGGTCGAGCTTCTTTCGCAGAGCGACAATGGGCGATGAGTAACCCTTGACAGCCTGTGTAGGCGAGCTCACAGCTCCAAAAAGTGCACCATCGCACTCGTTTCTGAGAACCTCGACAGTCTTGTCGGGGAGCGCAGCGCCGGTCTGCTCAAAGGTCTCGAAGCCAGCCTTGAGGTCGACGAAGTCGAACTTGAGGCCAAGAGAAGCGGGAAGAGCTTCGAGAATGCGGCGGCCGGCGGGGATGACCTCCTTGCCGATACCATCACCGGGGATGAGGCCTGAAATTCAACATATTAGCTAGATACTGGACCGAGTTGGCGGTGGCGTGCTGTACCGATTCTGAGGGTGCGGAAAGACATGATGGGCACAATTGGAGTTGAGAAGAAGTTCAAGTTCTTTTGTCCGAGAATCGGAACGGGTAAGAAATGTGGTATGGATTTTTGGTATCGGGTAAAAAGTGGCCAGGCCGATGGCGCCAAGCATACAAAGTTTATGTTGACTGCACTTTTGAATTGGAATTCACAAGATATGCTGTTCATTTTATAAGACGTTTTCCCGTATTCTATTTCTTGATAACATCTCTATTAAGTGTATTTTATCTGTCTGAGAAACCTCTGTGTATATTAATCTTGCCTGGGAACATTTATTGTTGGCTGATACTCGGCACACAACTGATATCAATCAAAAATCACGCCAACAACGAGATAGGTCTAATTCGAGTTCCCATACGACGTGAGCGCATAATCAGTGATCCAACGAAAGAGTCCTTGGACGTTAATGGTCCACTGGATATGATTTACCTGGAACAAGAGCTTCGATCGGAAGATGTGGGGAGGGAATAATGAGACACAGCAGACCCCACACAAGCTCATGCGTTCCAATATCACCTTTAAAGGTTCAAAGCGTCCATTAAAAAGATTAAGTTGTACGGAGTACGGGAACATGTTATTGGATGGGCCTGTAGGACATTCGCAGGGGAGCCGAAGGAATAACTTCAGAGCCGAGACAACATGGGAGAAGCGGAGGCATGGGATAGGATCAAATGAATTGAAATAAAATAAAATAAGAATAGTTAAGGGGTAATTATATGAATTAATGAACGAATGATGTGGTACGTATTCGTAGTTAGACTGCTAACATTAGTCTGCGGCCAATCCGTCCCATGTTGAGGTTGATCTTGTGTTCATTTCGACTGATTTGAGCCATTCGCCATTGTATTCGACTTCAATTCTACATCTCTTCAATGGAGCATCCGCTGGTGTTGACTGTCAATGCTGCATAACAATCCTTCGTCGAACGTGGCAGTCCAGGAATAGCTAGCTACTAATCATAATAGCTCCTTGTTGTTTCATGTTCTCAGGTGCCTTTGAGGGGCCGAGTACCTATCGAGGACACTTGTTGGCTTGATAGTTGATGAGATTTTACAGTCGCTGTGCCGGCAATCACGGTGAACTCTCATCATGATGGTAATTTACTTTGTCCCTGGCTAAGCCTGATGTGAACGAGATCCATTCAGTGCCTCATTTCGACTGGATCCTTGTCTGAGCACCGCCCATACCTGGCTCCATCCAATCCAGTCTATGGCCTTGTTAGTCAATGTCACCGAGCAACTGACTTGCTGCCAGAGTAACTTGAGATTCTAGACATGAAAATTCGTGAGGCAGCGCTTCTTTGATGACTCAAGATAACGTCTAGTTGCTGTGCAAGTGCTGGTCGGCGTTTCATGTGGAATGATTTGGCTGGTTACCGAGCTTCAGGAGTTGTCTCTACACTATCTCGATACTGTAGTACATGACTGATGTTGAAGAGTTACCTTGTGGTCTGTCCAGCTCTTGTACCGTCCTGTGATCTTAGCCCCTATTATTCTGCAACTGCCCAACGTACCAGAAGCCATTCTCTGCGGGTTGCCAGTCCCTCCACCATCCGCCTCCACCTACCGAAGCAATTTAGCTCCATGAGATACATCCACGGGAAAGTATTCATCAAGCGCTGAAACGCCTCCTGGAATACCTCACTAGGCCAGCTACAGCAGGTACCCCTTGTTTGACGGCTCGACCCTCAATCCACTAACGGCCTGTGCCTGACCTGAGGAGCCCCGTCGTATCTGTCTGATGTACCTCAAGGAGCAAGGTACCCTGCCTCCTGTGCGACTGGACGCCGTTCATAACCAGCCAGACATCACCTCGTTCCATCTTGTCCTTATCCTAATCCCTATCCATTCACAACACGCGCTCAACTCTAGAACTCGCTGAAACTGTACATAACGAACACCCCGAAAAGACCTCAAGGTCGCCAGACCGAACTTGCATATTATCCAGCTCGTCTCGTCTCCGAGAGCCCTCAGCAACGATGAGTCAGGTCAAGAACCTCCGCGCCATGTTCGAGAACAAGGGCGACACGAGCCCGCCCGACAGAGGCCGATCATCTGGCGCTTCTACTCCCGTCCAAGGTACGAACGATACTCTCGCGACATGATCTCAAGAATGAGCGCGCATTTCCTGGGTGGTGGGATGCACTTTTAGAGCTGTTGCGAGATGCAACTTTTAAGTTAGGAAAGCCGTTGAAGCTTGCTCCAATTGTACCTGCCCTGTATTCGCGCCCACACTAGCTCTCAGCGTCATTCTTTCATACCTACCGTGTCCTTCCCGTCCATCCTCCTCTCCCTTCAACCCCTTGCTGATCAAAACCTGTCTTCTTCCCCATAGGCCCAGGCACAGGCAATAGCGGAACCGAATCACCTGTCCGGCCACTGTCAAAAGTCAGAACAAGCTTTGTTGCCATTGAGAAAGACGGAAGGATAGGTCTGAGGAGAGACCCCAGCCACGAATCCAGTGTATCACGCCGTCGATTAAGCATGGACACCGATGCAGAATCCGTTTCCACTATCCCGGACAAGCCATCCGCGTCGCTTGAAGATGCGCCACGCGCAGGCAAGCCCTTCTTCCAAGAAGCAATCCCAGAGTCGCCCCGTCACCAAATTGATCCCCCAAAGACACCCACGGAGCAGATGGGAGCTGTCACCGACGAGCCAAGTGTCAATCCCGACAAGAAGGTAGACGCGGAGGAACCATCACCTTCATTGCTACCAGCAGAGCCCGCCACGGCAGAGCCTGTTGCCGCTTCGCCGAAGAAGGAAAACAAGCCCCCAGCAGCTCCTGCAGGTGCCAATGGCAAGACCAAGGCCGAGAACACGAAAGAAGCAAAATTGCCAAAGGAGACAGCTCCCGCAGCAACTGTAAAGGCTAGCGCTCCCAAGAAAGCAATTACCACTCGACCCAGCACCATCTCCACGAAAGCTCCGAACACCAAGCCTCCAGCAAAGTCTCCTTCTGCAACGAGGCCAACAGCAAGCGCCACACACAAACCTGAGCCCAAACCAGCTCCTAAGGCTGCTCCAGCACCAAAGAAGGAGACAAAACCGGCACCAAGGACCACGCCAACAGCTACACGACCTTCAGCGACTAACACAACCAAGAAGCCTCAGCCATTGAAGCCTACCCCTAGCGATGCTCCCTTTGTGAAACCAAAGCCCAAGTCTCCCACGAAGCCTGTGCACATACCGGCTTCTCTCATGGCCCCGACTGCATCCTCCGGTGCCAAGACAGGTCGTCAGGTTCAACCTTCGGCCAGCTCACAGAATCTCAGCGTACCTGCTCGTCCAGCCAGCCGGGCGAGTGCGACAGGAGCTGGCGTCAGTACTGGCAAAACCGTCAAGCGCCAACCTTCGAACGTCGGCCGCTCACGGCCAAGCCTTGGCCCTCCTCCCAAGAAGACCTCCGATCCTGCTCACCCCAAGAAAGAAGCACCAGTGGATGAGAGCTTTTTGGCCCGCATGATGCGGCCAACACAAGCTTCCGCTCAAAAGACTTCCGAGAAAGTGCCTACGACACCGCCCAAGAAGACAGCAAAGCGACCAACATCTTCAGGAGCCGATGCCACCCGCCGCGAGAGCAGTATGAAAACTCCGGGAAGCGCCAAGAAACCTGCCAGGAAGGCAGCTGAATCCAAGTCGGTGACTGGTTCAGTCGCCTCAGACGAGACCTCCAAGGTTGAGCCCGTGGTTGAAGAGAAGGCACCCAATCCAACTAAGACGGAAAGTCCAGAGGTGCCAGAGATTCAGACCGAGGCACCCCAGATCAACAATGCTCCCGAGGATTTGAAAAAGCCTGAACCAGGGCACGTTGTGAAGGACGCTCCTGTTGAAGTTGAGGAGACCGTTCCAGAGGAACCCCAGGCCGAGTACACCCCCGAGGAATCGAGCAAGAAGCAGCAGGAGAAGAAGGAAGACGTCCCCCCTATCACCCCTGAGACGCCGAAGGAGGTGAAACCTGTTGATGTACTCGAAACCTCCGCTACTGAGGAGCCCATCGCCTCTCCCAGGGAGACTCCTGCTGATGAGTCCGAGGAGCCCAGAGAGCAGGAGCCCGCGACTGAATTTAAGAAGCCACTTGAGGGTGACGATATCGTTCCCCTAGTGGACGAGGGCTCTACTCAACCCCCTGTTGTCGTCGAGGAGACAAACAAGGCATCAACCACTGATCCTAAACCAGAGACCACCGAAGAGGTGATTACCTTGTTGGAGAAGGATGTCGAGTCTGCCGAGACGGAAACTGCAGAGTATGAGGACAACGAGATTGACATCATAAAGAAGAATGATACCAAGGAAGAGGAGAAGACCGCTGAGGCTGTTGAAGAGAAGGATACCACTGGGGAGAAGATTGACGAGGAGAAGAAGGAAGACCAGGAGAGCATTACCAAGGCTGAATAAACTTGGGATAGATTGTGAGAGATATAAGATTGCTGATTTATTAGCCATGGAGGAAGGGGATGTACTTTTTGAGCCGCTGTATAGATACCTGTTTTAAGCGAAGGCGAATGGTGATTTTATCGCATACTTGTTGTAAAAAGAGCATCTGAAAACGAGATTGCAAGATAACAAAAACATTTGTAATGCGCAAGGGAGTTTCTCATTCTGAGATTATTTTTGATACACAAACCGTCCTTATGGGACTTAATCTAGTTGTACAATACAAGCTTCCCTATTTATCGTATCATGAAAGTACACAGGCTCCTCCCACCAGCCAAGCAATCTCCCCTCTAGATATCCATACTTATGAAACCCGGCATACTAGCAGACCACCCTGTTTTCTAGCGAGTGCCTCCCTCACTTCCAGCATACCCTTCGATGTCGACACAAACATGCACTCGCCAAGATTTAACCCCGGCACGACACCACCATCCACCTTCGTAGGAAACCCTCTCGCCAATCTAGCCAGCTCTGCAATATTAGCCGTCATAAGACGCTTCGGCGTGCTAATAGCGTTGGCCTTTCCGAGGACGGGTTTACCGTCCCAGTACTTAAGACCGAGCCACAGGCGCATCGTGGCTACATTGGCGTTTGTCACTTGCACTGGAGGCTCAGAAACCATCTGCTCGAGCGTTGGGGGATGAGGACCGGAGCGATAGATTGCCGAGAAGAAACCTGATCGGTGAAGAGCGAGGGCGAGTTGAAGGTTGTATTTGCAATTCTTGACGGATGTTATACCCAGACGGGCTTTAGAGGCGTTTTGGAGATGCGAACACATGTTCGCGATGTTGGTGACTGAGGGCATGATGGGCGGTCTAGAGATTGGAAGGTATCGATTTGAGTTTCGTCGTTTCGTCGGAATCGTCTTTTGGTTCTACATTGACGCTTTGTTAACATTTGTTTCCTTGCAGCTCCTGTCACGGCATTGAATGTGGAATTGTCGCACTCACCTCTAGAAGAAAGCGATACTGGGTCTTCGAATTTAGGAGACCTATTGACCAAGATAAAATCTCCCACCTTCAATTGTAGAAGATTCAGAGCGAGGAAATGCCGGCCAATATCTCGATTTCAACGAGACTCTCCGTAGAGTGTTGTAGATCCGGGCCAAAAATTCAGAGTTCGAAGAATGACTAAGCAAAACACTGGTTAAGCGCATATCACTGTATTAGTGCATAAGAATACACTGGCGATGAAGGTGTGCTTTGTCCTTTGATGGTGACATTAATAAAGATAGTAATGCGGTATACGTGTGAATTCGATGTTGAGTGTCACGAATAAATCGAATTCACTGTTGAACAAGAGTGGTGGCGCTGCAAATCGCCAACGCTCGATCAACTCGTAGACTGACTGATCTGAACTTTATAGACCAACCAGACATTTGACGCTCATGCAACTAATTCAGTGGATTCAGAGATAGTAGAGAAGGTCTTTCTTATAACCGAAGGTTGGCGTTCTTGCGTTTCTTCCGAGTTTGGTCCTGCTTATGTTGTTTTAGTTCTATATTACAATTTTAGCTTTAATTATAGCCAACTTTTCCAGCAATTGAGCAGTGATACATGATTCCGAACAAATAAGCGAACATTTCCACTAATACATCGTACCAAAACGATGGTGGTGTTACCTCACGAGGGAAGCTGTCGAACAGCATTCATCATAGCAGAAAATGACCGTCGGTACCTGTATGCAAACACGGCGGCTGAAACCAAGAAAGGACTGGCAACCAGAGTCAAGAAACTTCGCACCAATATCCTACCTTGGGCATCACTCCTGTTGATGACGTCCAGATAGCCCTCGTTGCTGAAGCTGACTCGGGAGTATTTCGTCTGCCAGCCAAGGCGAGGGAAGTACACGCTCATCATCTCCTCGAGATACTTTCTCAACCTGTAACGTTTGGACAAGACTGAGGATCGCATTTCGACATAATTTTGCAGGGCAAGATCGTTGATTGCATGGGCGTCGGCTGGTCGGACCGCTGAGTACTCCGCCAATGCAAGTGATCGCTGGAAAGCTGGCTCAGATTTAGATGACTCGCTAGCAGGATCATTGGACTCGTCGATCTGAGCGTGTTTGTCAAGTATTGAAAAGAGAATCCGGACATCCTCCATGCCCGCGTTCATGCCTTGGCCATAGAATGGCACCATGGCGTGTGCGGCATCGCCAACAATAACACAAGAAGAGCCGTAATGGTACGGCTTGCACTTGAGGCTGATAAGTGGGAGGTGAGGATTTGTGTTGAAAGATTCAATCAACTCATCGCCTGGTATCAAGTCCGTAACGCCTGGAAAATGGCTGTCGAAGAATGCCGGAACGCTGGCAGGGTTATTCTCAAGATCTGAGAAATCCTTGCTAGGCATAAAGAGTGTGCATGTGAACGAACCGTCCTAAGCAAAAGAGTTAATAAATTGTGGAGAACTAATGCGAACGAATAAGAAAGAACATACATCGCTGGGAATAGCAATGAACATGAAATCCTTGCCGGGCCAGATATGCAAGTGATTAGGCGATATTCGGAACTTGGCCATTGGATCGGCTGTTTCATCAGTCTTGACAGGCTTGAGCTGGAACTCGCACCATAGAGTATCAATGTACTCCTGCTGGTAGTTCATCCGGGTAAACTTCATAAGATGGTAGCGAACAGCAGAATGGGCGCCGTCAGCTCCAATCATAAGATCGAAGGAAATACCGATTTCCTTGGGGCGAGACTCTTGGGACGACTTTACATCGGACACTTCAAACCAAGCTTTGCATTCGCGATAGTCGGCGCCTGTGAGCTTGTGGCTGAAGAATAACTTGACATTAGGCATATTATTCAGGATATCGAGCAACCGCTTGTTCAAGCCTGCGCGATCAATGGCGTGAATTGCCTATTTGGAATCGTCAGTTTCACATGCCACACGGGAGTTGAGGCAATTATGCATACCCGTCCCTTGACATCGTAGTCTTGCGACTGCTCGAAGAGTGCTCCAGTTGGGCCTCGACCATGAATCATGCGGCCTCTCATTGGAATTGTTGTCGACATGACATGGTCAAGGAGGCCCGGTTGACCAGCATGGCGCATAGCATTGATTCCACGCTCTGATATTGCAAGATTGATAGATTTTGTAAAGTTGAGCGGGATAGTGCTGGGATCCCGGAGGTCTAGACCAGTCAGCGAATGCGCCTCTCGAACGGTTGAAGAGAATTTTGGTAAGAGACTCATAAAAAAACTTCATACATAACTCTTCGCAAGTCGCGAGAGCTTCAAACGAGTTTCCTCGGGGCTCCGGAACTTATTCGAGTCTTTCGCGATGCGCCAATGGGAAACATATTAGAAAAAGGTCACTTACCCGGTCGCAACTCATAAACTTCAACTTCATGGCCTCTCTGAGCAGCATACAGAGCAGCCAGAGAACCAACAGGGCCAGCACCTACAACAACGATCTTCTGAGGTTTCACCATCTTGCTCGTGAAGTTTGTCAAAGACGAACGGAGACAAAAAAAATGTCAAGAGATGGCGAGATATTAAGCTCGCCATACTAATAGATTGAGGGCCGATTCAAGCCCCGATAGGGCCGGCTGTCACTTGTTGCATCAAAGCGATAGCGGCCGGCCGGAAGCGGGGATCCACTTCATCCACTACAGAAGAGCGAGAACAACCTCACTCACAAGACCACTGACAACTAATGTAACCCTGGCATTCGGTGTTGTAGTAAGTAATGCCTCTGAAGGTTGAAAAAATGGTCTAGTTCTAAAGTGGCTAGGTTTGGACTATGATCCAATGAAGAGGCCGCTAGCTGTGACCAAGTGAGTGTGTTTTGACTGCTCCGATGGGTCGTTGTCATTAAGATAGAGCGAAGCCGGTGCACATACTAGTATTGCCAACTTGTTAGCCTCGATGGACCATCGCTCAATTCAAAGCGCCTTCTTGAGTTCTCCTTCTGCTCTTGTGCAGGTTGAATATGTATTTATCCGGCTTCAAATCTCCAGATCCCACAACTGTCTGCTCAGAAATGACATGCTTGACTCAAACCTGACACTGATATCATGAACTTATTCTCGACTCAAAAGAACAGAAACGCAGATGTTTGGTGAGACGTAAGTTGCAGAAAATCTTCTATAGAGACCAATTTGAGTTCCTTGTCATTCACATGCTAAGTCTTCACTGAAGCACTAACAAGCCCGCATGGACCACCGTTACTGATTACGTCTCCGTTGTGCCGTATACCCCCACTTACCCAAAGCAGCACCGTTTACAAGAGAGCGCTAACAGCTTCTGTTAGTGAAGCGTATGCATAAAATTGCACAAAACATGTTCGACTGCCCCACCGACTCAGGCTCTGTTAGAGGAGCTCCAGACCGTCGCCAAGCGTAACTGGCCATTGTTAACGACTACCCTTATCGATGCTTATCAACCTGCAGCATTGGGGCCGAGTCGATCTTTTGCTCTCGTCTGAAAGTTGCACCACGAGACACGACTCTACGACTACACTGTTTGGCGCTTTGTGATCGCATTTTGATTGTTCGACAAACTCTCACTCCAGGTTGCGATTTATTGATTTATACATTCCTTTTTCACACGATACAATCTGTCTACTCGAGTACATACATTGATACCGACACAATGACTGCTGATCCCCCCGCCAAGAAGGAGTGTATGGGCGCCGACTGCCAGAACGAAGCTGGATCCCTCCAATGTCCAACTTGTCTGAAGCTGGGAGTCAAGGACAGCTACTTCTGCTCTCAGGAGTGCTTTAAGAGAAACTGGGTACGTGAATTCACCACTTTGCGATAGCGACACAAACTAACTCTTTCACAGGGCATCCACAAGACAATGCACAAGTCGCAAAGTAATATCCTCCACCACCTGAAAGCTCCGAAAGCAATCTCACCAGATCCAGCTACTGGCTATTATAACCCTTTCCCCAACTTTCCGTACTCTGGAACCCTGCGACCCGTCTACCCTCTGTCGCCGCACCGAACTCTTCCTCAGTCGATTCCTCACCCCGTATGGTGGCAAGACGGCAACCCCAGATACAGCCGATCCCTCACCAACCGTAACAAGATCGAAATTCTCGACAAGAAGGGCCAGGATGCTATGCGAAAGAGTTGCAAGCTTGCGCGAGAGGTCCTCGACATCGCGGCCGCTGCCGCTAAGCCTGGCGTGACGACCGACTACATCGATGAGATCGTTCACAAGGCTTGTATCGAGCGAAACGTACGTATTGAGATTTACTCACGAATTTTCGAAGCGCAGGAGTCTATTTGTGATGGCTAACTTGACTTAGTCCTACCCCTCTCCTCTGAACTACAATAACTTCCCCAAGTCTTGCTGCACGTCCGTTAACGAAGTCATCTGTCACGGTATTCCTGACCAGCGTGTTCTGCTTGACGGTGATATTCTCAACATCGACGTTTCCCTGTACCACGAAGGGTACCACGCCGATTTGAACGAGACATATTACATTGGAGACAAGGCCAAGGCCAACTCCGATACTGTTCGTGTGGTTGAGACGGCACGACAATGCTTGGATGAGTCTATCAAGGCCGTTAAGCCCGGCACTCTGATCCGAGAATTTGGTAACATTATTGAGAAGCACGCCAAGAAGCACAACTGCAGCGTTATCCGAACTTACTGTGGCCACGGAGTCGGCAAGCTTTTCCATTGCCCTCCCAACGTCCCTCACTACGCCAAGAACAAGACTGTTGGAGAGTGCAAGCCCGGGATGACCTTTACTATTGAGCCCATGATTGCTCTGGGCAAGTACAGAGATATTACCTGGCCTGACAACTGGACCAGCACCACCATCGATGGCAAGCTGACAGCTCAGTTTGGTAAGTCTCCTTTGAAAGTGTCCTAGTGACATAGGCTAATATGAATCGCAGAGCACACCCTTCTAGTTACAGAAGATGGTGTCGAGATTTTGACCGCGAGACAGCCAGATTCTCCTGGTGGTGCCCTACCGATGCCTGGTACCGAGAACGGAGAGACCCAGGCATAGAGTGTTATGAGTGTTGTTATATGGAGAAATCATATGTTTTGGCGATATCATGTTCTGGAGTTGGCGGGGATGGGGGTTGTTGGCTGATGGACGGTGCATTATCACGGCGAGCAGTGAGGCATGAAGCCAAAATTGATATATTGACACATTTCTGCTCAAGTTTTGAGTGATTGATAGAGTCTTCTCTTAGCGTTATTACCAAAGCATGTGAACCATGATGTTTATGTGGATATTGACGTTGATCAGCCTTGCTTGGCTAGCTTGGTCAAGTCAGGCCATACGTCGTTACATCATTGTCGATGTCTGTGGTGCATATCCCCGGATGCAGGCTTATCTATCTGTGGAGTGACGCAAATGGCTCTCGCTGTCAAAGTTGGAGAGTAATAAACCCTGCCTCTCAAAGGCTCAGTGAGACTGAACCCTCCCAGCCACATGCAGGCGTCACTCGGCCACGCCATCCGCCGTGGAAGGCGTTTTCAGGACAGGGTATTAAGGCAGAGGCCGCTGGGATTACAGGGGGTTTTCAGCACAATGTCCCTGCTGTCAGCTTCGAGGGTGTGCCCTGAGCTGTCGCCGCTTCCATCATCGCGGCTAGTTTTTATCTGACCAACCCGGGAACCTAACTTAACCTAACCTCTCCAGGTCCACCTCCACCATATCTCCACCAGAACTCACCACCGCTACCACTCCCACTAAGTTACCACTTCCACACCATCCATTGCCCGCCACCAAGATTTCTCCTCTTCCACTCTGTTAATCCCCTCACTCTCCGTGACTAAGAAATCTTCGCTACAAGGCAACTTTGGCATATTCAGCTACCCAGAGCTTTTCGCGAACTGTACCACTCCGAAGCTTATCATCCCTCGCCTTGCACCGCGATCTGCAGCCTGTGACAGAGCTTGTCAAACAGCTGTCCTCGACCGACATCGTCATCCCAACTCGATCACCAATCCTCAACGTCACATTTACACTTTAGCCCAACATGATGTCTGGAGAAGCTTGGCTGTTTTTGTTGTCGGTGCTTATCAATGCCGTCAACCTCTTTTTACAGGTTTTCTTCACTATTATGTACAGTGATTTGGAATGGTATGGTTCCCATGGTCCTTGCAAGCGCTGCTATCTAGGGTGTCAAACTTTGCGCCTCAGATGCGCGTATTCAAAGCATTTGATGAGATGAAAACTAATCGCATATGGTAACAGTGATTATATTAACCCCATTGACCTCTGCAACCGACTCAATACCTATATCATCCCCGAGGCTGCTGTGCACGGTTTCTTGACCTTCCTCTTCCTCATCAACGGTTATTGGATCCCTCTCATTCTCAACTTGCCTCTCCTTGGCTGGAACGTCAAGAAGTATGTCGGCTTCATCCCGAGTTTTGCGACATTAGACTGACCGTGGCTAGGATTGTCGACAACACTCATCTCCTCGATGCGACTGAGATCTTCCGCAAGCTCAATGTTCACAAGAAGGTATGTGGTCTAGCATGACTAATAGCAAAGCGTAGCATTAACCCAACAACAGGAATCTTTCTTCAAGCTTGGCTTTCACCTGCTCATGTTCTTCTTCTACCTCTACAGCATGATTGTTGCTCTTATCCGAGACGAGTCCTCCTAAAATGCTATCCCTCTCGAATGAGCCGCGGTCCGATATCACCGATGTTAGGCAATTTTTGGCTACGTCAGATAGGACAGGTTGCAACATCTTAACAAGCTGGTCGAGTTCAGCTGACACCCAGGGCCGAGTCGACTAGTCACGCGACGACAAGAACAAGAGAACACGATATGAATCTGCTACGGCAGTACACAACGAGTGGAAGACAGTATAGATGATGATGATAGCTTTTTTTTTAAAGACGCGGGCTTGGCGTATATATCCTGGTATCATGCCAGCTGGCGCTCTGGTTGATCACTTCATGAAGGCGGTGGGTAGCATGTTCTGTTGGAGACTGAGGCATTGATCGCACTTGGTGGTGGCCTCGTCCCGTCGTCCTTCAGCGTTTGAGCCCGGTGTGATAATTGATTAATGATCGAATAAAATGGCCAGTTTTGATGCTTTGGATGAAATGTATAGTTTCTTTATGTACAGTATATGACTTACAACTCATGACAAACATTTCTCGTATCCGTTGAGGTACTCGGGCTTAAACAGCCAAACCCTGCCTTTGGGAAGAAACCTCAGGGCCTTTATCTTAACGACAAAAGCAAACTCAGGTAAATTCAGCATAGATATGATAGGCCTTAGGATTAGACTAGGCACCTGCTTTTAGGGACCTTAGAATTTTTCTCCAATTTCTTGCTCCCCGTGTACCTGCGAAGTGAACATGCGATTGCGATCAAAGTCACGTGACTGCTTCTGTTTCGCGATCTGTTCTGTCGCGCTTGGTAGAGCTTGACTACCTATACTTTGCGATGTTCAAACTCTATCAATCGTCTACACTCATTCCCTTCATCATCCTCTTCTTTATGTCTCATTGAGATGCCCTAAGCTTTAACTATCAATCAATCAGTCAGTCTTGCACAAGTCCGTCGAGACTTTGAGCGTTTCACCCAATAAGTTAAATAGCGAGGCCATCATCACAGAAGTCAGATTCAGATAAGGTTTATCTGCTTCATGACCCGATTGCTGCCTTAACCAAGCAGTACAAATACCGTTAACTCCTTTGTTTTCTTCATCATCAGCAGCTGGGAGAACCTTTTCCCTTCAACCCACCACCGAAAGGCACATTTCTATCATCATGGCGGATTTTGGCGAATATCCGCCAAATATGGCGCCGCAAGATGCGCTCATAGTTCGAGAACAAGCTGAACCTGATCATGCTGTTGTGCCTTATTCGGCTGAAGATCTATCGCGTCCCAAGGCTGGACCATTAAACCCGTTCAAGGACGAGAACAACATTTTGAAGCGCAAGAGCGTCCCAACTGGGCACGCAGAGGAGACTTTTCTAAGCGAACACACATTCCGGAGCAAGCATCGTGCTATCGAGCGACGAGGTGGTCCTGAACGAGAGTACCAAACGAATGCAGAGCAAAAAGCAGAGGCTGCCAGGATACGAGCTGGGCGAGAGAGCAAGGGCAGCGCGACGATTGCGGAGGGACCTGGGTCTTATGTCGGACCTTGGGCACGATACAAAAGGGCAGAATACGAGGTTGTTGCGGACGACGAAGAATTGGGGAGCGATGAGGAATATGAGATTGTCGAAGAGGAGGAAGAGGTAGTCGAGAGTGGAACAATTGTCAAGGCACCAGCCAAGGCTTTGGAACGACGGAAGGAGGCCGAGGAGATGGGTGACGAGACGACGACGTTCCACGGATCCGCCGAGTACGATTACCAGGGAAGGACTTATATGCACGTTCCTCAAGACTTGGACATCGACCTTCGAAAAGAAGTGGGAAGCATCACCAACTTTATTCCCAAGAATCAGATTCACTCTTGGAAGAACCATTCCAAGGCGATTACTGCGCTGCGCTTCTTCCCTTTTTCTGGACATTTGCTCCTATCAGCCAGCGCCGACACTACCGTCAAGATCTTCGATGTGTACCACGAGCGAGAGCTCCTACGAACATACTCTGGACACTCGAAAGCTATTTCAGATATTTGCTTCAACACATCGGGCACTCAGTTTCTCTCTTCTTCTTACGATCGCATGATCAAGCTCTGGGATACTGAGAAGGGAGTTTGCGTGAGCAAGTTCACGACTGGCAAGACTCCCCATGTTATCAAATTCAACCCTGATCCTGAGCATGCGAATGAGTTTTTGGCCGGTATGTCGGATAAGAAGATTGTCCAATTCGACATTCGAACACCGAACGAGGTTGTCCAGGAGTATGATCATCACTTAGCTGCCATCAACACCATAACCTTCGTTGACGAGAACCGACGCTTTATGACAACTTCTGACGACAAGTCTCTCCGAGCGTGGGACTACAACATTCCCGTCCCCATCAAATACATCGCTGAACCAGATATGTACCCTATGACCCGCGCAGCTCCCCACCCCAGCGGCAAATACGTCGCATATCAGAGTTCCGATAACCAGATTCTCGTCTATGGCGCAAACGACAAGTTCCGGCAGAACCGAAAGAAGAGCTACCGCGGCCACAACAACGCTGGTCTTGGCATCGATCTCGACTGCAGTCCTGATGGACAATTCCTTGCCTCAGGTGACTCTGGTGGTTATGTATGTTTCTGGGATTGGAAGACGTGCAAGATGTATCACAAGTTCAAGGCTGGCAACCAGGCTGTCACCACTGTCAAGTGGCATCCTCAAGAGACCAGCAAGGTGGTTACGGCGGGTCTGGACGGTGAGATTAGGTATTGGGATTAGAAGATGTATCATATGATGGATGGATGGACTGCATGGCATGGCGTTCGGGATTAGATGGAAACACATACAATTTACTCCAATGGACACTCGATAATTCTTCTTTGACAAGCTCGGGGAAGAAAACCTAGGGCCTCTATCCTAGGTGACGAAAAGACTTAGGTGAGATTAGTATATCTTAGTATGCATTTAGACCACTTAGTCTTGACACGGTCTAGAGTTTTGCTTCCCTGGGGATCAAGCCCCCCTTTTATTCTTGTATGCCCGCGTGGCATGCTGATATTGATCCATCAAACGCCTCTTTTCCTTCACCAGGTTTCCATTCTCATCATAGTACTCCCACCCCTCGTCGTCCCAAACAGTGTTCTTCTCGACGTAAGAATTCGAATAGCCATGCTTGTCAGCTTGCCAGTCTCCGTATTCCTCTTCATCGTCCGAAATCTCGCCCACCTCCTCAATCACAAATCTTGTACCCGTAGCAGGGCCAAAGCCATAAGGAAACCACTTCAGAGCTGCAGCTTTTCTAGCTTCCTTCTCACGTTGGATATCTCCAGGCGCCATGCTTTTCGCTTCGGGGCGCTTCTTGGTCTTGGTCAGGTTGTTGAATTCCTCAGGGTTGGTCTGTACGTCTTTCAGGGCCTGCTTGGCTGCCTCTGAGCCGAGATCGAGGTGGATGGCGTAGCAGGGAATCATGGCTCGTTCATCGTGGACGATGTATTCAAAACCCCCGTCGAAGTGCGAGTCATAACCTTCAATCAAGGGACCATGGCGTCCGTCACTCCCGGTATATGTTCGACCCATGATGGTAGCGCAGACAAATAACCGCATACTAGGCAGCATGCCGACTGGGGTCATCTCTTTCTGCCCACGAGCATAAGATATAGCATAGAAGGCCTCTTGGGATGAGTAAATTCCTCGATCGAATGCTATGCCCGATCTAGGAGAGGCGACGACTTGCCCTTCGACTATTTTCCCAGGCATCTTGAAGCCATGGCGGACAATCGATCCTACTGACTGAAGAGGAGTACCGTGAAAAGTCACACGAGGAGAAATCATGTCCCGAATAATAGTCTCGTGGCTAATTTGGGCTCGGACTTTGCCTGCCAGTTTCGAATGAGGCGGAATTCTGTCTCGTAAACTCGTCCCGCACGATTTCAGGTCTGTTTCTAGTGACTCCTGGTAGCTCCAGAACCGTCTGACGAGATCATGGCGAAGAACAGATTCCATGTGAATGACTCTCCATTCTTTGGGGATACCAGCTGTCAGTTCCTCGGGTGTTTTATGGAGGATTGAGTAGGCTGTGTCTTGGATGGTTGATACATCGAGACCGAAAGGATTGTTGATAACCTCGTTCCAGTCTGAAACCTCGTCTGCTGCATAACCTTTTTCGTAATTCTCTGGTTTGGAAGACTGTCGTGCCAGTTCAAATTCGTGAATTGCTTCCACCATCTGAAGAATGGTCTTCGCGAAGAGGATCTATTAACTTTCTCGAAAATGACCTATATGTATCAATGATTTGGCATGAAATCATGGTCTGATGGTCCGCCGAGAGAACAATCTGCATGGTTAGTTCGGCGAAACTGAAGTAAAAGACATCATTGCCGGATTTATTCTGGTGATTTGACCAGTCCATCACACTTCCAGGAGTGTTTCCTTCAATGGCCGTGTATGAGCCCATGATTTGGGATTGTTGTTGTCTCCTCTCAAAATTTGTTCGTCAATGAACGTGTAGATAGTTGGTGGTATCTAAAGATTGATAGTATTGGGAAGATGGAGGCATTGAGATGGAGAGAAAAGGTGCCTCGTGTTGCGAAAAGAATATGTAGCTTAGTGGATGAAATCGCTCTTTGTTTAATGGCATAATATAAGTGCTGTGTTTGACGAGTCTTCACTATGCTTCGTCGGTGGTTGACTCATACGGTGTCTTTGTTGAGGCTCAGCTTGACTTAGTGTAGGCGGACATCCGGTGACTCCTACAATGAACAAACAGCGCGACAGTTGAACTTGCGATGTTCTAACAAGTTTTGAAATCATTTCTAAATGGTTTTCAAGTCTGTCTCGAAAGGCACAGAATAACAAGGAGAAATAACCAAACTTGCCTGTCTTGGAGCACAGGGACTTAATGTCTATAATTAACAGAAGCACATCACAACTGACAACAGACCCAAAGTTCAGGGTGATGCTTTTTATCAATTGTAATATTTCAACGCCTATACCTAGAGTGGTTGCTCTTCTTTGCCCAAAGCCGCTCCCATCTCCCATCTCCCAAGGACCAAAGAATGACCCTATATCCAGGTCAATACCAATCCAACATCAAACATAGGCCAGAAGCGTCAATCCTGTCTCAAATGCTGGAACCAAAGCCATCTCAGCAGTATCAAAACCAAGCAAAGCAACGTGCCACTCGCCATGTATGTTCCCTTTTGATCACCACATCCCTCTCTCATCCTCTTCTGTCCATCCAGAGCATCCTCCACAGCGACATCTGAACCCATAGCGATAGAACAAATCGGCGGGGGTCAGCCCGCAACCATAGGAGATGGTCAACTCTTCACCTTCTTTGATAACATTTGCCTTGACTTCCATCTCAAGTACCTCGTCAGCCTTGTTGTAGTGGTATTCAACTGTCTGTCTTGGATGACATGTGTGATTGAAGCGGGACGCAATAGGGAAAAGGCCTGCTTCATCCCAAACACCTGTTGAAAAGCTAAAAGCACCATCAGACCTATCTTCTTCGTTCCTCAACTCTCAACTTACCAGTTTGTAGTCCAGACAGCCTTGATGCTCTGGAATTTACAATAGCTATTAGCATGAAGGCCCAGCGCAATGTCCTGCGATGCCTGGTCCAGTTTGTCGAATTCCTTGTACAGCGTGTTGTTATCGGCAGTGAATAGTGGTCTCTCGACGAGAATTTTGTCTCCGACCTCGAGGTCTTTGACTGCAAACGCGCCCCATCCCGCGATGAGGGATCGCTTGACGATAAAAAAGTCATTTCGAAAAAGAACATCCGTAGTGGCAGATGGTGTCAAGGGCAAGCCAGCAGGTTCCATGGCAGTAAGTTCGGGACTTTCGATCGGTTCTAGGGGCTTCACAGGAGGAAAGCGATAGACGTACTCAAACGGCTCGTCTCGATGAGCCATGACATAACGGATCAAACTAAAAGGCAACGTCAACAGAAACGACTTCCTCAACAATTCCTTACTGTCTTACTCGTCTGTTGTTTCTTCATTCTCATCATCTGACCCGAAGTCAAATTCCGAACTCGATGAAAAATCTGGTTCGGAACCTGAAGTATCACCATACTCAGTGGCGATGTCATCAAAAAGTCCTTGCTCATGGTTCTGAGGTGTTTCGTCGCTGTGTGGTAGATGGACATCATCTGCAATAGATTCCGATAGGACGTCCTTCTCTGGATGAGCTTCAGTGATCTAGCAGAGTGTGTTAATCCTGGGGGTAGTGTAGTTTGGAGGTGTTTGCACCTCTGTCTCTTTGTCATCACATGGTTTAGTTCCATCGCTATCCCGATCCAGCTCTAGCTTGACAAGGAGATCAAGAGTCGGAATGTCTTCAATACTTGATGATGCTAGGGTTGGACCGAGGACAGGCTCATCCGGTGGCTGAGAGATATTGTCACCCATGATGGATAGACACAATGAATGACGACAAAGAAGGGTGATGGTTGGTATTTGAAGGAAAGCTCTTGGATAGAAGCAAATAGAAGGTTGAAAGAAGAGAATTACAATAGCTGAGGTGAAGGTTTGATTGCTTATATAGGTATTGTTGGGGAGTGATTGTGAATCACGGCGGACTCCTTGAGCATTAATGTGGGCAACAATGATGCAAAGAGTGATTGAGTCGGAACCAAGCTAATTGCATAGCTGTGACAGACAATAATGGATGCTACGTAACTGAAAAGAATGGAAGATCAGAAATGGTACCTATATAAGGCCTCGAAAGCCTTTCCCGATATATTTCTACCGCTCAGCAAGTAACAACAAAACACCCAATAAAGTCCAGCAAACCTCCAACCCCAACTATGCTCACCGATGAAACATTGTTCATTTCACTGCAACCGTGTGACTACGAAAAACAATCTTTCCTAAGCATGCAGAGCAAAGGAGGAGAAACTGGGCTTCTATTGCACGATTACCACAGCGAAACGCGTGAGGTCAGGTGATGACACACGGCTCGCATCTCCGGCGTGGCCGGCTTTGGGCATCATATTCTAGACGTGAGGCGAGACTAAAAGATGCTGATTATGAATACTGTTTTGATAGATTCTGGATTGCCCAAGTTGCGAGTATGCATTGCACTGGCTGATCTGGTGGACAATTGTGGCATACCACGTTGCTTCTAGAAGGATGTAAATATTTCTAGATTTTCATCTCTGGAATTTCGGTCGAATAATTACGTTAGTTATGTTTTCACGCCTGAAGCAGTAATCGGAGTCAAAGAAGAAAAATCATTCTAATTCTTCGCTAGTAACATATCAAACTCCCCAGTGCTAACATAGATATCGATAGTTTTCCATACCCCGGATGTACTCTTGCCCCAGTTTTTCGTAAAGTGTCCCTTGGATTCGACCCATGCATGACTCGATCTGACTAACCTCAGCTCCATATATACCTTAAAACTGTGGCCTTGTCTATCTGGGGGCCTCTATCTAGCAGTCTCCATAAAACATACACGCCTTTCGTTTGCTGATGCTTGTCACCTAGATTCCCTGATGCAATAGGACACAATGCTGAGGTCGCGCAGACAAATAGTCACAGCCACACCACCTCCTTTTGGGCCGTAGTGGACAAGTTGAAGAGCAGTCTGGACACTGCAGGCAGTTAGGTTTCTGCCACACACGCCGGCATCGGCAAACCCAGAGGTCCAGACCTGTTCTTGTCACGATGCAGTCAGATGGTGCGTGAAGTCCAGCCTTTACTCCACATCCGATACAGAAGCGGCGGAGGGGCACAAGCCGGTCTTGAGGTCCCGCCTCCTGCTCCGGTACCAATCGGCCTTGTGGGTCAAAGTACGCCGTGTTGGCTTGTAACACATCAAAGTGTTGCGGACTCCGTACACGGAAGCACCAGTAGCACTCTAAGTTTCCGGGTCTTTGGTCTTTCTTTTTCTCGCTGGCCCAATGTTGTGGAAAGTCTTTTGCTGCTCTCATGACCAACTCAAACTTGTCTCGTAGTGTTGCCATGCGTTGGGGGTCTACTGTACGATGAAAGTGTCGGTTCACCATGGACAGGAAGATGAGAGACTGATAGTCCAGGTTCAAAAAAATGAGCCTCTGCACATCGTTGGGGAGCCGTTCTAATAGTGATAGCTTGTTTGTTTGAAGAACTTTTGGTAGCCAGGTTGGACAACTCGACGCATACTTCTTCTGGTGGGAATATGAGGGGCGATTGAGCTCAGGTTCAAATGCTCGGCCAACGGGGCCAGCATATTGCCGTGGGATCAAAAGCATCGTTAATTAAGAAAAAGTCAGTAGAAGTGTGTGTGATCTCGATAACGTTCTGTGGGAGAGATGCGCTTCTATAAATGACTACCTTAGCCAAGGAGGGTACAGACAGGGAAGTGTATGACATCCAACAATCTCCATACCAACCTACCTTATGCACGCCTCTGATGGCAAGCAAATAAATAGTTGCGGTACCCAAGATTTCACGTCGGATACGGGTCGAGGTTCAAGGGTGTTTGTGGTTCGTTCTCTGCCCGACATCCTTCAACATTATAGCTGTTGGTTGTGCATTGGGGCTGAGACAGGCAGCTCGTTAAGGTAGTTGAAAAGTATCTTCTCTGCGCCTGATATTTACCCAACACTACTTCATTTGTGATTGACACTCACGGTGGGCCATTGGCCATCAGATCGACGCTGATTTTTGGTACATCTGATACGGTCCAGCTATGTCCTGGCTTATGGTGTCATTCTGCCTTCGTGTTTGGTTTGATATTCAGATCCTTATGAAGCCATTTGCTGCTCAGTGTTTCGTTTCAATGGCCAGTAACCGACTGCATCATGCACGCAGCCCAACATATACAAGCCTGTTTCCAAGCCAGCCTTTGACTCAACAGATGGTGTAGTGTGTGTCCTTTCCATAAACTCTCATAGAAAGGTGAAATCCTATATCTGCGCCCTAGAGATCGGGCTGACCCTGGTCCAATTTGCGTATGGAGACTGAGACGAGAAGAGACGGCTGGCGAAGCGAAGCTGTTAGACGAATGACGGCCGGCCCGGGCCAACCCAACACGACAAGAGACAACGGCAAACAGTTGGGCGGCCGGCCGCGTCCTCATTTCTGCTTCCAGCATCGACTATTATCCACATAGTTGCAGCGGAACCAGCCCCCCGACCGACGCCTCTTATCATGTGAATGGAAGGCTCATGTGGGTATGTCGCACTATCACTGTGATATCCAAACTGTCGGGTCAAGCTAGGCCTGGTTCATCTGCGGGTGAGTCCAACACACCAAGAACACCGACTCTCCTCATGCAAGTCGCAATTTTGGGAAACTCGCTCGCATCCTTCCACTCGCTTCGAGTCATTTTCAACCTTTATGATTGAGCCAGGATCTGGAATTCGTTACCTGCGCTCCGCACATCTTCTACCTGAAGGAATACTCTTTGTTGCATACTGGGATCAGGCATCGAGCCTGTTTGCTTGACAGATCACCTTATGCCAGCAATGTCAGAATTTGGCTTGAGCTGCACTTCGAGACTTGATCAAGACTGCTGGAAAATATGGTCTTGGCATGCGACGAGTCGTACTCTTACTGGTAATATCGCACCAGCCCAACAAGGCGTCTCGTTTCCTCCGGTGGTTTTAGCGACGAGGTAGGCACGTTGGCTGGCATTTCTTCGTGTTTTCCCGCATGGCACAGGCGCCTGAGAAGTTTGTCACCTCTTCTCGCTTCGTCCTGTGCCTCATTCTTCGGATACGATTTCAAGACTTCGACAAATTATCGACCCCCTGGTTGGCAAGGATCTGAGGGGTTTAAGTCGAGCAAAAGACTTTCCAGAGGCATTCCCGGTCAAGAAGGAGCCTAGCTTACGCCTCGTCCAGAGTCGTCCACTTGAAAGCAAACGAACGATGTAAAAGATTGAAGGTATTTGCAGGCAGGCCAAATGGTTTGGAATCCAAGCATCGGGGCATCTGCTGGCTGCCTGTACCAAAGCACTGGGGTGATGCGACGGATCAGTCATGCCCCCAAAACCCCAAAACTTGCTCGATGTGGTAAAAGCATAGCATGTCCATTATTATCTCGTTCAATAGTCGGCAAAGCTCCCACGATGAGACCCCATGATGATTAATATTTCCACGTAAAGACTCCTTCGCCATGTGAGAGATTGAGAGGTTGCGACTGCATATTTTGGTTCGTTCGGGTCCTTTGTCACGATAAAGCAAGAGCTGAAGGCGTGGAAACCAACATGTACGATGCGGTGCTGTCTGTAATTCTTGACAGGTAGGGCCGGGTAAATACGTATGTTTGCTGGCAGCATGCGTAGCGAAGTGTTTCCTTGAAATTGGCGCCGATCATCAAATGTTTCATTCACTTTAGTGTCCTTGGAATACACCAAGATACGATCTGCGGGGGGGGGGGGGCAGAAATTGGGTGTGACATTCCACCACAAAAACAGGTCTGAGCATTGTGTGAATTGTCTCATTCTCCGCCCTGATGAACCGGTTGCTACTGTGTTAGAGACACGAATAGTACCAAGTAAACTCGAGTTGATGGCTGCATGACGAGGGTTTGCGGCAGGCAAATATGACTGCATCGAGGCCATTCATGGAATGGCTGATGGCTGATGGCACCTCTTTGTGGCAACCAAGCATCCCCCAAGGTACAAAGAAATCCTCTGGCTGTGTGCTGGCAGGATTTGGCCCAAACACCTTCAACACAGCCCCAATGCCAACTTGAAATGCGATCCAGTGATTCCGCAATGTTGCTGTAGATCCTGACCAGAGGGCCTGTTTCAGATATCAGTGCGACCAGGGGTCCGCGCTTAAACGTCATAATAATCATTCGAGCCCCAGTCGTCTTTGCACCCTGAATTTCTGTCTTTTGGTGATGCCTTCTATATTTTCTTTGTGTGCTCACGACGTTCTTTAACCCATTTATGCTCCATTATGGCTCTGTTTGAATCCGCCAACTGCGATCGAAATGCGACCGCTCCAACAGCCAGCGATGCCGGCGTCGCTGGCGCTGGTGTAAGCTTCAAACCTTACATGTCGGAAGAAAACATAACCAGGTGCTGACATACGACAGATCCTACTATCGTTCATGATCACGGCACTGCTCGCCATCATATTATCGAGTAGCGTCATTTTTGCCGAAATGCGAGGGAGAGACTCGGTCATCCGGCGGAAGCTGCTCAACGGTTATAGTGACTCTCAAATTATGCAGGGAATTGGTATCCAGAGTGTTGGCCTGGCCAAGATGAACAGTCTAGTGCCGTATCACTTCTTCCTCATATGGATGCTGTCACTCCTTTCCATGGCGACCCATAACACGACACTTTTGGCTCTTAAACAAGATTACCGCCGCGATTGGGTGATTCGATGGTTGCGACAGTTTCTTATGTTCGTCAATTTGGCGTTGTCATGCGTGTCTGGCGTCTTTGTTCTCGAGGGTGTTTCAAAGGGTCTTGACGACAAAACTCTCCCCATATCCTGCGTGTGGGAAGTTGAGGGCAAAGGCGCTGCCTCAAACGCTGGTCTTTCTTACGTCGGCACAATCGTCGTTATTGCTGGTAACTGCATCATCTTTGGCCTGGCGACCTGGTATCTTCACAGCAAGCAGCAAAGATTCTATAAGATCATCCAGGTTGTCGGGTTAGTGTTGATGACAGCTATTGCAGTTGGAGCAGCGATTCGGATTATCCTGCTTTCCCAAGCATTTGGCCACCCGTCGATCGAGCTCAAAGACAATGGCGAGACTGTATGGAGCTTCGGTCAGCTTCTCTCCATGCTGCTTCTTATCCTTCCCTTGGTAAACGTCATTGAAATCTACCGAGGAGAGATCCAAGTCCCAGGTCCAATTCGAGACGAGCGAGCCAAAGTATACGACGGTGAACTCCAGGATAACCCACAGGGGTCGCGGACAAATCTCTTCCAAAAGTAAGAAATGAAACCAGGAAGCATATCTTGGATTGGGAGGGAGACCACGAATCTGGTCTTATGATTAGGAACGAAGGCAGGGACTGTGATGCAGAATAGGCTTTGCTGCCCGAAAGATACCCTCTTTTCTTTCTATCCTTAACGAGTATTTGGAGATTTGAATCATCCTCTCGGATTGCAAGGATTAGTTTGCGCTGGGCGCAACTTCCTGACTACTAACTATCTTGGGCATCTACCAAGCCACCTATAGAAAATGAAAATGACCTATTGCGCTTGCCTGTACTATCTCGACGCTCTTCGATTACTCGCATTGGAATGGACATCCACCCACCAGGCAGCACCTTGTATGTAGCGGTGATATTCATGAAATACTTATGATCCAGGCATTGCAATGACAGCCACAGAGGAAAGCTTCTGACACGGAAACGATATTAATCGACATTTCTCATTCGGGTCGCCGTTTCAACGTGCCCCTTAATTGGTTCTCAAGAGGCATATATGATAATATTACGGCGAGTTCTTCACACAAAATGATCATAAGAATATTTATTTGTATTTGTTGTTGATTCTAAGCATTTGTGTTCCATTATCGTTCAACTCGTCTATTGGACTACGCATTTGGCTGGCAGTCCACAAGGTCCCTCCTTGACCTCCTTAAGCTCTTGAGGTCCCTTGTTCTCCTGTTTGGGAGCAGTGGTATCCTTTTCAGCCTCGGCAGGCTTGTTGGTGTTCGATGCCACCTCAGGCGCAGCCTTGGCTTGGCTGCTGCCATGCAGTCAACCGGTGAACTTGGCAACGGTCTGGTAGAAGTTCTCTCCCTGGATCTGAGCAAGCTCGAGCTCCTTAGCAGAGGGCTGGCGAGAACCGTCACCACCAGCGAAGGTACCGGCACCCCAGGCACTGCCACCGCGAACCTCAGAGAGATCAGTCAGGACACCGAAAGCCTTGGCGTAACCGAAGGGGACATAGATGATGCCGTGGTGAGTGAGGGTGGAGATAGCGTTCTGAGCAGTGGTCTCCTGACCACCACCCTGGGAGGCGGTAGAGACGAAGATACCGGCCATCTTGCCCCAGAACCCACCAGAAGCCCACTGCTTGCCGGTCTTGTCCCAGAAAGCCTTCCACTGGGCGGGGAAGTTTCCGTAACGGGTGGGGATACCAAGGAGGAAGGCATCGTAGCCCTCAAGGACGGAGGGGTCGTCGAGGGTAGGGACATCGGTGGGCTTGGGAGGAGCATGCATCTTGGCGAGGACATCCTCGGGAAGGGTCTCGGGGACCTGGAAGAGGTCGGCAGAGCCGCCAGCCTTCTCGATACCGGCCTTCTCAGCCTCGGCCAGCTGCTTGATGTGGCCGTACATGGAGTACTACGAGATATGTTAGTGCTCTGTGGTGATGACAAAGTCACGAGTGGAATGTTGTAGGAGGGTAGCTAGAGACAAGCCATTGAACTGTGTAATCTTGATTTACACTCATTGTCACGTATGGCAGTCTCAAGCATCTCACATGAGTAACAACAGTTTGTTTTATCATGAAAAGACGATGGTGGCGGGGCTGGGAACGACAAGATATGGAGGGATGAAACATACGTAGACGATAGCGATCTTGGGAGCCATTGTGAATGGCTTGTGGGGGGTATCAAGTAAAGAATTAAGAAAATACAACGTATAGAGATGCGATGAGTACTGAGTGATGATAAGACAGAAAGAAACGAAACAGCAGAAGCGGGGAGGGTTCGTCTTATAGCTTGAGGGAGAGCTTGTTGGAAGCTTCTACATCTGGGAACTGGGATCTTATCCACAAAAAGGTACGTATCATGCACCTAAGGAGAAATGAGCCGGGCGCTCATGATATCATTGGTGCAACTCTGCCAGTTCCGGAATCTACGAACGCGTGGATGTGGGATTGGGGATTGAACCGGTAACACCTTGAGAACAGCTCTGAAGAAAAAGTGGAGGTGAAGCTCGGGATGTCCCTGAATCATGACATCTGTGACATGCAAGACAATTGCTTCCGTAACTCAATCTTTCTTATTGAATTTGGAAGCTGATCAACCAGAGTTAATCTCTCCTAACTGTTAATTCTTGCCATGATACCTTTGATACTCAATTCCTCCAAACCTATATCATGCCTCGTCATATTCTTCAAAACAAAATCAACTTCTTCTTCAACAATACCCCACCTCGATCGAGAAAGCCCCATAATTAACCCCCCTCTAGAAAAGCATCTTTGCTGAGTCAAGGCTGATGTGTGCTTAGCAGAAGACGCTTAGCTTCTATTACACGAGCCTGACAAAACATTCTCAATGCGGGGACGTCTCTGTCCGACTGCGCGCGGTTATTGCAAATCTCATGATTTCTACCTTGCCTCTCTATCTTATCCAACCATTTGATAAGCCAGTATGTTTCATTCTGCAATTTTTGTACAGGACTTCAGGCTTCTCACTCCGGCACTTGCTGTATCCGGTTTCCTGTTTCGATGCTTGTATATCCGTTACCCGCATGCCATCTCACCTCATCTTTCTTCTTGATTCTACTACATCATATTCTTCTTCTGTCTTCTTTCTCACCGACATCCTCAATCTCATGCTGATGCACCATTAGTATGTCTTGAGTGGATCTCAACAACCGTCGTCTTGATTATTCTTGGCCCCTTGCAGCTGAAGCTCCGCCGAACCACTTGCCCCGTTACCAACCGCCCTCGAGCATCCACTCTCGCCTTATCAATGGGACGACTTTGCATACAAGTCTCATGCCAGGACCTCACTTAGTTGGCAACAGTCTCAAGCTTGACTTGAGGCTTACGATCAACTTACAAAGGCTCGTACCAACGTGCTATATCACATGATGGCCTCACCAGACTTGCATGCTCTGTAAGTGCGCTTGGCTCTTAGGTCTGACATTTTCTGTACATCAGCTATCTCACACATCGAAACTCAATATCTGCCAGAACCAACGCCACACTGTAAGCGGTACTCAAAAGTATCAATATGAATGCCGCCTCTGAGGCCCAACCCCGTCCTAAGTAAAAAGCCAAAGTGCCTTGCAAGAGATTCAAAACAATCCAAACTCCATGCTTTCGTTAGATGATTTGATACATCGAGAGCTCAAAACTCCTAAACCAATCCCATATAAGAAGTTAAAAAAAAAAAAAAAAAAAGAGCTAAAAGAAAGACTTCATATATCATCGGTGTGGTGATCGTTGCTCGTCGTCTCGTGGATGTGCGCTTGATGGTTCAATCACGATCTCAGGGAGTTGCGGTATTCTTAAGCTTGGGAGTTGAGGCGCGCTACCATTGACTTGACCGCTTGGTGGGCTGTTGCTTTGTCCATCTGAAGCTGGGTCCATCTCATGCCAATCTGACCCAAGATCCCGCTCCGTAGTTCGCTGCGTTCTCTGCGATGAGGAGCGTTCAGGGCCGGGATACTCAGGCGGGGGACCGTGATTTGAGGATCGGTCATCAGTGAGAGGTATATCCTCGTACTCGGGAGGCGGCATCGCCTCTTCACCAAGGTCTGCTTCTACCAACTCAGGACTCGAGCCAGCTCTGCCATCTGCACTGCCTGATCGAATAGAAGCTCCTTGCGAACGTGTAGGCGCTAGACTTGCGAAGTCGTCGTCATGACTAGCAGCAGAACTATAGCTGCGCCCCCGTTGATGTCCCGATTGCATGCTCGCAGCATCTGAGAGCAGGCCAACACGCTCACTCTCGCTACTGTTTGCTCTAATTCTCGTTCCATCATGCCGTGCAACACCTACGTCTGCATATGATACACTTGACACAGATCTCTGCCTGTTGTCCTTTATCTGGTCCACAGTCGTTCGTAGTTCGGCAATAGTGTTGTCCTCGTTCGCAGCACGAGTCTCAGCTCTGATCGCCTCAAGCTCGCGATAGTCGCTTCTAAGCCGTGCCTCGCGGCGTCGCTCTCTACGCTCCTCACGCTCGGCGAGGGCTTGTCGTCGAGCCAGTCTTATCTGGTAGAGAGTCTCCATTTCTTCATTTCGCGCTTCTTCCTCTGCCTCTGCAGTTGGCAAGTCGATGATCACGTCTACGCCATCTCGCTCGCCTTCTCGTCCAAGGACCCTTTCATTATGGCTTGCGCTCTGTCGATACGCCGGTAATGTAAGCACAGAGCGGACGGAAGTATTTCGGTCGACGGTTGCGCCAGCGTTGGTACCGTTATTAGTACTATTGCGACTTTGCCGGTTATTGGTTGAAGTAGAAGTGGGATCGAGCTGATGTGATTGTCTTCCACTCTCCCCGCCATCTTCACCTGCTGTCTGTTCGTAATTGCCCTGCCTCGATCGACCTCTTATTCGTTCAAGAAAGCCTCCCTTCTTTTTACTTTCTGTCGGCTTCTTCTTTTGTCGCGCCTTCGTTATGCAAACAGCCAAAGTAATGGCTACCACTACACCAGCAATACTACCGATGACCTGCACGTTGAGACATAAATGTTAGCGCCATGGCAGATCTCGGCGATTCTTCCACTCCAGTTGAACTTACAATAAAGACAACTGTATTATTGGTTCCCCCACCACCGTTGCTAGATGACGTTTCTCGAGGTTGAAGTGCGCTCTCGGTGGCATCCCAGCCACGCGGTATTGGAACGTTCAGATGCATTTCAAACTGAGCTGCACCATTCAGCAGAAGAAGGAGTTAATTGTACTGGTAATGAGATTGAATTGCCAGCGACAATTCGTCGGAGAGGGCGGGTAGAAGAGGACCACACAGAGGCGCGCCCGATTGGATGATCGATGCTTGCCGATACGAAGTGGGAGTACAGAGTTTCGTATAAGATTCAACGATTGCGGCAAAAGGCGTTGTTCCTGGGGAAGAAGGTTTGATTGACAGGAGGTTGATTAAGAGGAACAGAACCCCAACAAAAGAAGATGAAGACTATTGCCTCCAACTTCCAGGCAAAGCAATGCACAGCACAGCACAGCCGCAGTTATCGGGCGCTCGCGAGGCGCGAGGTTGGTTGGTTGGTTCTCCCGTCCAGTCGGCTTGGCTTGGCTGAGCTGGACTGGATGTGAAAATGGACCTGGGCCTGGACTTCTAGCAGGGGTGTTTCGGGACCTTTTACCCTTTATACTCGCTCTGTGTTTCACTGATGGAAGCACAAAATGGCAGGAAGTTATATGATTACGAGTGTAACGAGAAGATTAAAAACGAGAAATTGAGTAGCATTGACCAGAATAAGCGGACGAGCCGTGTCGTCTTGGTTGCTCTGCTCTGTTCTGCTGTCAGATCAAGAATTGACTAACGCAACTTTCATCACCTACAATCTGCTCCTTGACGATCATGAGTTGTCAGTGGCCGTTAGGGTGGTGACATCAGTACATAAGCGGCTACGTAACTTACTTAGTACAGGGCCAAGCTGTGGCCTCTGCTTACCTTGCCCTTGAGAGTTTAAGTGTGTCTCGAAGGCTTAGAGCATTGGGTGCTGAAGATCATATTGACTGTTGTATTGAATCGCCTGTCAAAAATGATCAGATGGAATGGCAAGGCGTTGTGGCTGGTGTACAACAGGTCCAAACTCTTATCTTGCCGCCATATATCTCAAACTTGTACTCGTCGACCGCAGTGTTACACCGGATCCTTGAACGACAACTTCATCCCAAGGAGTAAGCATCAACGGGCCCCAGTTCATTACGCAATTACCACAGATCTGCGGGACAATTCCCTTGTTTTGTCGCTCATTTTCTTCCATGACTCCTCAGTGTAATTGTAATAAGAGTTTAATCGGTTTCCAAACACATTTTCACATATTAGTACATAGCTCCGAGCTCTCTTGTTACATTCCATGCCATTGAGGCTCGCTCTCAAGATCCACCTCAACGAAGGACTTCTCCAGCCGCTAAGGATCGTCAAAATACGCTACTGAAAGGCCCTGTCCCTTAAATCTGACCTTCCGGGGATATGGCGTGGCTGAGGTGGCCCCTGCTAAGCTCAGCCTCCCCGCATCTTTCGTCTGATGCAATAATCATTGCCTTATCTTCGTCCATGAGGTCGGATTAACGAAACTACTTGTTCCGTTGATGAGCTGTCGACAGTCTGGTTACTATCATCTGCCTTTTTTATAAAACTCTTGCCACAGCTTGTTCTTCTGAGACTATTATGGAATGTTTACTCCAGCGGCTTTGCAAGGGTTGTCATAAGTCTTCTCTTAAGCAATGCACATTATCGGGGTTTCCGTGAGAACCAGCAGCCTTTCTTAATGCCACTACTTCTTCTTTGGTCGTCTTACATTCAGCCGTACCGTGAGACCCTTTTTCACATTTCCTCCTTGTCCAACTTGGGGGATCTTGAAACACAAGCCTTTAATATCTGCTCCGGACTGTTAGCGTTACACAGTCGATTGAGGGACAGCGTTTTACGGCATTCGCTGGCGCTCCTTGATTAGAAGTCGAGACCTGGTAGTATCATTTTGCAAAATCTCGTTTTTCACCTTTGAAGAGGCTATCGAGCTTTCAACTAATTAGCAGTATTCTAAACAGTATGACCTCTATAACAGGACTGTTGTCAGTCAGCAAGGCAGTACAAGACAGCTGCTACTTAAAAGGTAAAGGCTTGATCCTCTTGACGAGCAGATTAAAATGAATGGTGATGCTATAAAAAATTAACATGTGAGAATAAAACAACCTTGAACTCCCGCTCCAACCACATTTGTATAAGTCACATGCTATTTATCCAAACTTCTTCTCAAACTTCTTCAGCATGCCCGTTACGCCACGCTCCAATCGTCCCGCATTCTCCTCAAGTTTACCTCGTGGCTCCTTTGTCTTAGGCGTAAATGAGTAGATCTCGGAATTGGCCAATTCTGTCTGCGTTGGGCGGTAAACTTGCTGATGGACTGAATATTCTGCAACTGGCTGACTTGGCGCCTGCTGCTCTTGGTGTGTATAGTTGTACTGCGTAAAGCCTCCAGGAGGTGGTGGAGGAAGTCCTGGGTTGGAAGCTGGCGGTGTTGGTTGCGAGTGGGGTTGAGTCTGGGCCGGTGGTTGAGTTTGTGGAGGAGGCGGGGGAGATACAAATCCAGGTGAACCGGGGAATGTTGCACCATATGGACTTCCCAATGCTTGAGCAGGCATTGTGGCAGCTCTTTGCAATCCAGGATGCTGACCGAATTGAGGTGGAGGCAGTCCGGGGCTTGTCACACCACCCGGAGGGAATTGCGATGGCGGAGGCATACCCGGTGTGAAAGGCTGCTTGTGGTAGTCATACGCAACAGCAACAGCCAGCGGGTTGAGGGGGTCCTCATCCGGAGGTGGTGTCTTTTCTCGGTGCTGGATCGTCTCCGGAGCTGCTGGAGCGGCCGGGTTATAAGCCATCGGAGCAAAGTTGGCCGGTGCTTCGGAGGGTGGGGCCGGAGGCGGGGCGGGGACGTTGGGTGGAGGCGCAAAGCTCGGAGCATTGGCTGAACCATATTGAGGATCTGAGATGGCAACGTTCTCCAACTGTTGAACCACAGAGCTCATAGGCGCAGGTTGCGGGGGCGGGCCAGGCTCATCCAGGACTTCAACATGTG
>JAADJF010000063.1:0-308614 GCA_012932015.1 Fusarium acutatum
CCTTTCACCGATACAATGTTTTATACCCACCAGTGGCTGCATGTTTATCAGTGCTATTGCCATAGGTGGAAAGCAGTGCGGCTGACACAAGGCATATTTCAATCTGTTCATCACCAATCAATAATTATGTGGCTTATGCATGACACGCTGGTCAATCAACTCTGCATGATAATCAAGGCAGAAGTGCAACTAAAATGTCTACGAGTGGCTAAGCCTCCACACTAGTGGAGGGAGGGGCCTCAGTAAGACTGCACCGTTAAGCAGTCAGCCCGCAGGAGGACGGAGGAAAGTGAGGTTCAAAAGGGAGCTGAAACCCCCGAGTTTTCGAGTGGCTTTTCTCTGGTTTGTTGAGTCGCGAGAGCCATTGTCCTCAAGATGGCTGACCACTCCCTTGATGATGTTGCCCAGCTGGGCACAAGTCTCGCGAGCAAACTCAACTTGCACTCTGAAGGATGTCGCAAGTCTCGCCAGCAACTCCCAAAGCTGGTGTCTCTGGTCAACTCGACTGCTTCGGCCATCCGTCAAATTCATGATCTGATCCAGCAGAACGACAAGATCTTCACAGAAGCTTGCATCAAGGACATCAACTCGCTTGCTGCTAAATGCAGGGCTATCTATGTCGGAGTTTTGACTCTCATCGCTAAGAAGACACAAAGTGTCAGTGGACAAAAAGATGCGAAAGCCTTGTCGGCTGAGCAAATTGAGGAGCTCTTGGCCTGTCTTGCCAATATGAGTGTTTGGCGAACCGAAGCTTGGAACTGGCTGGAGCCGCGATTCAAGATTTGCCAGCAGGAGTTGAAGCAAGCCAAGTTTGAGCTTGTTCTGCGTTATCTCCTTGGCAGTATCGCTCGGCTTCAGATGGAGTCAGTAAATCCCTTTTCTCCTTCTACAGTTCAGGTACTAACGTCGAGTCAGAACTATGATACGTTCCCCAGGCGCTTGGGAGAATGAAAACTCCCTGCGATGTTTTGCCGAGAACGTCGCTGAAAGGCGCGTGATGTACTACAAGTCTTACAACAGAAGGCGAGCTGCTTATAATAAGGCACCTTCACCAAAGGCCTCGTTCGACGACGTCAGAAGTGTTTACTCAACATCAACGTCAGTATCTGCCCTTTCGTTAGCCATAACATCTTACTGACTGTATATCCTGTACAGGACAAGTACCGCTGTCCTTCCTTCCCGCGTGACAGTAATCGACGGAGACAGCTTTAATGAGAAGGCCAAGACTGGAACAACTGAAACTGAGAAAGAGACTTCAGAAGTTATCGTTGAGAACACCATCCAGAACAAACAGCCTGACAACTCCCCCCGAAACTGGGTCCAACGTCTCTTCTCTTCCAGTCCCAAAGAGGATTGGAAGAATGAAGACATCATGGCTTTCGTCCTTGATATGAGCCACGCAAACAAGCTCATCACAAGACTCGAGCTCGATGACAAGGAACTCAAATCCAACCTCTCCAAGCTAACCTCAAGTCGTCTCTGGAAGCGTCGGCCTAACCTTGTCGAGCAATACTCGGCACTTGATCAGAATGTTCGCCAGGATGTCGATAATGCCATCATTGTCGCAAAGCGCAAGAGCACCCGCGAGATGACTCTTGTCGCCATGATGGCCAAGAAGTCAGGCTCGCAGAAGGCAGCTGACAAAGGATCTGGCTTTCATTATGCTCCTGATCTCAATGTCACTCTCTACTTCAAGCTGGGTGCTGAGTTTGAGCCGATCTATCTGATTGATCAAGAGAGAAGGCTTGAGTTGCCTTACACATCTTGTGCCACTTACAAGGTATATTATCCAAGCGAAGATGTCTTGAATGAACCGATACTAATATTTGATGGCAGATGATGAGAGATCTCATGACTCAAACCAACTGGGCCCCCGGCGTTGCTCACCATATCATGGCTGGTCGTTACGATCTCTGCACCCAAGATGGTCTAGCGGTCATGCTTGGAACCTGGGACTCAGTTCGTCGTCCCGGCATGACACTGACCCTCAAGATCTGGCCACCTCCAGTTCCACCAGGTCCACCTCGGCCCAGAATGTATCCACCCCCGCCCATGGGCTACGTTCCGCCGGTTAAGAAATATCGCGAAGAGATGAAGGAGACCTATCATGAGATGGTCGAATTGCTCGGCCTCTCTGAAGGGTGTGTCCCAGACCAGAAGACTGTCAAGTCTGGACTGGGAGATCTTTTGCGTCTGTGGACTAATGCTATTGATCCCCATACAGAGGATTGTTCGGACTGCGCATCGTTCATGATGAGCTATAGCTCGTCAAGCTCTGAGTACAGCGACTGAGATACTGGTGATATTGTGTAGGAAGGTCTCCTTTTTTGAGTGCTTATGTTTACCTTGACGACCAAATTGATGATCTGATTTGCGAGAACCTTGTTGTCAGAAACGCCGCGGTATTAGTGAACAGTCGCCAAATGCACAAGACATAAGCGCAATGCATGTTCAAGTTGAATGTTTCGTTTGGGTCTACAAGATACGAAACGTGTCAACGACATAGCTATTCGGTTCACTAATCTTACCATCATTCCTTCTGGAACAAAGGTATGCTACCAAACATCACCCGATTCAACTAAAACACCATAGTCATGCATAATGACACCTTTTCCGTGAAACTTAAACCCGCATGAACCTTATCGGCCTACCCATCAATTAACGTCTCTAGAAATGGTGCAACATCAATATTCTACGTAATGAGCCGCTCTGGACCCCTGACCAACAACTATGAACAAATAAATGGCGAGACAATTCCAGGTGATTATTCGCCATCGTATCCACTGCATTCGCCCCTAACGAGCCCAGAAGCCGACAAGCGGAGGTTAGACTTTTTCTCTCGCCGCTAAAGGATCCACATCAGCTGTCCCCAAGCCCCATATTCTTCCCCATTCTCACTACGCTCTAGGGGACACCGCGCGCTAGCAGTGAAAACTTCGAATTGCGCAATCGGAGCCTTGTACAGTGAGAGAGAAAAAAAAATGGATAGTACCGAGATTACATAAAGAAACAAAAGATCTTTGTGTTCCTTGGCGAATGGAACATTTCTCCTCTCCACATTCTCTGCTGATATCAACATGACGTCTAATAAGGGTCTTGACGTTGATGCTATTCAGGCTGCTCCGCCCATGGTGCAGAACCATGATACGGATGATGAGAAGCCTGTTCTCAATACTGGAGGTCATGGGCCTACGCAGCGAAGGCTGAAGGATTATCACATCACTTGGATTGGTCTTTGCAGTGGTATCGGTACGGGTCTGTTCATTGGAACTGGTTCGGCTTATGCCAGTGCTGGTCCTGCTGGTTTGCTTCTGGCGTATATCGTCGTTGGCGCTGTTCTTTGGTGTGTTATGCAGAGTATCTCTGAGCTCGCGACACTGGTAAGACTCCTTGGAGAGCTTTCGTCGGTATGGTGCTGACCTGTAACTATAGTTCCCTACTGCTGGTTCATTCCCTCATTGGGCTACTCGCTTCATTGACCCTTCAGTCGGTTTTTCATTGGCCATCTCATACGGTTACTGCTACACCATCGCCATTGCCTCCGAGTGCTCAGCGGCCGCCGTTCTCGTCAGCTACTGGACCGATCTCACTCCCGCCGTCGTCATCACCATCAGTCTTGTTCTCATCCTATGGATCAACTTGATGAACGTCCGATTCTTCGGTGAAACTGAAGTCGTCACTGGTGGTATCAAAGTTCTCTGCTTCCTCGGTCTCGTCATTGTCGCGATTGTCATCACTGCTGGCGGTGGTCCCAATCACAAGTCCATTGGCTTCAAGTACTGGAACAACCCTGGTGCTTGGGTCGACTACAATGGCATCACTGGCTCAACTGGACATTTCCTTGGCTTTCTCTCTGCCTTCGTTAATGCTTCTTTCTCTTTCGTTGGTGTTGAGACCGTCGTCATCACCGCCGCCGAGTCCGTCAATCCTCACAAGGCTATCCCCAAGGCCGCCAACCGCGTCACCTACCGTATCGGCTTTTTCTACGTTCTCGGAGCGCTCTTAATTGGACTAATCGTTGATCCTCGCAATGCTGACCTTGTTTCTGGTTCTGGTAACGCCAAAAGCTCCCCGTGGGTTATCGCGATCCAAACCGCTGGTATCAAGGTCCTCCCTTCCATCGTCAACGCCTGTATCCTGGTCTCTGCCTGGTCTGCTGGTAACTCTTACTGCTGGGTTGGCTCGCGTATGATCCTCGCAATGACTACCGATCGACAGCTCCCCCAGTTCTTCGCCCGCACCACCAAGAACGGTGTTCCTTACGTAGCAGTTATCACTGCATGGTTGTTTGGACCCTTGGCGTATCTTAGTAAGTCGCTCCTGCCATGCTCATTTTTAAATGGCATACTAACAATCCCCAGGTCTTGGTTCCGGTGGCGCTGCTCAGGCTTTCTCTTGGCTTCTCAACCTTAGCACAGTCGCAGGCCTCATCGCATGGGGAACTCTCTGCTTCTGTTACATCCGCTTCTATCGCGCCATGAAGGTTCAAGGCATCGACCGCAACACCCTCCCCTGGAAGGCACCTTGGCAACCCTACACTGCGTGGTTCGGCGGTATTGGCTCCATCGTCATCACCCTTGTCGCTGGATTCCCTGTCTTCCTCAAGGGTAACTGGAAGACTGCAGATTTCGTCGCCTCTTATGTCGGCATCCCAATCTTCATCGTTCCCATCATCGCATGGAAGCTTTATTACCGTACCAAGGTTCTGCGAGCCCACGAAATCGACTTGTGGTCTGGTCGTTTATCCGACGATGCCATCTCAGCCCATGACACTGAGCGGGAGCATGTTTAAGCACTGACTTCGCATTTTCTGAATCTTGAAAAGTTCTTGCATGGAATTCTGCTTAAAGGCCTGGCTTCGTCGTACTCATAGACTATACTTAGAATTAATTACTCAGCATTGGAAGCGTATATAGACAAGCGATATCAACCCAAATATAACTGGACTTTCTGACTTGACATATACATGGCTTTATGGCATCACGCAGAGCGATGAGTGTCTTGATCACATATGCTGATATGGCGTTCTCATTTTTGTGCGCCGGTAAACAACAAATCTAGCTTCAATCTACTGCCAAACAATTCCTTGATCAAAATCGACCTGCTCTGGCGTAGTTGCAGTAGGGCATAATATCACAATCCCATTCTCTTTGTCCTCTTGCCCTGGAATTGGATGATCAATGTTGAGATCAGCCATCATCACTCCAACCTAAGCAAAACATTAGCCAAAGCGCAAAATCAGCACAGTTAGAGTCGCAACATACCTTGCCAGCAGTCCCTTGATCGGCACCAGACGCTCTCACTGTCTGCGCTAGTCGAACAGCCAAGGACGCTGCAAACATGTTGTTCTTCCCTACTTCCACCATGACAGTCATGAGAGCTGTAAAGTTTGCCTCGCTCTGAACATCACCTGTGGTAAGGAAGTCCGACAAGAAGAATGATGCCGCAATGAACGACGCGAACGAAACTAGCGGATTGCGGAACCTCGTGTTCAGATCCGTGACCAGCGCCACAGTAATCATGATTTGAACCGCTGATTCCATCACTCTGGCTTTCGTAGTGGGCAGCGCAGCCATGTCCACCTGCGATCTTGTCAATGCAGATTGATGAATACATATCAAGGCCGTATGTAACTGGAGATTGATGAGTACAGCTTCAGGGCTTTCCATGTTCTCTGGACACCTGAGATCCAACGGCAATGTGGCAAACGCATTTGTGACTGCTTCATCGAGCTGTTGGAGCTGTTGCCAGTCATTGTTGTCCGCATCTTCTTCGACATTTCTGGAGAAATTGAAGCACTCGTTGAAGAGATGGACTGCGACTACTCTGCAGGCGCTTGTAGAAAGCTCATACATGCCCTGTCCTAGGGCTTGTCTCAGAGTCAGCGTGGCTATCGGGGTATTTGATAGCAATGCATCGATGGATGAGGGGAGTCGGGTTTGTATCTAGCTTGGTCAGATGCTAGGATCAAACGTTGTGAATTGGCTGTACTCACGCTCCTCCAATCCATCATGGTCGGCCATCCGCCTGTGCTGCTTGTGATACGGTCAGTCGTGAAAATAACCCAGAAGGTCTTTCTGCGCTCTTCCTCCTCAGTGAAGTCCAACGCAATTGGGAGTGTCAGGCCTGCTGCATTCTTCCCGTCTAGTCGGTGCAGTCCAAGGATTTGGGCTAGCCGGATAGCTCGGGCTGTGCTCATCGATGCTCTTGAGAACCATAGATGCTGCGCTTCGAAATGGCTTATGAGAACCCAAGCTTGGCAATGCGCCAGTGATATCTGGTCACTATCGCTCTGCTTTTGGTCAATGTCATGCTGGAAATATCGCTCTCGGATAACTCACCTTCATTTCATCAGCTTGGATGTACTGCCGCGCGCGCACATAGAATGCTTCAGCCATGTGCTTGTAAGTCGGCGATGCGCTTGCTCCAGCTGCTAGGATGGCATACTGCAGGCACATGGGTGGCTGCATATGTGCTGGCCTGTAGAGTGATGCGATGTACCTCTCGCCGTGGATCATGAAAGAGTCGGATTGAAGTTTGGTAAAGTATATAGACGTTCTGTCATCTTTGATCAGTCATTTGCCCCCATACGGCCTTTGTGAGGCTTACAGTTCATCCACCAAATGTGGAGGCGGCAGGCCCTCGGATCGGCCAGTGTCAACAAGTTCTGTGCTGGTACTAAATGGCTGAAAGTCCGGTGGACTGCTCTGGGCTTCTAATCTGGCCTCCAAGTCTCCTACAAACACTGTCAATGACCCAAGTCACAGAGTGAAGCTGTCCCCACTTCCACTTACGGATACGACTCTGCATATCCCGAAGTCGCGGTCTGTTGGCGGGATTAATTACCGGCTTCTTCCTGGCCGAGGGATAATCGCAGACTTCGCCAATCTTGACGCATCGGCCACAAATTGGCAACACCCTATTACATTTCAACTTGCGCACTCTGCATCGTTGGCACGACCACGGCGAGAGCGGGCCCAGGTCAGATTCGGAGCTTGAGGGCACCTGTGGCGATTGGGAGTGAGATTGAGAGGGCGACCCCTCAGACACGGACATGGTTTAGTGGCGTCAGCGGGGTACGTCTTGGCGAGCAGGACCTGATAACGAAGGCCTATAACAGGCGCTGAGCTATTGCTGCAAGATCGAGATGGTACGGTCGAGACTATGTTTGTTTCGGGGGAAAGGACAAAGAGTTAGGTTTGTTTGATCAGGATACTTTGCTCTTTGCTTTCTGAGTTGAGCTGTGGGGAGAATGTCAGCATGCCTTCCTGTTTTGGGTTACTCTGGATCCCTACGATGGGATGGTGTCTCTTATCTTATCTCACCACGGCCATACGCTATGGTCCAGTCCATACTATAAGCTTAAGCCAACCTCAAGAATTACCTCTACAATCACATACATCACGAGAGATCTCTAATTATCACGGTCAATTAATTTTACCTCCTACGGCACTTCTACTCACTCTTAATCTTCCTACCCACCACTTGGCCTCGTCTCGTTATCGCCATTCATCAAGGTTCATCACCAAGACACTCTGTTTCAATGCACTGTCTTAGAACAGTTAAAGCCCAATAAACACTGCGTCACGAATAAGTTGGCGAGCAAAAGGTCTCGACTATAACCGTCCGTGCCCGCATCGGGACATCGCACATACTAGGACTTTAAGCATATCAAAAAGCTTCTAGACTACCGAAGATCGTCATCACTTTCCTTTACCAGTCACCAATCCCGACAAATAACGCGCCCCGATTCGCTGGTTCCCCAGCGCGTAGAGATGATCAGGAACCTTTGCACTGCCGGCCAAACTAACATCACAGCGATAATGCACCAACCGACAGGGGTCCAGCCAAATGGAGCTGCCCCTTTGGGAAAGGCAAATGGGAGCTTCCGTGCTTGGGCTGTTGTATCACATATATCACCTACCTTTTTTGAAGCTATCGTCCGCATGGCATCATTCGCAGAAGTTCTTCGAGATAGACGGTCTGCTGATCGGACTATAGTATCAAGATATCTCGTCTTGGCTAACTATAAATTCGAGGTCACGACCGCTCTGTGAAACCCATCACCCCGCACCTCACATCATCCTTCTTCACTGACAAGATGCGGTCCTCTCTTCTCCTCGCCCTTCTCCCTCTGGCTATTGCCACGGCTGTTCCCAGCTCCAAGAAGGTTGACTACAACGGCTTCAAGAGCCTGCGTGTCACTCTTCCCAAGGGCGCCAAGAATGCCGTAGCCGAGATCAACAAGCTCTCTGCTACCATCCTCAACCCCGGTGCCAAGGAGGAGCTCGACATTGTTGTTTCTCCTGACAACATTGATGCCGTCACCAAGATTGCTTCCGACACCACTGTCCTCGTCGAGGATGTCGGTGCTGCTCTTGCTGAAGAGGAGACCTCCGAGATCTACGCTGGTGAGTATTCCAAGTAATGCATGAAACGCCAAGGAGCTAATATATGTTCAGTCCCCAGTGAATCTTGGTTCACCGCCTATCACAGCTACGCTGATCACCTCCAGTTCCTGAAGGACCTCCAATCTAGCTTCCCTAGCCAGTCCGAGATTGTGACTCTCGGCAACTCTTTCCAGGGTCGTGCTCTCACTGGTATTCACATCTGGGGTAGTGGTGGTAAGGGTTCCAAGCCCGCCATTGTCTTCCACGGAACCGTCCACGCTCGCGAGTGGATTGCTACCATGGTATGTTTACCTCAATGTTGATATGATTGCAATTATGACTAACTCGTTGTGTAGACTGCCGAGTACATGGCCTACCAGCTCTTGACCAAGTACAGCAGCGACTCCGCTGTCAAGGCTATTGTCGACAAGTTCGACTTCTACATCACCCCTGTTGTCAACCCTGATGGTAAATCTCACTCATCCAATATTCCTCCAACTCGTCTAACTCAGAATCACAGGTTTCGTCTACACCCAGACCACCAACCGTCTGTGGCGAAAGAACCGACAGACTGTCTCTGGAAACTCCTGCGTTGGTCGTGACATCAACCGTAACTGGCCTTACAAGTGGGAGCTCACTGGTGGTGCCTCCACCAACCCTTGCGACGAGACCTACAAGGGACAAGCCGCTGGTGACAGCCCTGAACTCAAGGCTATCAAGGGCCAGATCGACTCTCTTGCTGCTGGCAAGGGCATTACTTTCTACGTTGACTTCCACTCTTATGGACAGTACGTCCTCTGGCGTGAGTTCTCTTGAAAATCCCTTAATTCCCTTGATCAATACTAATGATATCTCCAGCCTACGGCTACGACTGCAGCTTCGTCGCCCCTGAGGAGGCCGCCCTCAAGACCGTTGGTACCCGCATCACCAACGCCATCCGAACCAACTCTGGACAGACTTACACTGCTGGTAACTCTTGCCGCGCTCTGTATGCCACCACTGGCGACAGTCTCGACTACATCCAGGGTGTTGCTAAGGCTAAGTACTCCTACACCATCGAACTCCGCGACCGTGGTACCTATGGCTTCAGCTTGCCCGCCAGCCAGATCCAGGCTACTGTCCGTGAGACTTGGGCTGGTATCGTTGCTGGCCTGACTGGTCTGTAAATGGACAATTGGGTTGACGTAGCGTTACATATCTATCACGATGGATGACTATGATCGGAAAGGGCAGATTGCTACCTGAAAAGGTTCAAGAAGATTTATTGGCTTGATTAAAGTACATATTATTCAAAATACATACATGATTCTCAATCCATCGTTCGTAATCCCCTCTATGGACTCGCAAGTGGAGGAAAGAAAACTTAGGGCTCTTTTCCTAAGGGATGAAAAGGCTTAGGTAAATTTAGTATATCTTAGGAGACCTTTAGACCAGTTTAGTTTCACACCCTGATCCTTGCTCCCTGGGGACCCGATAACCCAGTTTCGACATCATCCTCTTTATTTCTTGGTGGAGCTTCCATCGATGTTCACAGCCTGGCCTTCGATGTCTGCGAACTTCTCTCCAAGTGCTGCCTGTTGCTCCGCAATCTCGTCTGCTGGGATCCTGTCGGGTGTAGTGTTGACGAGCATTATCATGGGCAGAAGCGAAGCACCCAACAAGCCAAAGGTAACACAGCTGGATCGCATTAGCACTCTTGAAAGTTAACGGCGGAAGCTAAAGAACTTACAACCCAACGAGCGGATCACTCTTCGTCTGAGTGTTCATGCCATATGCGATAGCCTGGCCAATGGCCTCAAGGCAGCGGAACGCAGCTCCATTTCGGACGTTCTCTGAACAAAGAGTCAGTATTATTATGTTTTGGGTCATGCATATTGCCTATATCTCACCTTGTGCATCGGTTGCGAACGATGACAGAAGCCAGTACATATACGATTGAGACAGTGGTCCTGTAGTCTGCACAAAGAAGTACGGCAAGAAGGAAGTGGCAAATAGGCTGTCGTCCCAGTCAATAGCTCCTGGGTCGTTGCGGTCAAATCGAGCTTGCATGATGATAGACCAGATGTAGACACCGACGTTGAGAATGACAACCGTATAGAGGCCGATCTGGGCGCGGCGACGTTGTGCCAGTTTCTTAGCATCGAGAATGAAACCGAGACCAAAGCAGCCAACACTATATCGGCGTCAGTACTGCAAGACTTACTCTCATGAGGAACTTACATGCAGAAGAATGGCGAGATAAGTGACGAAAGTGCGCGGGCACGGACGGTGAAGTGGATGCCGAGATAAGTTGACCAGGAGCCGCTACATGAGTGTTAGATACTGTTTCTCTTGTCATATTGAGGCAATCTCACCTGTAGAAGAAAGACCAGACTGCCCAGATCGACGACAGAATGATGAGTCGCGAGGTCATGGTCTTTGCGATGCGCTTCACCTCAAGCTTGGTGGAGAGTGTCTCAGTAGTCACGATCTTAGTACCATCCGATCGAATGACATGCTCAAAGGGGGTGATCATGAAGGCAAATGGCAGGCTACATAATGCTGTTAGCGACGTCTTCAACATGATTATACATAGTTCTACTGACGCTAGGCACTCAATGATGAGAAAGGCAATGTAAGTGTCGGGAGTGACTCCACCACTCACACCTTTCTCATGGTTCTTCGACAGACTAAGGATGAAATGTGAGCAAGCTTCAGGGCCAGTTACTGAGTATACTTACTTGATCGCACCGCCAACAAGCTGACCAAGGTTTCGCGACACAATCCAGAGTGCCAGGTATTTACCACGGGCTCCGGAAGGGGCGAGAGTCATGATGGCCCCAGCTTCAGCGACATACCAACAGCCCGTACCGATACCACCGATGGCGCCACTGAGAATGAGATACTATGTAAGGTTAGCTATCTGGAGAGTCATGCGCGGCGGAGTACTGACCCATTGGTTTCCGAACTTGCTGTTGCAGTAGTATGCAGAGCCCTGAATAGGGAAGCTCATGGAGCCAATCACCAAAGCCCATTTGACTCCGATCTTGTTCACGATAGGACCTCCCATGAAGCAGGCTGGGCATTTGTGTTAGTTTCGTCCTGATAATATCTGGTGGGTACATACTGAAGGCAAGTGCAGCATATCGAAGGGCTGTAGAGATGTTGGAAACTTGAGGAGTTGCAAGACCACCGCCACCGAGGCCTGCAAGAAGTCAGTAACAGTACGTTGAAGCTTCGACTGCAGTGACCGACCAGCAATGGCATCCGACATAGCAGGGCCACAGAAAGCCTGAATACTCAGGAGAATCATCTGGGTCAAACTGTGATGCCATATGTATTTCCACCTTGGGACATCTCTTGTTGTGTTCATATCAGCAGCTCGCACCGAAGGCTGAGGTGATGGAGCCCTGTCAGAGGGAGAAACTGCAGTCTTGTTGTCGGCCATTGCAGATGAGTTGAATCGCTGGATGGATGAAGAAGGTCAGTCTTGATGGCGACGAGTGACTGACTTATATATGCCGATCTCAGGACTAACAACCCCCCTCCTGCCGCTATCGCAGCTTCCCCACGGGGTAGGTCATTTTCCTCCGTCTGAGAATGCGACCGTGAAGGTCCAAGCGAAGACAATCAAGGTTTGTATCTTGAGCCAATCGGTGCTTGGCCGAGGCTTGGTTATCCAACTTCGACGCGGGGTTGATCCGCTTTTTATCGTGTCTTTATCTCTTATCGGATAAGTCCCAGAGTGCGATAGTAGGAGGGAAGGTCCAAGCGAGACTGCAAGCGATAACATCATGATGGAATATGACACTATACATGACTTGGAAAGATATCTTGCACTAGCTTTAGGCTGGCCTCTTCTCGGTTACAAGAACCGGGTCAACGGGACAGACCTAATCTTCCTTAAATTGCCACTGAGAGCACTGAGTATCCATCTCGACCAAAGTAAGTTGGATGCGTCTTAGAAACGACAAACTTGCGGGCAAGAGTTTCCGCTTGGACTTTCCATAACATTATAGCCAACGAGAGAACACGGTAATTAAGGTGTATCTCAAACGTAATTAAACCATCATCCAACACAACGTCGCGATTCATGGTTGTTGATTAAGGCTCGAGTTAAGCTTACCCTGAAGGTTGGCAGTTGTGGATCCAGCTCCCTCATCGCAAACAAAGCTGGCTAACTCGACCATGGCCATATACCCACCATTAGCGGCTTAACAGCTTGGTGCGGGTCGCGCATGTCCTTATGTTATTGGTATAACATACCGCTTAAACACCCCCGATTACCTGCCGCACACGCACAAATACTTGTAACCTTGCTCGCTCCAGCAACAGAATGCAAAAAGTCAAGTGATACAAGTATTTCATTCTCGAAAGTGCAAAAATGAATCCCCGAAACCTGGATCGAACAAGTGACCTTTCGGTGTCAGATTAACAATTACAGCCGAACGCTCTTCCAGCTGAGCTATTCGGGGATGATCTCCGAATCCGGAGGAATAGCCATTGGTGCGGGGAGAGTCGCAAACTTTGACTCAAGTACCCAATCTTACACCCTTCTCACTGATACCCACCAGCAGGCACTGTTGTTCAGACAGGGCTGATGCGATCAATTAACGCGTACAGAATCGTGGTCTCAACCCTGCATCCTTCTCCTTTTCTTGTCGCGCGCCTGAAGCCCGGTCGGAGACAATGCTCTATCTCACATGACTCGACGCCAGTCATGTTATGCTGTTCGATGATTTCATACGCCACGCGGCAGAGGGTTGTCGATTCGCCAGCCGCGACTGGGGGTAGTTGATCGTCCTTATCATAATGTTGAACCGTAGAAAACATGTCAGACGCGAGCACATCAGCTGGCGGGATCTCAAAAAACGGCGCGACAGCATTTTTATCCAGATCATGTTGTCTGGAGCGCTGGTCGATGGTTGTAAGGATGGGGCTATAGCATGTCGGGTCATCGCAGCCACTATTGGATGCCCCAAGCCCGACTGGTAGCTCGGCTTGCTCAAAGACGAACAAGGATTGATTTGAAGTAAGAAAAGATTCGAGCTCATGGATGCGCGCCTGTGCGGCTCGCAACTCCTGTTGCGTCGCGTTCAACTGAGCCTCAAGAGACTCAGTTCTGGCTTTGACACGCGCACGATGACGACGTTGATTGTCGCGCACCCGAGTGGGGTTGGGGTTCAGCGTCCATTTTGTCACGTTTGGGGATTTGTCTGTTGATTTCATGATGCTGATCATTGAATGTATCTCAGATAATGATTCTGATTCTAAATGGTCGTAGAGGTGGCGGGTTATGGTAGTGACATATCATTTTATTGCCCCAAGCGGTTACAAACCGTGACATATCGAAGAATTTCCTCTTCTGGCACGGTTATTGCCTCCCCTGATATCTCTAATTGGTTCAATCCTGCTGAATCATCAAACTTCCTGTGCGCGCCAACATCTCAGCTGGAACCTGGGAGTCTGTTGACCTACCTTGAAATTGCAGGCTTGACCTTCTCTTCTCATACTGAAATATTTCCCTAAGCCTCGCTTGCTCAATATCCAGGCTCCCCTTTCACTAAAAGACTGGCTGCCATGGATAGTCAAGAAATTTATACACGAGTTGGCGAGCGATATGGCAGTGCGGTGAAGGGTTCCAATGCAACATACAGAACCAATGTCGCGAAAGCCTTTGGCTATTCGGACGAGGACCTCGACTCCATCCCCAAAGATGCTAACTTGGGACTAAGCTGCGGCACGCCTTTGGCGATCGCTTCACTGAAGGAAGTAGGTCTGGTGTCCACCGTGTTGCAAAAGACAGAACTGACATTTTTAGGGCGAGACCGTTATCGACCTGGGAAGCGGTGCGGGACTAGATGTCTTCCTCTCCTCCAGCAAAGTCGGCCCAACTGGCAAGGCAATCGGTGTTGACATGAATAAGGTGAGTAGTATGATTAAACTGTCATCACTTCTGACTCGGAGTAGAACATGCTTGCCAAAGCCAGAAAGCTCAAGGCAGACCGATCAATGGAAAACGTTGAATTCATTGAGTCTCGCATTACCGACGTAGCCTTGGAAGACAGCACAGCTGATTGCATTATCTCCAACTGCGTCGTCAACCTGGTACCTCATGATGAGAAACAAAAGGCCTTTGATGAAATGCACCGTCTGCTAAAACCCGGAGGACGAGTCGCCATATCAGATATCTTGGCGAAGAAGCCACTTTCCGATGATATTAGAAACAGCATGGCACTTTACGTCGGATGCATCGCTGGAGCAAGCCAAGTCGTGGAGTATGAAGAGTACCTGAGACGTGCAGGTTTCACTGGTGAGTAGCTCTATACTTATAAGGAGTATCAGCTGACCTGGAGACTGTAGATATTGTCATCACTGATACGAATAGTGACCTGAATGTATACCTTGATGCGTCATCTGATGCCGCAACGGGCGGATGTTGCTCAGTCCCAGAGAACATGGCTGTTGATCTCAAGGGAGAAGATCTCAATGAATGGGCCGGTATGTAAGATCTGAGAACTAATATGATGCAACGCTGACATTGGAGTTGGAGGATCATTCAAGATCTATGCTATGAAGTAGAGGTCTTGACCAGGAGGAGGCAGAGCTTTCAACCGGGTAAGACTGCAACAAAACCAAACAGTTTATAAGACGTTTGGCGGGTTGAAATATTATTATTGAAAATCACTCATATCATTGAGTTGCTGGCGGGATCCATCCCATCTCCTCTGAAAGTCCCAAAACCCAAGATTTATGCTCTTCATCAAGGTGCATGTGAATCTTTCTCATCATACAATCCGCCCACCCTTTCAACCACCACTGTGTCTCTGCTCTCTTAACCATAAGACAGAAGTGAGCCAGCACCGCCCAAGCCTCCTGATCTCGTGCTTTGACAAGAGGTAAAAATTCATCGATACCCGCGTACAGCCAAAAGAACAAATCAGTGCTCTCCCAGCTCGGAGTGTAACATTCGGCAGACCGCAAGCTGCCAATTCTCTCGATCAAAACATTCACCTTCTCGCCCTCTGGGACACAGTTTCTTATCCTCTCTTCTAGTTGACATAGTACCTCGTCCCTTCGGTCGTAAGAGGGTTGAAGGACATTGTGTAACGCCCATCTTTGACGACTGAATGAGAACAGTGCTGTCAAACAGCTTTCTGAACACTCTTGTTCGAAGGTCGCTGAAAGCTTAGCCGTTCCTTGTATGAGATATATCCAATCTTCAAAATCGCCTTCACCCGCTGGTATCCCATCTTGGTGCGACCGCTTTGGCGTAGCCATTGCTGTTTGCCATTAGTACCTAAAGCTGGGCCGAATGAGGATACGGGACGTGTTACCGATGACGATAGTTAGAGAAGAAAATATGAACAGGCCATCAGCATTCTCAGAATTTAACTCTTTCAAGAGTCCCATTGCTTGCTGCGAAGACTCCTGATGGAGCGTAAGGGCCGTCGCAAGATGTTCGTGCCGCTGATCAGGCCTGTGATAAGCAAGGTGCAATGCTGCCAGCGCAAGTATCTCGCCCATCAAGTAGCTATTATGTATCGCCAATCGTGGAACTGTTATCCTCCAAAAGTTCTGTAATGCCGGAAATATTGACAGCGTTGAGTACGTCGAAGTCGTGTATGTGTTAAATAATTCAAGATCCCTGAGGTTGATACCACCAGTGCTGCTTATCGCTGGTTTGGGAGAGCCCAATCTCCTGACATATGCCTTCTTTGGAGGTGGTGGTAAATACTTGCATTCTTCTTGCAATCTACTGCAATTGAAGCATGCAGGCCGCGCCTCATCGCACTACTGCCATGTCAGAATATGATGATGTCGATTGCCAAGTCAAATACTGACTTTGACCTTTCTTTTCTTGCATTGCTGACAGCCTTTGCGTGACTTCGTATGCGAGACCTTCGTCGGTCTCCTTGAAACCTGGGACGTGTCGATCGGAGAAGCCCCCTCAGTATGCACAGAGGATGCAGGGCTGTTGAGAAACCGGGCCTCGGTGTTTTCCATCGTTGAACGAGAAGCAGTAACTTTCCTCGACGCTAAGGTCCTGAGATCTCGTTGCATGCCGGCTTGTGGCTATATAACGGAGTGGACTTCAAGGGGTTGTTATCAAGATCGAATCAAGGGACCCGAAAGATCAACTCATGACCCCATATTTCGATCATGCTAAGTGGCAGCAAAAGTTCTCGAATGACTTACGAGACATCTAAGGGGCCGGCTATCGTTATGAGAGCGAAGTTAAACGAGGTTAAACGAGCATGACACAGACCGCGTCAAAACATAACATCCAAGTTCCGCCGACCGCCGCACTAATGATTCAGGGTCAATCGACCGTTTGACCATGCAATTATTGACGAATTCTTCACTTCCTCGTTTAGGGAGCTCTTAAGTCTAATAATAAAGAAACCCGGTAAGGCAGACTCGCTCATCGTCTAGTGGGTGATCAGTGAATGGATACCCTTAATTTGTCCTCCAGCTTGGCCGCATGGCAGTGCTCTTCTCTCCCTTAAATTCTCCGACTGCTTTAGTGTCAAGTTCAGTATAAAGACTTTCATTTTCCTTGTCCATAATTTCAGTTCGGACCATCATTCATTAGCTTTACGTTATCAGTTCCTTTCATTCCTATCACCTTTCCTTTCCTAAGACGTCGTTCTTTTACGCATTTCAGCAACTTCAATCATTACTTCTATACTTACAGTCTTTGAAAATGAACATGTTCACACGTTCTGACGATGGAGCGGAGAATTTTAAACTCTATCATTATGACCCAACAGTGGTCGGTGCTGTTATTTTCACCATCCTTTTTCTAGCCACAACTCTCCTCCATTCATGGCAACTTGTTCGAGGACGATCTTGGTTCGTGATTCCATTGACTCTTGGTGGTTTCTGTAAGTTTATCTACTTCCTCAATCGCGCCGCTGAGCCTAATATGTTGCCCCTTCTCCCAGTTCAGCTTGTTGGATACGCCGCGAGAGCAAAGTCTGGCAACGAGAGCCCTAATTGGACCCTCGGCCCTTATATCATACAAAGCATCCTCCTTCTCGTCGCCCCTGCGCTTTATGCTGCAACGATTTATATGGAGCTTGGTAGAATTGTTCTGATGATAGACGGCGAAGGCCGCGTTTTGATCTCCAAGAAGTGGATGACCAAGATCTTTGTTACTGGAGATGTCTTATCATTCATCCTGCAGGCAGGAGGTAGGTCATTCATATCAGTTCAGCCATCCGAGATGCTAATTAGTTGATCAAGGTGGTGGTTATCAGGCATCCGGTACCATTGAGGCTCTCAGAGCTGGAGCAAAAGTCATTATCGGCGGTCTCTTCGTCCAACTCCTCTTCTTCGGCGTTTTCATTGTCATTGCCATCGCCTTCCATCGTGCTATCAGCGCCAACCCGACTGCTCGCTCATCAAGCGGTATTCCTTGGCAGAAGCATATGCTTGCCCTGTACATTGGAAGCTTCCTCATCATGGTGCGATCTATCTTTAGAGCCGTGGAGTATCTGCAGGGCTTCGACGGTTATCTGCTCCGACATGAGGCTTACTTGTATATCTTTGATGCCTGTCTCATGTTCTTTGTCATGGTCTTGTTCAACTGGTTCCATCCATCTGAAATCACCGAGATCTTGAATGGAAGGGGCGCTGGTAAAGGCTATAGCATGCATGCATTTACTGAGGTTGCCTAAACTTCAAAGCATCTGAAAGATTTATATCCGTGGTAGGAAATCTATACAGAAGAAAACTCCTTTTGAGAGGGAAGAAAGGTGTAGTTGGAATAGATCACGAAGGACAACGAGACAAATTTGGACCGGAGAAACAGACCAGAATACTTATTGCTCAGTTATATATCATCAAATCATTACTTGGTTAAAAATTAACGCCTAATTCTACATATCTCCTGCTCTTAGACCAACTACTATAAGTGGCCATGATATCCAATGTTCCCAGTAAGAGCCAAGCAAGTCATTCACTACCTCTACAATGTCGTATCCCCAACCTTCCATAAACCAAGAATCATTGAGGGAGTGCAGCAAGGTACCGTAAAAAGCATACAAAATGAGTGCTGGAGGTTGTCTCTGATGCAACAGAGAAAAGTACCGCTCTGATGCGAAAGGTACGAACAAGAAAGCCCCCTGCCAGGCCCTATTGGTTACCGAACTTCCAGGGGGTTCAGCATCCATAGTTGAAAACTGTGCCATGAACATCCTGATCCTCCTAAGAACGTACAAAATGTCTTCATAAGTTGATGCATCTGGGTTATGCTCCCAGATTTCTCTCAAGCGACAGAAGCGCTTGTCGTTGGGATCCTCTATCAAGTCAGGATCGATATCGTCCCAATTGCCAATATTCAGGACCTCTCTCAACTGACCCGCCGACAGGACTTCGAAATAAGGCATCAGTACTGTCTGGACACCCCGAAGCATGGGAATCCACCCTGCCCCCAAGATGCGATCTTTACGACCGCCCCAGCTAGACTCGTCCCAGAACCCCTGTCCCAATCGACCTGATGCCGCGAAAACGTACAAAAGGTTGAGCGATGACCAGACGAACAACCCCTCAGCCATCCCCTCATTCGAGTTCGTAATAGCTTCGTTGAAGCCCTGTAGGCCTAGGCTATGGTATCGAGCGGCTTCTGCTGTGTATCTCAGCCTCTCCTGGGGCTCGAGGTATGCGATGTGGAGAGCTGTCAGCGCCAGGAGAGCCTGCATTACAAATGGGTGCTGGAACGCGATCTTGGGGTATGTGACCTGACAGATGATCGATAACGCCGAGTTCTTGTACACGTCAAGACTAGTTGAGACCGTCCAGTGGTGCAGCAGCACCATATCCTCTATTCCATAATTGGCGGATGGTCTGTCGTGTTGCTGTACTCCAAGAACTGACTGATATGCACTTGAGACCAGACCTGGAACAGGCGCAATCGTCTGGGCCCGAACCTGCTTCAGTGGCTGCGACGAAGTTGACTCGGGAGAGGTTTCGTCGCCATTCTGTGTGGACGGTGATGGGAATGCTATCCCTTGAAATAAAGGGTATTCACATTCAACCCCGCGACGCCAACAAGCACGACATTCAGGCCGCTCCTCGGTGCACTGCGGCGTCAATCAGTTCCAGTATTGGCATTGGCATCGCCGCATTCAAGCCACGCAGGCACTCACCTTGACGTGCCGTCTTCTGCAGTCGAGACAGCCAGTCTTTGCTTTCTTGTGTGGCCTTCTGGGCTTCGATCCACTCTTCACTGTAACGACGTCATGAACCTCGGCGTCCATGACGACCAATGGCAGATCAGCAAGGCAAGGCTGGGAGCTGAACGAGATTGTCAAGCTTAGATTTGAAGTTTCCGATATCGTTTGTGTAGGTAAACGAAGGGGGGGAAAAAAAGTCTGTTGTTGACGGATGGAACGAAGGTACTGTACGATTACTGTACAGACCCGAGATTGAGGATCAACGAGCTGAACGAGGTCTAAGCGAAGTCTAAACGAGAGCGAGGACTTAAACGAGGTACCTAGCTCATGAAATTTCTGGCTGATTGGGATGAAGGCGAGACTGCTCCACTGACTTGTCCAAGAATAGTTACCGTGGGGACTCACCGAACGCATTAAATCCGCTTCTCCTCTGCCATGACATCCCTGAGGTCGAAGCGCAAAGAATGAATCGCATAAATTAAGTTTTAAAGGAGATCTGACTCTTTTGAAGCGATTCACGTTAAAACTCAATCGTAATACGAAAAAGAGATCCTCCCTCCCAGTCTCGGGAGCAAAATATGATGCGACATTGGTAAGTGCCCCTGGGCACGGATGTGATACATACCAAAGCAATAATTAACTGTTATTTCTTTTTGTCCTTGCCTTTTTGGAGATACCTGTCAAATCCGCTGAATTGAGGCTCAGCCCTGCCAAAAGCGACCGGGGATGAATTCGCTCCTCGTTTATTCTCCGACCTCGTTAAGCTTCGTTCCCGTTACGCGCCTCCCTACTCATGCATTCCGTTAAGCCCACTGCGGCTCGGCATAGCCTAGTGTCCCCAGCTTTTGTTATGTATATAGTTTTAGAGAACGCCCTTCCTGGCATGAATTTCCATCCATTGGGTCTTTAATCTCTAAACCGTTTATTTTCCTTTCTCCTCATCATGGCCGACACCGACACCGCAGGCTTTGACTTCAAGCTTTATCGCTATGATCCTTCTCTCCCAGCAGCAGTTGTCAGCACCGTTGTATTCGCAGTCCTCTCGGTACTACATACTTGGCGATTGATTCGAGTTCGCGCTTATTACTTCACGCCTTTCGTCGTTGGCGGTTTTTGTAGGTTTGCCATTTCTCCAGATCGCGCGATCGACATGGCTAACCATTTTTTCAGTCGAGACTATCGGATATGCTGGAAGAATATGGGGTCACTTTGACAAGCTCTCTGTTGGTGGTTTCGTGCTACAAGCCATTCCCATCCTTGTCGCACCCGCCCTCTTCGCCGCCTCGATCTACATGATTCTCGGTCGCCTGATTCGAACTGTCGGAGCTGCCCATCTATCTCTTGTACCCGTCAAGTGGGTGACACGCATCTTCGTCACCGGCGACGTTATCGCATTCAGTCTACAGGCAGGCGGCGGAGGTATTCAGTCAGCTGGTACCCTGGATCTCTACAACCTGGGCGAGAAGATCATCATCGCCGGCCTGTTCGTCCAAATCGTCGTCTTTGGCTTCTTCGTTGTCACCTCAATCCTCTTCCATACCCGACTACTTAAATCCCCGACACCCGAGTCACTACGAGGCGATGTACCCTGGGCGAGATACCTTTACGTTCTTTATGCGACCAGTTTCCTTATTCTTGTCCGAAGTATTTTCAGGGTGGTGGAGTACCTCCAAGGAAACAAGGGATATCTGATCTCTCATGAGTTCTACTTATATATCTTTGATGCCATTCTGATGGCCCTGGTTATGCTTATTTTTATGATTTGGTATGTCAAGCATTTGCAGAAGGAGCGCAAGCCGGCAGATATCGAGGACAGAGAGTTGTCCTCATATGAGAGCCCCGAGGAGTACCGACACAGGAAGTGAGGCCAAAAGCATGCGACGGATAGACTGGTCTCGTTTTTTTTAGCGTCTGAATTATGTTATCTCATCACATAGAGCGAATATCATTAATTTTTACACCATACACTCAGAGTATTGATGCTCCTTGTCCCTGACTGAATGGCGAACAGGCGGCAGTAGTACATTGTTAGAGCTCGCATACCTAGCACCCGGGAATGCCGTGCAAGAGGAGAATAATGCCTTGCAGACGGGGAGATAGGAGAGGTCTTATCCTGTAGTATATCACGACCACTTTCGTCCATCAGTGTTAACATGTGAAGGCCAAATTGCTGCAACCCAAGTTGTAGGAGATGCCGATCTTGCTGCAACCCCTCTTTGAACCCTGGGGTTGCCATTTGAGCTTACGGAGTACCCGCGAGCCATCGGCTATCGGAGACAACCCAAATTATGATACCTCATTTTCAACCAAGTGTTAAAGCCGTCAATTTGCAAACTCAATTCGCCGAAATTGTTCAACGCCCACGTGCTTCCCGAAGCAATTAAACCCCCGATAAATCGCCAAATAATGAAACGTGAGATTCCCTAAAATCGATGGCCACACAAACATTGGCGTTCTCGGCGCGTGATTAATCTCTCGTCTGTCATTGGATGTTATCATGTCTTGGTATGATCTCAATGCAGTTAGGCGCTTGAATTAACAGGTTTTTCGGAAGGTAACCTGTAAATCAACGCTGACCATGCTCTATTCGTCCAGGATCATCGGGTCTCTGAGATAAAGCCCACGCGACTTTCTGTTCTTATGATTGTCTTGCCCTTTTTATACCTCTTCTTAATTATTCAGTTCTTCAGCTAAGTTCAGAATCATGTCTTCTCTGAAAAAGAGCCAGGATGTGGAGGAGCAGAATGGACCCAACTATGGGACTGTCGATGTCAAGGTTGGCACTCAACAGGACCTTCTCGACCTACAAGATCTGGACCCTGCTTTCAATCAGAAAATGAGGCTCGTCAACGATGTGAGAAGAATCGCAAAATCTCGCCAACAGTGGGAAGCTGACTCGGACCAGGCTATTGACGAAATTGGCTGGACGCCGTATCATCTAAAGTTATTCTTCTTAAACGGCTTCGGGTAAGACCTCTTTGAGAAGCACGACTTGTTTTCAATTACTCTTCAAACTGCAACAACCGCTGACTGCTGACCTTTATTTTTGTGAAGCTATGCTGTTGATTCAATGATTCTTCTCTTCCAGTCCATCATTGCGACACAATCCTTCCGTGAATTCGGAGAAAAGGGCTATGCCAACGCCATGACCATCGCAGCATATGTCGGCATGCTGACAGGCGCTCTCTTCTGGGGTTTCGGCGCCGACATTATAGGGAGAAAATACGCCTTCAACATCACCCTCTTCCTATGTGCGGTCAGCTGCATTATCGCTGGCGGAATGCCCAACTGGCCATCCCTTGGGTTCTTCGTTGCGCTCCTTAGTTTTGGCGCTGGCGGCAACCTCGTCATGGATACTGCTGTTTTTCTGGAGTATCTCCCAAGCAACAAGCAATGGCTTCTAACCCTCATGGCATGTTGGTGGGGTTTCGGGCAGGCTATTGCAGGTTTCATCGCTTGGGGATTCATGGTTCCCGATCGATGGAACTGCGTTGATGTTGAGACTTGTACGCGAGGGAACAACATGGGTTGGCGGTATGTCATGTTCACAGGCGGCGCTCTCGTCTTCTTCCTATCGCTTCTCCGAGTCACCGTTATCAGACTCCGCGAAACACCCAAGTACCTCCTCGGTGTCGGAAAAGAGGAAGAAGTGATTGAAACGTTCCAGTACCTGGCGACCAAGTACAGTCGCACTTGCTCTCTTACTTTGCAGGATCTCGCTGCCTGCGGAACTATTACCTCAGCTCATAGCAAGAACCGATTCTCGATAAGCGAGACCATGATCCATATTCGAGGACTTTTCAGCACCAGGAAGATGGCCATCTCAACCGCCAGCATCTTTCTGTCCTGGACTCTGATCGGTCTCGCGTACCCTCTGTTCTACGTCTTCCTTCCGTGAGTTGGCATCTTTATCCATGCACTTGAAAAATGGGGCCTTCTCCCCATATTATCATTACAAAGCCGTTAACATACTTTTAGATCCTATCTTGCAAGCAGGGGCGCAGTCTTTAACCGCTCAAAGTTCGAAATCTGGCGCAACTATGCTCTGACAAACATCAGTGGTATCCCAGGTCCCGTTGTCGCAGGCTTCATGTGCAACACCAAGCTTGGCCGCAAGTACACCATGGCCATCGGTGCTTTGATAAGTATGGCCTTCTTCTTCGCCTACACTTCAGTGAAGACTTCTGTGCAGGACATCACGTTCACTTGTCTGATCGCCTTCTGCATCAACATCTACTACGGCACTCTATATGCCTACACTCCTGAGGTTTTGCCAAGTGCTCATCGTGCTACCGGAAGTGCTATTGCTGTGGCCTGCAATCGAGTGATGGGAATTGTATCAGCTGTTGTTGCGAGTGAAGCTAACACTGACACACCGGCCCCTTTGTATGTCTGTGCTGCGTTGTTTCTTGCGATGGCAGCCGTCTCGGCTTCGTTCCCATTTGAACCTTATGGACACCGAAGCTCATAGAGGATTACCTCCCTTACGTCGCATACACGAGAAGCGCAACAGTCTGCTTTAAGCTTGATCATGACACAACAGGGACTGGATGCTATGCAGGTCAGTCACTGCTCGGGCAAGGAGGCACATCATGACTGACATCGAAAAGAACACTCTTGAAATGCAGGCCAATGAATGCTATGGCCTTACAGTAGAGGTGACTACGCTATCATTAGCTGACTAGTAGAAAGTATTCAACATTTTAGCAATTGGAATAATATGATCAAAAGCCTAGTGGTACTCGTAACTCCTTTAAAAGTAGCCAACAGGCAATGACAAAAGGCAGCGTCTGGTTTAATGGGTGATCGGAAATTCTTTAGGTCACTTTGTAATGGAAGTAAAGCATTCTTGCTGGTAACCCATTGCCGAGTGGGATTAAAAAACCTTATGGTCTCAAATGATCAATCTTAGGCACGTCACAGTTAGTATCACGACCGAATAAAAACGTCCCAACAACCCGTCTTAAGACTGGGTTTCAATCGGAAAACATTAGCGCTTCCTCTGGTGAGAACGTGGCCTATTCATCCAATAATTGTGAATCACGGCTGTTTTCACGAATCCGATCCACCTTCGAATTTCTTGTGTCTTCAAAGCGTGCTCTCTTTCATCACTTCTTTCCATGGCACAAGCTTTCGCGCATTGGCATCGCATCCTTCTGTCCTTAATCATCCCTTATCCCATCGACCGTCACCTTCCAATTTTTGCAACTCACTTTCAACCCCGACAGACGGCGTGTCCCCAGTTAAACACTCATTCATCGTTTCTCAACTAACAGGACTTCAGTCCCGGTATCAGTCATCAAAGGCAGAGACTCCACTCCATACATCAAAGTCTACACTTCCTAACAACAGGATCAATCGCCTTGAACAGCCCACCATGTCCTCAGCCATGTCGGAAAAGTCAACCTCTCGGTCCAAGCGCAACTCACCGAAATGAAACTCGATGGCATCGAACAGATCTTTCAGAAGTCCCGAGACGCTCTCAGCAAAGCAGAGGAACTGTACCAGGACGCTGAAAAGGCGCGCGCCGAGAAGCTAGAGATCTACATGGATGCCACAAAGGGCATGACAGGCGCGCACCAGACACTGTCCAGCGCCATGATCCGAAAGGCGAATGCGATGAAGGACGTCGCCAGACTGGAAATGATCAAGGATGCCCGGGAGGCTATTGAGAAACGGGATGAGCTGCAGATTCAAGTCGACAAGCAGAAGAAGGAGCTCTTTGCGGTTGAAACTAAGCTCTTGATGTGGGACAACATCGCCAGCATGGCGGTAGAGAACCTAAAGGAAGATGATCCGGAGCACCTGTTCCAGTTTCAGGGGTAGATATTGCGAGCAAAACGAGGTATAAGGTACTGTGCGATGGATTATCTCAGCTACCAACTTCATCTTTCACGACCCTAAAACTCTACCTATCTCATGCTTTGTAACCTGGTCTAATTCTGTGAATACCATATGCTGTGTACGTTCCATGCGCTCTTGTCACTTCTTTTTACACCAAGGTCATTTCTTTATTATTTTTCTGTTACCTGGGGTATTCGCAAGCAGATCACCTGGCGTAGGGTATTAACAGGGCACAGGTCACTGGGCTGTGGAGTGTGGACCCTTCGGCTAGGCAGTCAGCCCTGTAAGCTGCAAGGATTATTGGAGACGTCGGCCGAAAACTTGTTGAAGAATTGCCTATCCATCTGGACGGCCTTTTGGTCGGATATGACTAAGTAATACTAAAGACAAAGCTAGCCAATTGGCTTATATTCCGCCTGATATCGGTTTCAATTCAGTTTTCCAATGTTGTTCGAACTCAGCCTCAAGGCTCATCACTCCACTCAGCGGATACAACGGAACGAATCCTCCAAAGCGAAGAATCCATAAATACGTCCAAGACAACTCATTCCCTGCCATAGTAGATAGTTATTACAAGAATACATCATTCAACAGAGCATTCTCGTCAATTTCACAAACCAAAAATAATCCAGAACCATGTCTTTCTTCACCGTATTCGTCGAGTTCTGCATTTTCTCCATGGGCCTCACTAGCCTCGCTGGTGGAGTACTCGCGCTCTGTAACCCACAGAACCAATACCAACTCAGAGGCATCCCAGATATGAGATCCTCGGATGATGCCGCCAGCTTCGCGCTGATATATATGCTAGCAGCGAGAGATATATCATTCGGCATTTTTATCCTAGCACATCAACTTCACGACAATCATATTGCGATCGCTACCATCCTGGCTGTCATGAGCTTTATGAAATTCGGCGATCTTCTTACTGTTCTTGCAGTTGGGGACGGAAAAAGGTCGCTCCCGGGTATCTTAAACTTCTTTATGGGTATGGGTTATCTAGGCTGGGTGGTGTACCTGTGCAAAAACTGATTCTGTACTCCGTATTAAGAGCGAATACGTGCTGAATCATCGTGACATCGACTCTTTGGTGTCGGGTTGCACTCATTTGCTTATACGGAAGGTTAAACAATTATTCAACATTCCGATTCGGCAGCCCAACATCAGAATATCATAAAGGGGAAGGTTTGAGATAGACTGTTGCCGTTAGATGAAGCCGTTAGCCATCTGAACTTTGCGCCCGGCTAGGCGGTTCACCAGCGCCACTTCGATGCAACATTGGTGGATAAAAACCGACGCATCACATCGAATCTGGGGTTAAAAGTGAACCAGAAGCTCGGAACCAGGCGGGATGGTGGGTTAGGGGCACAAATAGACTTTGGCGGGTGGTCATTTTAGGTGGCATTGCTTGATCGTAATTAAACCTTGTTCGATTACCAACATACGTCAACAACAAATGCCGAGGGCGATAGAGTCAAGGTTATTTGAGTGAATACAACTGCAAAATATGTTGAGATGATGCATAGTGGTTTTACCGGTGGTATGTTTTGTACTCAATTGTTAAGTAAGCATTTCTTTTTCCATGATTACCAGCGTAATAGGCAGTGTGCTTTGACTGTCATCTTCTCTGAGACCTAGTGCCAAACTAGCAACAACAACCGAGCGCTGACCAGCCTAGCCAGTCCAACTGCCGACGACATGGGTCCCAAAAGTTGCGCGCAAAATTAACACCAAATCGAGCATCTTAATATGAGGAATCTTTGCACGGAACCTTCGGCACCATAAGCAAGAAAGCTTATTCAGATATGCCATGGCTTATGCTGTGTAACGCCGTTATTCTCACCGGTCAATAAAAGCCCGAGTTGCCCTGCCATCTTCATCTCACTCCTCCCTCACCCAACCGCCACTCTCTTTCTCCTCAGTCCCTCTTTTTCACAATGAAGTTCTACACCTCTGCCCTCGCTTTGGCCTCATGTGCCACTGCCATTGTCGTCCCTGCTGGCTCTGCGCCCAAGTATGACGTTGATGTTGCGATCATCGGCGGTGGATCCTCTGGTATCCATGCTGCTGTCAACCTCAAGGATGATGGCTTGAGGGTTGCTGTTATTGAGAAGGAAAACCAGATTGGTGGTCATGCTCAGACATATGTCAACCCTGTGACCAAGCGACCTACCAACATTGGCGTTACACTCTTTGAGAACACCAAGACTGTGCAGAAGTACATTGGTCGTCTTGGCGTTGCTCTTGCGAAGAACAACCCCTTCTCTGCTACCACCAGCACAAACAAGCAGTATGACTTCACTCTGGGCATTCCCATCCCTGCTCAGTCCCAGGCTCAGGCTGCTGCTACCAAGGAGGCCATGGCCGCTGCCATGCAGGCTTATGCTCAGAACGTCCTTCCCAAGTATCCCTGGATCGACCAAGGTTATTTGATGCCCAACCCAGTTCCCCAGGAGCTTCTTCTACCTTTCGGAGAGTTCGCTGCGAAGTACAACTTCAGCGCAATCCTTCCCCTCATCAGCCAGCTGAACTGGTACCCCGGCAACATCACCGCCATCCCCACCATCTACGGTATCAAGAAGTTTGGCCCTGGTCTTCTCCAGAGTGTTTCCAGCGAGTTCCTCGTTGCTGCCTCAGGCGACACCCGAAGCATCTACGAAGCTGCTGCCAAGGTGCTCGGTAACAGCATCTACCTCAACTCCGAAGTCGTCAGCGTTCGACGAAACGTTGCCGGCAAGGGTGTTGTTGTCGCTTTCAAGCAGAATGGCAAGACCATCACCCTCCGGGCCCGCAAGCTCGTCGTTGCCATGCCTCAGACACGCGCCAACACCAAGATGTTCGATCTCTGCGAGAAGGAGAGGAAGCTCATCACCAAGTTTGCTGCTTTCGGCTACGTCGCTGGTGTCGCTCACATCCCCGGTCTTGAGAACGGTCTTCAGAACGTCGGTGCTCTCACCCCCGCCAACGTGCCTATCGTCCCCGGTAACAACGGTTACTTCCAAACTGGTTCACCCGACGACTTTCTCATTGGCACTGGTTTCCCCAACACCGACTACACCCTCGAGGACGCCAAGGCTCTGATGCGCAAGGAACTCACCACTCTGGCTCGTATTGGCGGAGCCCCCGCTGATGCTGCCGAGAAGTGTACGTTCCCTATGCTTGAAGACCATGCTCCTTACTACCTCCACGTTACCGGTCACGATATTGCCCAGGGCTTTTACCGTGATCTCATTGCTCTTGAGGGATATCGCAACACTTACTGGACCGGTGCTGTGTTTGCTGGACACAACAGCGGTTTGATCTGGAACTGGAACGACGGTACAGTTCTGCCCGCTATCAAGAAGGATCTTGAGCTTGAGACTTCACTGTAAAGTGGGCTACATGAGATCATGTATTACTTTCGCTATAAATCTTTTCTTTTTTTAATCTTTCATAGAAATACAATGATTTAATGCAAGGCGCTGCAATGGATGCTCGATCGATATCTTGCCAAAGTGATACTTATGAGACTCTTGCAATAGCCAGACTAATGCAATGCCAAATTGATAACTAGTAGATGCGTCACATGTTGCATTCCTGACCCACCTCAATTACTGTAGATCCCATGAAATGCCGAGACTTTCCACGATGTTGGTCGCAACGGTCGGGGACCATCGCCCTATGACCTGGATAAACTCCAACGCAAAAAAGAAATTGCGTTAACACCATAAAAAGTTGGTAAGGATGTTATTACAGCTTTCAATGCGTAATCAGGGAATCGAACCCTGGGCTCCCCGACGCTGCTCGAATGGCAACGGAGAATTTTACCACTAAACCAATTACGCGTTGCGATTGTTGAAATGTGACGGTCTCCACGGTGCTCAAGAGCTTTTTGGTAGAGTTGGGACGGGATCGAGAACTCCAGACGCTCACCCTAGACCTCGGGTTCTTTTCCCTTGTCTGTCCTAGTATCAATTGACTACCGAACCAATGTGCTGCGACAGTTCGTCAACAGTGGGCTATCAATTTACCTGTTGTGGTTTAGTTCTCGACAGCCGCACGTCATACCGAGTGTCACTAAAAGCTACAGGAGGCAGACGCTCTGTATATCAATGCTGCGGATGCCCCTCCGCTCCATCGATAACTTCCCCTCTCAACTCTCAAAGAAGAAAATGGATGACTATACTGTCCTGTCAATTTCTTTGAGCGCCTTTGCTATCCTGGCGGGCCTTTACCTGCTTATCTCCGGTAACAAGGCGCAGGAAACTGGATTAGAAGTCACTCAAGTAAGTGAGCTCATATAAAGGAAGTTCCGGCTAACAAATTCTCGAAGTTATATGTCTACCCCGTCAAAGGTATCCGAGGAACTTCTTTGAAAAAAGCGCGTCTCGGTCCATATGGTTTCGAGGGAGACAGGACCTTTTCTCTCCAAAGGGTCAACCGAGATGAAAACGGCAATGTTTCACATGAGACGATGTTGATCGGATATCATCTGAAACTCGCTCTCTTTTCGGCTTCTGTCGACTATGACAAGGGCCAAGTCACGGTGAGATGGACTGGAGACAAGGTAGATGATAGCGTCGACTTCCCTCTGAAGCCTGCGGTTGAAGGTCGGAAGACGATCCAAACCAGTCTGCATACTAGCAAGGCCAAAGCCTATGATATGGGAGATGAGCTATCGCAGTGGTTCTCTGACCGCCTTGGTGACGAAGTCCGACTTGTCTACATCGGAAACGAGTCAAGAGCCGTTCTGGGCTCCTTGGCCCCTCACAGCTCAGATGCTCTGAAGAAAGCTTCCTTCACCGAGCGTATCAAGAACATCCTCCCTCCGTTGTCCCACCCACCTGAGCGGCTTGCCTTCAACGATCTCGCCCACTACCTAGTCGTCACAGAAGAGTCCAACAATGAAGTTTCATCTCGTCTTGACGAAGGCTACTCCATGGACATTACCAAATTTCGTCCCAACATAGTTGTCCGCGGCGCCTCCAAAGCATTCGCCGAAGATTTCTGGGGCGAGCTCACCTTTTTAGGTGGAATACGCATGCCGTTGACAGCAAATTGCTACAGATGTCAGAGTATCACTGTTGACTACAACACTGGGAAGACTGCTACTGATGATCGTGGTACGGTCTGGAAGAAACTCAACAAGGATCGAAGAGTGGACAAGGGAGCGAAATGGAGTCCTGTATTTGGGCGCTATGGCTTTTGTTACGGTGATGCGATGAGCAAGTCTTTGACGGTTGGCCAGCGAGTTGACGTCACGCGAATTAATTCTCAAAGAACGACATTTGGTGAGTCTTGTACCTCGAGATGTACGTGCACCACTGACAAGAGTAGATTGGCCGCATTTAACTACATTTGGTGTATCACAAAAGAAGTAACTCAGGCATGGGCACTGCGGAAGTTGATAGTTAAAGAATTGCTATGATAATATATCCAATCTTTTACAGACCACAGTTCTCCTGCTATTATGCTGATCTTTATGCTGATCTTTATGCTGTTTTACCCACAAATGCTTTTCATTTCTTTCTCCAGAGATGTCTTAGTTAAGCCCCGAGACATATATGCACGGCCCCTCGAGTTCATCCACGATGTCTTGCCTTGGGCAATGCAAAGAATGGCGGAGGGGTCAAACCACCGTCATAAATCTCCGTATCTTCTTGTATTTTCTTGGCCTTGGTATAACTATCCGAGTCGCATTTTGTTATGGGGGACTTGTACCAAGGATGGTTGGACCTTTTCTTGGCAAAGTACTCCTCCCATTGCTTCCTCGTGCTCATTATCCGTTCGTTTTTCAGTCTCGCCTCCTCTGTCTTTACCTCTTCTTCTGTCGGGAAGTGGGCTTCTTGTCCAGGACACAATCTCGCGTCGTCGAAGAATACCCAAGCTCTCTGTTGGTGTATGGTGCGTTGCGCTCTCTTGATTTGGTTTGCTTCTATTTCCGCGCGACTGTGTCTCCGTGGATTCAGTTCCTCCAGAGATGAATCCTCCTTGATTCTGCGAACAATGTGCGGGCCCCAGTCGTAGCTCTTCCGGTCATACCTTGAGCACATCTTCGCAATCCACATGGGTTCGTGTTCTGCCTTCGCCACCTTCATCAGGTGCGACAGCACATCAAACCCATACCAAGGTAGCGACTTGGGGAAATCGGCTGCATACTTGGGAAACTTGTCGCGAAGGAAGGGATAACGGGGATCGTAACACAACGTTTCGACAAAGAATGCTTTCTCACGCTCGATCTGTCTCAGATGATCACAAGTCTTCTTGTAGTCCTTGAACGTCTGTGCACCTACACACTGGGCAAACATAGCGCTATAGGATGCTCTCATGTATTCATATACGCACATCAAAGCCTCCTTCTCCCAGCTGCTCAATTCGAGCGGCAACTTCAATCGAATCGTGGTCCTTGCGTCGCGGACTTGTTGGCTGCTTAACTTGCAAAGGACCTCGAACTTGATAAACGCTTGAAAGAAACGAAGTCTCTCTTGCGGGTTCAAGTCATGCAGAGTGATGCGCCGCGGGTCAACGGTATCGATGTATGTACGGCGCGGGCCCTGAAGATACTCCTCGGCAGTATTCTGAGCTGTTGCCTTGCTGAGGTAGTCGTCGATGAACTCGCTCATGCGCTCGAACAGAAGCCGAACCTTCGTGATCATGCCGTTGTCACCTCGGTTAAAAGGTAATGGGAGAGTCTTGGCTTTCCATTCGCGCACAAGATCGCAGATATTGTCTTGGTGGTAAGTCTCGCTTACGTAGATGATCGCTAGAGCGTCTTGGAGAAGATCATGATCATTTACGTCGGTGCCGACGAGTTGCGACAGGTATTCGCGCAAATTATTTGACTCAGTAGTTGTATACTGGGCCAGCATGATTGGTGAGGCTCGGATCAATCGAGCGGTTGTTGCATAAGAGGGAATAGATCCGAGGATCTTGATTCGGACCTCGGCAGGGAGGCTGTTGAAGGGATCCATCTTGCTAGAAGTTGGAGATGGGTAACGACGGCGTGACAGATGTTGTGTAGTGCTAGTACAGCTGGAATGGAAGCGGAATGGTGTGAATGCTTGGGTGAATGGGAGGGGAGAAAGGAAAGCTGAGGTCTTTTATACTGAATAACGAAAAGCGCTAGGAAGCTTGATGGCTGTGAGCAGTTATTATTGACACCGTATTTGAACGTTAGGAGTTTTCTTTACTGCCAGTGGCAGGATTATGGCTACTTGCTTGGCCACAAGGTTAGACTTTTGACTGGTGAGACGGGTGATTGGTACACAATATTGCTGTTCACAATACAAGCTTCTGCTTTGCAAAACTTCGCCGATAACCAATAAACCTTATCCTGATCAAGCCTTTGAAGGTTTGCAAAAGGAAGAGACTAAAAGGTATATAACCTTAAACTTTCATCTCTAGCCAAGGGACGGAAAGGAGAGTTTTTAACAGACAAAAGTGTTCGAGGACTTTAAGTATTTGCCTATGATGTCCGCTCATTGGACTGAAGCCGATGTTATTAACAAACTCTTCTGGTTGTGTTCAAAGGGACATGCCTTTCGGAGGCCGAACAATGGAGAAGAGGACGTAGACGGAACACTCTTGTCTAGACTGTTCAGCATGACGAAGACATTTTCATCTCTTGGTCTCAAATCATAGATTGACTCATGGTTGTTCAGAGGAGAAACAGCGAAAGCGAGAAATAGTAGAGCAAGGTTTGAAGGTTAATGTCGGTCGATTAAACTCACTAAAGTATACTTTTCCACTGGCACAAACGGGAGTCGTATCCAGGTAAGAGGCACATTCTACATTTGGGCCTTGCTTCACCTCTTTCCAGAGAAGCCTCCACATCGCCCTCATGCTTTCGCTTCTAGGCTTGAGATGCCAACACTCCGTCCACAGCCTGTTCCTCCGTATGCTCCATGTAAGACCCAAGCATCTCTGCCACGATGCGATCCGGAAAGATCAGGTAAGGGTCGAAGGCTACTTTTGTGTGAGTAACGGTCGGCCATGCGACTCCATTCAAATTGAATCTCGGCTCGTCGAGTGCTTTGAGAATACGCGCATCAACCTCAGCCTGGAAGACATGAGCGAAGTTCTTGTCCCCATCAACAGCCACGAGGAGTCGCACCTTTTAAGAGTCAGTGAAGTATCAATGACAGAGTGAATAAACGTACAGGGAAATTGTCCGGCATTTCTCTCTTCTGTTTCATCGACTGCGCTTGTGCGAGCGACAACAGCAGACAGACGATGTAAGGGTCCTCCTCCCAGTTCTCCGGGATGACTTTCTGCAAGTGGAGCTCGCAGAGTTTCTTGGCTGGGGCGTTGGTACCGAATTTGGGGTGAGTCCGAGGAGTGTACCGTCTCCATCGTTCCCGGTTGAAGGCTCGATAGTAAGTGCACCCGATTACCGGGGACTGCGTTCGGGGGGATGGCTTGACTACATGAAAGACATAGCACAATGTTTCATGAACGGGGCGTCCTGCGTAGAAGAACTTCGCGATGTACCTATTCAAACAAACCAAGTCAGTTCTTTGAGGTCGGACAAGGGGAATGAAAGCCAACTTACGGCTTGGGCTTGAGTTCAAGAGGGCTTCCAGGAGTACAAAGCAGATAGAAGGCAGACTTGATATTATCTTGAGTCTTCGGAACCTTGGCGAGACGGGTGATGTGGTACACAACTGTGACTGCATCAAGTTCTACTGCATCATCTCCGCGAGGTTGTGCTGTATGGAGGGGACCATCGAAGTGCTGGAAGACAATGCCCAGGAGATCGGGGTGTTGAGAGGTCCAGAGTATTGGGCGCGTTGCAAACCAAGAATTCTATACACTCAGTTGGTGAAGTGACTGATATGGTGAGGGAGGCATTGTGCGAGGTGCATCACGGGGTCATGAAGATTGGCCAAGATGAAGTCTGCGTTGGCCTTGATGCAGTGACGAAGGGGAAATCTTTCTGCGGCCAGACTTGGTGGGCGATCGGGGGTTCCATCCCATGATAGCCCCACTACCCAGTGATTCAAGGGCCTCTTCATGAAAAAGGCAACGTAGACCAACCTCGGGGACCAAGAAAACATCAGGACTTGTTACAGGGTGCTAAAATAAACTCAGCAAAGGATATCCTAGATTTAGCAAAGGTATCCTAAGATTAGTAAAGATATCCTAAACTTATCCTAAGTTACCGAAGTCTTTTTGTCAGTTAGGATCAAGGTTTCGAGCTTTCTTCCTCCCCTAGACCAAGTAGGAACAGCAGAGAAGAGACAAACATTGTCAAGTAGCCTTTGTATGAAAGCCCCGAACACGAAACAGTACCAGAGGAGGAACACTTCTAACCTTGGTTTTCCCGACGCCGCCAAATTCCCGTTGCCATGCCATGTCTTCTAAACTCGTCGTGGAGAGCTCTCAACCACAAACGACAACAAAATCCACACTCCGACCTTTGCGAGTCCCAATACCCAAGCCAATCGCAGATGTCTGCCGAAACCATCCCATCGACGACCAAAAGTTGGCACGACGATTACGACGACGATACAAATTCACAGATAAATCCCACTTTGCCAGAACGTGCAGCGTTCTGGAACAGCCTCATCTGTCGCGACACCGAAGCCCACGTTACCGATATAAAGCATACACCTCTCTTCCCCATAAGCTGGCACCCACTGAGGAGCAGCCACCGAAGTCGCGTTCCCAGTCGCCGCAAAGCTCGTCAGGAGCTCTTGAAACCTAACAGCAATGCCTTCATCAACTTCTGGATTCCGATCTGGGCCATTGTAGAAGGTATAGTGCATATCACTACCGTGAAGGCCGGGGAAGACGTTGAAACGGTAGCTCTTGGCTCTGTTTCCATAGGCCTGCAGGAATCCGTACTTGCAGGTGAATTTAGACCCGGCCTTGGTGACTGAGGCGCAACCTGTTTGGTTGATGAACCCTTAGCTTCCGTCAAATAGTGGTGGGTAGAGCTTCGTCTAGATGTGGTCAAGTGTCTCGGGGCTTGCGTTGGAGTACGTCGACTCCAAAAACTTGAGGTACCCAGCGCCATTTGACTCTGGAGATGTGAAGATCAGTCCTTCATCTTCGTTGAAGCCAATCAACAAATCCACATTCTGAACATGCCTGCCCTCGGCGAAGAGCTTATCCGGGTTATCTGGTACGTATAGCCCATCTACAAATGGACCTGTAGTACTTGTTCCCCAAGCAGAGTTTGAGATCAGAAGCCGGTTTGCCTTTTGAACCTCTTCAGTTGACAGCTTTCTAGCCGCTTTCAAATCTGGAACCTTGGTAAGAGTGAGGAACTTGTCGACAACATCATTCTCGAGTCCATCATTCGCGATATGAAACCTAAGGTGCGTTAGCCAAGTATGGGCATGGTTGTTTGAGCGCCTTACTAGCCAGTGCTCTGAGAGATTGCTCGCTGGAAGAGTCTTGTCTTATCTTTGCCTCCAAATGCGGCCAGGTGATGATAAATACTGGCGCCTGTCAATTCCAGTCAGTGTTGAAGCTCGCTTCCGTGGGCTGGAAAAGGACAAACCTCCAGCTGACTCGCCCATGATGGTCACACGAGCTGGATCGCCGCCGAACTGATGGGTATTCTCTTAGATCCATTCAAGTGTCAGTCGCTGGTCGTAAAGCGCCGCATTGGCTACCATCGTCTCTGAGCTCCTCGTCAGTAACACATCATCAGTACCAGGTCGATTCGCATTATACCGGGGTCCAATTTCGATCCAGCAAGCCATCCAAGAGCGCCAAGCTGTGAGTCGTCAGTCTTCTACCTTCCTTGAACCTAGCTGACGAAAACATACTCGATAGTTCGCAGAAACAAAGACCAAGCCCTTCGGACTCGACGCATAGCTCGCCTTGATAAGGCCCGTGGGGTCAAACTAGCCCTTCTCACCAGTCGCATATCCACCTCCAGAAAGCCAAAATCTCACCGGCGCCAGTTTCTTCATTGGGTTGTTGAAAGTTTCAATGGGCGTGACACCATCAAGAAAGAGACAATATTCTGTTTCCCTAGGGTCTATCGGTATCTTCAGATCTGAGGGCTCTTTGAGGGCATGTCTTTGGTCTTCCGTAAGATTTGAGATCTTGCCACTTAAAAAGTCCGGTCCTGTGAACGACGTGTATACTTCCCAAGCGGTCATCGCCTGGGGACAAATACGGCCAATGTTGCCTTTGTCTATTGTGACGTTGCGTCCTTTCGGAGCAACAGGTTTCGCGCTGTCAAGTCCGTATATCGGCGGCGAACATTAAGCAGTCGTGGGTTCCTTTTGGGCAGCGCAGTACGTACAATCAAAGATCACCTATCGGCGGTTCACCGTATCTGATGTTGGAGAAGCTGTACAGGTACGAAGAGCCCTTCACGCCAGCCATGTCAGCCGTGTCACGTCATCAATTTTATTCCTTCTTACCTCCTGCACAAATCCCTGGTAAATCGCATATCCGAGGTCTACAATAGGAACTTCAAAAGCGGCAGCTCTGTGAAAAGTGAGGAGAAGTGCAATAATTCGGCTTGCCATGATCGCACCATCGACCCACGAGATCAAACCGAGACAACTCAAATTATAGGGAACGGTCATTTGGGGAAACCTCAAGATTCATCCCATGATCTTTACATAAAGTGCAACCAGCGGGATCAAGGCTATCTCGACATCTTAGGTCTGACAGGATTCCGGATAATGGCATTAGCCAATCCTTCATGCAAGCCAACGGACAATGCGAGTTTTGCGGAATCGCAGCATCTCGATTTCCAACATCATGACAAAGAGTAAGGGAGGCCTCAGTACATTCAATATTAGTTTTGGTAGGGATACGCAGAATACGTTCTTTTATAGTCATCAATTGACCCCATACAAGCCGATCGATTCCTCCAAACCTCTGTGCGGGCCCTAGACTCGCGGGATGCGTTATATACCTTAGCGGCCTTAGTGGGGTGATGGGAGATAACTTAGCGGATCCAGACGCTAAGGTACTGGACCGGTGCCGTCAATAGCGTCTGAAGGGGATGACGGGTTGGGTGGCTTCCATCTCGTCCCGCAATTCTTTGCTTTTCCTCGACGTACATGGTACGACATGCTCTCCCCAACTAAAGGGTGTACTTATACAACGGACTTCGCTCTCCCATAGCATCCAGTTCCTCCTGAGAATACTTTTGACGTATCTCCGTCTCAGAAAGCTGGGCTCTTGCCTTGTTCGACTTCCAGAGACAAAACTCCATGAGCAGAGCGCAGGAAGCAGCCAGGCAGATAATCCCGAGTGAAACACCATACCCAGTCGGATATTGAGGGCCTTCTCTATCGAGGAAAATGTTTGTTCCAATGAGGCCTATTATTGTGTTAGAAGGTATGCTGATAATGAGACCCCCTTAGGTAAACTTACTGCCAAGATTTCCTGCAGCCAAAAGCCAAGCCAGACCAATAGATCTCTTCCATGACGGTGCAAGGTTGTTACCTGTCCATGCACTGATACCTGGGAGAAGTGGATAAATACCGATCTGAGCCAGCATCACACCAACATACATGGCTGGAACATTGTCCGCCACATTCTTGGAGTAATTGAACAGCACGGCCAGGGCGACAAGGAGTACAGACATGGGCCCAACAATAAAAGGCATACGCCACGACAAACGGTCGGAGAATCTTCCAGATAACCATGCAGCTATACCACCACATACATATGGAGGCATGGTCAAGAGCTGTGACTGTGCAGTTGAGAATCCAAGTTGCTTGATGATCTGGGGCATGGTGAATTTGAAGGCAGCATTAGGGACAGAATTAGCCCAAGCGAGAATAATTCCCAGCAACACCTTCCAGTCCACCATAGTCTTGAAGAGCAGCTTCCACGAGAACTTATCGCCCTCTTCTGTGTTTGATCTGACCCCAGAGAGACGCAAACGGAGGTCCACGAATCGCTTCTCATCATCTGAGAGCCACTTGGCCCTTTCGGGAGTGTCAATGATGAGGAGCGGCATCACCAGACCAGCTGCGACAGTCACAGCTCCTTCAATGAGGAAGATCCATCGCCAGCCGGCAATACCTCTAGCACCATCGAGACGAGCGATTCCGAAAGCCAGAAGACCGCTGAGTGCACCGGAAAAAGCCGAAGCTGTATAGAAGATGGCGAGACGTTGCTGAAGTTCGTAACGGGGGTACCAGCTTGAGACAATGAAGACAGCGCCTGGGAAGAAACCTGCCTGGCTTGCGAGTCAATATGGTGGAGCAGACGAAGGAAGAGCCACTTACCTCGAATACTCCGAGAATTACTCGGCACGCAACGAGGCCTTGAAAGTTCTGCACCACTCCCATGCACGTCACGACGATTCCCCAACATATAATCAAGAACGACAACCAAATACTCGCTCTAACCTTCTTAAGCACAATATTGGAAGGCACCTCTAGAGTTTGTCAGTAGACCACTCTCGCATCTCTTGTGAGAACCTACCGAAAATGATGTAGGGCACGAAAAAGATGGTGCTAGCGATATTGTACTGGTTTCCAACAAGGCCAAGATCCTTGTCCATCCCCTCGATTTTCGCGTTTCCAATATTTCCTCGGTCGATATGCGCAAGTAGATACAGAACGGCCATGATGGGGAGGAGTCGAAAGTCAATCTGCACGCGTCAGTCGAAGCTACTTTGCCGCATATTATGGTCATACCTTTTTGACCACTTTCTTGCCAGTCTTTCCTTCATACCCCCTCATAAACTCAGCATCTTCTGGTGATAGGCCTGGGTAGGCATCGGGAGCGTGTTCGACGAACTTGTCGTCTACCTTGATCGGGTCAAGGGCTTTGTTGTTGCTTTGGTCCATGGCTCGTAGGGATACGTCTCATGGATTGTAGAGTAACTGTATGCCTAGTTACTCATTCTGTGACCGGGTTAAGGATGGTATATATGTTGACCTGGAATCATGGTGATCAAAGCAACTCGGTCCATCGGGTGCGCTCCGGTACTACTGATCCCCAGCCTGAACCCCGCGGGGACCCCGCATCTCACTTCGTATACTTTATTGAGCTAGAGTGGACTTGGTGCTGGCTAGCTGACTAGGGTTTTCCTTGCCTGAGTCACGTCAAGCGAGTGAACCTTGCCTTGGTCGGAATGGTTTCGTTGTGTCGGCGGAACATGATATCCATCGGACATACTCCGACCTCGGGAAAAGACCTGGTCCCTAAGGAAAGGCTTACTTCTTTAGAAAGGCAATTTGGGCTGGTTCCTATAGTCATTAGCAAGGGGCCTTGATATTTGTCATATTCAATGTTCACATGGAGATAGGCAGACGAGTAATTACGGGAGCAAAGGAGTATGTTCGGGTGATACGATATCGAAACGACTTATCGCACGCAGTTATCATTTACATGATCATTTATCCCATATGTATTTATATATAATAGCTATGTGACCGTTCTATCAGAAACCGCCATCTCAAAAGAATGCAAGGGCATTTGGCGGGCTTGCAACAGCCCCAGGTACCTATCTAAAGTTAGCGGCTTCGAGCATAATTATCAAGGAATAAACCCACGTTCATCGGCGAACTTGACATGAAGAAAGTGTATCTCCCCAGTGTCTTACATGTTTTGGCAAGTTCTTCCAGGTAGAATAGTTCTCCGATGGGCATACCCCAGCCCGCCAGAAGCCACTCATGCAAGTGCCATTCCAGATCTTTACATGGCCAGACTTCCAATGACCGTGCGTCTCCACAGATTGCAGCAATCTTGGTATCCCAGAGGAACCTTAAAAGCTCTTCAGATGGCTTGAGACCAATGTTGTCTGGCTTTTGCGTTTGGTAAAGCTTGTCCAGGTACTCGCGCTTAGCAACATCCATGTTCTCGTATTGAGAGAGGTAACCGAAGCGGATGACAATAATGTCCCCCGCTCGTAAAGACTCAAGACTCATGTTTTGGAACTCCAGAGTTTTGACGATCTGGTCAAAGGGGATCTCGTATGATGACATGGCATCAATTTGGAGGCCCTGAGCGAGCGCCCATGAATACCAATCAATGAAGACTGCGCGGCCCGCGATGCCTTTGGCTGAGACATCTATCTCTGGTCAGTTTATGTCTAGTTGCATCATTCGTTGAGTTCAATCATACGGTGGACACTATTCGGGTGGTCCGACGCGGCAAACTCCTCGGCTTTGCGACCCATGTAGTACAACTGTGCTGTTAGCCTTGGCTAAAGGATAGCTGGTGTGAACCCACGGCTTCATTTTGATAAGCATAATGTCGGAAGCCATCCCACTGTGAACTGCATTGCGAGTTGAAGCTCCACTGTCACATCACGGTTAGCTTCAGAGGGTAGATGCGGGTGGGGGAGCCAACTTCGTCGTCATGGGCATGCTTCAGGGGAGCCTTATTGATCAATCTCAGATCCAGGTTCTTGCGAGCGAATTTGGGGTACGAAGCTCCCTTCATTGACCAGCTTCATCGTAAGTTAGTGCCAGTGTACAGTAGTTCTACCACGAGCTCACTTACTTCAATGACAGCCTGGTCCCAGTCTTGAAGTTCTCTCTTGCTGCTTGTCCGACTACCTCATCTGTCAAATGATTCAGAGTACCCAACTGGTCGTCTTTCCCCCAAAGCCCCCATGCATTACCCCGAGGGCCAGTCTTGTCCAGCGGAAGTTGGTCGAAGTCGGGATGATGAGCAGCCATGATGTTCAGTAGCGCGATTTTGACTGTTGTCGACCTTCAGCCATCGATTTAGTCCTTGAGCTATGCATAAATAGTGATTCTGGGTATCCTTCCGAGATCCGATTGCAAGTCATGGATTGCGGGGTAGCTAACTAACTGACACGGAAGTCTTCCAAAGCATGCCCGGGAAAAGCCCGAATGATACCTGATGCTCGGGCTGGATCCGGCAACGACGCTATCCCAGGTCAGACTGTGGAAAAGAAGATAATTCACTCGATAGAGACATGCCCGGCATCAGAAGCAGAGTAGCTGAAGAATAAGGTGTTGTTATTTCAGTCGTCTTAAATAGATCGTTCACCGAGGAAGTCAAGAAATTTAAACATAGCATGTTGAATCATCGTCTTTGTTCTTGCTAATCCCGAGGCTAATTCTGATCAATTTGCTCTTCTGAAAATCCCGCATCTTAAGCGTCTCACTTCTTCAAATCAGGTATGGATATCAGTCAACGGGTAAGCCGAGTTCCATAACCTTGTCATCACTTGTTCGACTAATATAAGCCAAAGCCTAGTAGTACGTTAGACAAGACCACTCTATGCCATCACAGCTTCCCAAATCGCTTCATGATTCAACAGGTTGCAATTCCTTGAAAATTCTGCCTTTGTTTGAAGATTGCGAAGAGAATATAGGCGTGTTGTAGGCACTGCCGTCCAAAAGCTGGCCTCAGTTGAAGGATAACCTTTGCCACAGGTTATCGCAGAGTTAAGTTCTTCTCTCCTCAGAAATATCAACATCATTTCACCTTGATGATAATTTCCCCTTCGCCACTTGGTGGCTCAAACCCATCTAAATACATATCAAAGGTCTCATCATCAATGTCAAAGGCTGAGTCACCATTTCTTTCAGGATCATTCGCGTCCAATGAGTCCCTCTCGGCTCTTCGTCGTTGGATCCGGTTCCACAGAAGATCTCGGCTAGCATCGAGGTATACCAGTACCCAGCGACCGCCGTTACGTTCCACAATATCTTTGTACTCGTCGCGATACTCTTTATCGTAGAAAGACAAGTCTAGTACTACATTATTGGACTTGTCTTGCAGGATACGTTCAAGTTCTGCGATAAGCTTCCGGCTTGCTTCCTGTTGGTATGCTTCATACTGTTCTGCGGGGTAGCCAATGTTGTAAAGACCATGAGACTCATATATGATTTGGTCATTTGAAAGTCGCTTGAAGTTTGGAAGTTGAGCCACGATAGCTTTGGCAAGAGTTGACTTTCCGGCGCCTGCACAACTTGATCAGCAGCCATACCTTTGTGTTGAAGTAGTTGGATGGTTCGTCTGGCTTACCAGCAATTCCGCAAGTCATCACTACAATGGGGGAGCCGTCTTGTCTTGTTCGAAAGAGATGAGACCAGAGCTGAGGACAAGGTCAGCTTTGCGAAACCTTAATTTCTTTCCGACTTGCCTGGTCGGGTATGTCCTTAGATTGGACACAGTGAGCTCTATCCGTGGATGCCATGGTGTGAGTGCCCCAAAACCTATCATTAGAGAGGCACTTTGGTAGGAGATCAAAACTTAGATGCGGTCTGAAACCGAGGAGAGGGCTGATGAGTCACAACATGATGTCGCACATGACACCCGTGATCCTTAGTCATCGATACACTACAGCACATTCAAACATTTATGATGGTGTATTATTAGGTCAATCAAAGTAATTGGTATTATTAGAATGAAGAAATATAACATATTGCCAATATATGGCATTCCCAGCTCGACCCCTGACTAAACTAAGCTGGTCTCGCATATGTCTCATCTGAGACACGAGATCCTACCGACTCCGCATTGTTCTCCAATGTATGCATCTCCACGTCCACGGTAACCATAATCCCTTTCCTAGATGAGCCATCATCAAGACCTTCCCAGTCGTCTTTGCCGTCGTTCTCCACGTCTCGTGATATGTTGTACCCTTTAACGCGGTTCGCGGTTCCGATATGACTGGTAATGCCCAACCCATGCGAACCCCCGTATTGCTTGGGTGGCGAATATTGGCGAGCTGAGCTGTCAAATGTAATCCAGCGTTTGACAAACTTTCTTAAAGCAGGGAGAGAACCAGCTATAATACCGATTCCCGCTTCGACGGTGCTCCATAGGGAAACATGACAATGCCGATCTTGAGTCAAGTTAGAGATATATAAGTCGAGTTGTTTTAGGGTTAAGGGGGATGTCTTACAAAGATAGTCCGGATTAGGGTGAAAGTAAAACAAAACAAATGGCATTCGAATAATTGTAGCAACCGATGCACTACGACAGTTAGTGAAACAAACATAGGTCTCAGAAGTTTGACCTACAGAGCACCAAGTCCAAGTACCAAGCTGATAGAGACCTTTGTCGCTAATTTCATCTGCGCTTTGTACAACATCAATGCCGGTAGCGCTGCACAGATAATGTCGGTCAATATCGAAGAAGCCGAGACGAAACAAGCGAGAATGGCCAAAGCCGAAGGTGGTGAGCATTTTCCATCACCATTCCAAGTTGCTGACAATGGCTTGCAGAGCACGAAAAGGCTGATGAAGACAATCATGGCGCAAATGACGGCCATAGCAAGGGTCATCCATGCAACTACGCGGTGCCATGGTATAACTGCGATTCTAAGTAGGGCGTCGCAAATAGAGGCTTTTATAAAGACGAGGGATGCGCAGTAGAATATTTGGAAGAGCCAGACATACTGGGCGCCAGGCTGTTAGCCAGACACAAGGAGACAGAGGAGGTAGGGATGACATACAAACTTTCCATGAGGATAAATACCCTCTGGAAGAACGGCGTCTCGTTGGCCTGCTCCATAGTACGTAGCTTTAGAGCTTACGCCGACGAGTATTGCAAACAATATCTTGCGGCTGGATGTTAGCTGCACGGTTACTTTAGAGATTCCGCTGGTGAAACCAACATATCCAATGACCATCAACATGTCATCAGCTCCAAAAACACGGTTCTTCACGCGAATAAACGTCCGCAGAAATATAACAACGGTAGTAAGGATGCCGAACAGGATAGAGGTAATGAGCTGTGCCAAACCGAGCCCGCGAGGCTCGATTGTCGGTGCAGCAGCCATTTCCAGTGGGTCGATGTCATGCAAGGGCACACCAAGCGAATTGAAAATCTTCAAACGGATATAACTGCAGATACGGGGTCGGTCTTTATTATACGCTCCTGCTATCAAGTTGGTTCCTGGCTTTCTGTTTTCCGTATAAAACGTAAAGGAGACGCACAGACGCCGGGTAACAGTTTTCCAGGCGATAGTCCGCCACTCACTCTTACTGAGCATCAGACTTTACCCAAATTCGTCAAAGTCTTATGCCGCGGGAACGGAAGACTGTTCCCTTTCTTAGGGCAACCTATCGGAAGTTCCGCATTGTAGATTATTATGTCGTAAGGTTTAAGCCTCGATTTCCAGGGCTGAGACTGAGTCGTGTGAGCCCTTGGTCTGAGGGATGTCGATCAAAATTCCCTGTTGAATCTTGAAGTTTCACGATTGGTTTAACGGCTACTGCAATCATTCCGATAATCTTTATTGGGAGAATAAGCTAAGATTCCCTTGTGGCATGTGTTCACGTCTATAATATAATTCTTTCTGGTTCTTCTCAGTACGTAGAAATACTGTCGAGAAATCTGATACAGTTTATCTTATCTCATCTCTCTTATCTACGCCAAATGGCCCACATCAATTAACCGCTTCATTCTCGTCGCAGACAATGGAAGGTCTCTTAACCTCATCCTCAAGCTTACTTCGGTGCGATGAACTCGTCATCACTCATGCGTATCTGTGGTGCAGTCCACAGGAGACCGCAAGCCTAAAAGATAAAAAGTGAGAACGGAGCTGAGCTCCGTAATGAAATCTAATTACTTGCTTGCTCAGCGACAGTCTCAGGTGGAACACCTGTGAGGCTGCCTACCCTATCGAGTCTATCTATTATTGCGGTACATATGACTTTTGTGACAGACGCTATGGTTCATCGCTGAAATACAATATTCTTAGCAATTTTAAGCATGTATAACAATGTATAATCAAGTCGTTTGGAATAATCGTTGACATTAGAGTGAGTCTATACTATCTAGTTCGTTAGATCCTTGCAATTATCGTAGCCCTATGGCTTAGAATGAAAATCTTATCCGGGTGACGAATAGGATTGTCGATCATATCAGCACGTCGCATCGAACATATGTCCTTCACGTCATTTATTATTACAAGCATAATTACCGTTGATACCCTTGGCATTGTTCATTGTTAAAACAAAGGGAGATGACATTGGCTCGCCTAATTCCCCAATAAACGGAATATTCATCTCGACTTGCGGAAACATGATCCGCGATTCAGGCCAGGAATTGCTGTGCCATACACCTGATACAAACAGAATCCTTGGCACAAACAGGTCCACAATCATGCTAGGGTTTCGTGGAGTTGAACAACGTAAGTGAGCCAATGGGACTCAAAAACGGCCAAGAAGCGCGTATTCTCGCTCCGGATCCGAACTTATCGATAGAGGAGTATTCAGTCAAACAGTCTCTTAAAACATTTTGTTCAATTCGGTGATGGAGTTCTCGTGGTGAAATGAACGCAACTGTTAATTGTTTCATCAATGTTTATATAGTCTTTTCCACGAATAAAACACAGACCTCGAAACTAAACTTCTTCCCAAATAAGCTTGGGTAATAAGCATAATTTTTCCGTCACCGTTTCAAGATCATCTTGGCGCCAGCTGTTTGGGTCACTGCAACATGGGCATGAGACACTTCGCGTCGGACAATCGGCTCAACATACCATCTCGGCCTAGCCCGTTTTCAACGACAAGACATCTAAAAGGGTCCCGGCATCGTCAACTATTATCACATTCTCTCACTTCTTTGGTACTGCTCTTTACTTTCCTTCATTTGGCTCTCATTCATTCGTTACATCTTAGGCCGGCCTAAGTCATTCGTTTATTCTTTTTCCACGGCTTGTCATTCATTTCTCTATTCAACATGCGTCTGCAAAGTATCACTGCCATCTTGGCTGCTGCAGCCACGGCTTCTGCTCAGAGTGTTTCGGGCAAGGCTTACGGTTTTGCTGCTGGTGTTACTGGTGGTGAGGGAGAGGCTGTTACGCCTTCTTCTGCTGAGGAGCTTGCTACGCTTCTCGCTGATGACACTCCTCGGGTTATCTACCTCGACAAGGAGTTTGACTTTACTGGAGATGTCAAGACTGGTGCTGGTTGTGATCGCAAGAGCTGTAGTGCCAGCAATGGTGGTCAGCTTTACCTCGGTGATCTTTCTTGCGGCGGTGATGACAATGTCGCTGTTAGCTCCATCACCTACGACGCTGCTGGTCCTGAGCCCCTTCCCGTTGGCAGCAACAAGAGTATCATCGGTAACGGAAAGGCTGTTCTCAAGGGCAAGGGTCTCTCAATCAAGAAGGGATCCAAGAACGTTATTGTCCAGGGCATTGAGTTCACCGACATCAACCCCGGTGTTGTATGGGGTGGTGACGCTCTCGAGCTCAAGGGTCTCAACGATGGTGTCTGGATTGATCACTGCAAGTTCTCCAAGGTTGGCCGCATGTTCATCGTCTCCCACTACGATGGCTCCCGCCTCACCATCTCCAACTCCGAATTCGATGGTGTCACAGACACTTCTGCTTCTTGCAACGGCAACCACTACTGGACCATGATGTTCTACGGTGAGGGTGACCAGGTCACTCTTGACCGCAACCACTTCCACGATGTCGCTGGCCGAGCTCCCAAGCTTGGTGAGCCTGGCACCAACGGTTACTTCCACGCTACCAACAACTACTTCCAGAACATGAAGGGCCATGCCTTTGATGCCTACCAGGGAGCCAACGCCATCATTGAGGGTAACGTCTTTGATGGTGTCGACACTCCTATCACTAAGGAGGCTGCTTCCGTCAGCACTCTGTTCGTCGCTGATGAGAGCGGTGCTTCTGCCTGTCAGTCCGCTCTTGGCCGTGCTTGCATGCCCAACTCTGCTACCAGCAGCGGTGATCTTCCCTCTTTGAAGGGTGAGAGCGGCCTCAACGCTGTCGCAAAGAACAAGGACAACATCATCACCCCCGTCTCTGCTAGCGAAGTCACTGCTCTTGTCCTTGGTAGCGTTGGACCCGCCAACGTTGGTTCTGGCTCCGATTCCGCCCCATCGCAAAGCCCCGAGTCTGGCAATGATGCCACCGAGACCACTCCCGTGACACCTGGGACCACTCCCGAAACCACCCCCGAGACTGCTCCTGAGACTACTCCCGAGGCCGTCAACGAGCAAGAGGCCCTTCCCGATTGCCCCGAGGAGACTGAGTCTGAGCCTGTTGCGAATGCTGAGGTCAAGCCTGTTGCTTCCAACGACTGCGAGGAGGAAGCGGACGCTACCCCTTCCAAGACTGAGGAGAAGCCCGTCGCTACTGGCGACTGCAACGATGAGATTGAGGCTGCTGCCGATACCTCTTCCGAGACAGAGCAGAAGCCCACTGCACCTGCGACTCCTTCCAAGCAGGCATCCTCAACTAACGACGATTGTGACGAGGAGCCCAAGGCAGAGGTGAAGCCCGTTGCCACCGGAGACTGTGACGAAGAACAGACCTCCGAGGCTGCCGCCGCCTCCTCCTCTTCGACTGGTTCCTCCACCGCCCAGATGTACGGTCAATGTGGAGGCAAAAACTGGACTGGTGCTACCACATGCCCCTCTGGCACTTCTTGCAAGAAGATGAACGACTATTACTCTCAGTGCATTGGCTCCAACAGCCGTGTTCGTCGCTATGTCCAGTAAAGAGCGTTGGCTGTAGTCAAATCGCGACGCGACGTGACGCGATTGAACTTTTCTTGTAATTATTATCATTTATTTACTCACCTCGATGTCGAGCAATGAAGAGTATATAGCAATTGAATGGGCATAGAACCCGATTTCGCTCTAATTTTTTATAATAAAGTTCCGAAACCGAAAGGGATTGAGCATTTGAACAGCGTGATTAACTCTGCAAGTTACGGAGTACTCAGGCCCCCGTTTCCCAAGAATCGGACGCTAGCGCGACGCGACGCGTTTGTCTACTGGCGAAGCTACCCTGTAGAGAGACAGAGGTATTGCAATTATACACTTGAAGCGTCAATTTAATAGCATAAAGGCCATCGCTTGGTTCAAGCGGTGTTAAAAGATTATGTATGATGCAGCTTACAGAGAAATCTGCACAGGAAGTTGTGATTCAGAAGGTCCACGATGCATTCGATGATTGCTCGGTGTTTTGAACCAGCTCTTGTTCTCACGTGGGACACCAGCCAACAGGTGAAGCAGCGGAACAACCAAGGAGTTTCACTCCCTCAATGCTCGCTTGTTCGAACCCCAGAACCGACAGCATTATTTTATTTTTGGAATGATTGCAATAAGCCACTGGAACTTGATCAGTCCTCGCGTGCATGTCCATGTCTGTCCTCCAAGCACCCGCTGTGGATAAGTCTGTGCAAGCTTGCATATGCACGGCATTAACGGGTGCTCACTTCTGGAAGTTAAAGTTGGCATTCACCAATGAAGACGGACGGTTCATGCGACCACTGATCAACAGAGACGCTGCAAGTTGTCACGAGTCTCAAATCATGCATATGTCGAACCATTTGCCTTGTTTCATTGAGTTGATGCGGCAGAATTTGTCTCATGCATGTTACTTCGACTCTACCACCTATCCTCCAACTTTGGCACCCTCCAACTCTCTCCCGTCTAACTGAGTCACCCCTCTTGCTGATGTGTCTCGTCCAGAGTCATAATATCATGTGTATTTACTTAGAGGCATGAACAACAAAGCAATAATCTGAAACAGCTGTCGTCAATGATTTGGTGAGGGATTATTTAGACTCACCTCGGCTCGGAGCTAAACGGGACCTAACCCGTCCGTTACCGTTGTCTCCACTGCCAAGTTTAGCTCAGATCTAGCAGCCTATGGCAGATGGCGATGTGGCTTGACACGTACATGATCCAAAACTTCACCAGCGCATGACTCCAGTTATGAGTCACTCAACAAGTTTAGCGACTCTTTTCTCGAGTGGTATAAGAGTCTCTGTTTCAGTTTCTTAGTTTTCGCCTCTTTTCTCTCTCAGATATCAGGCAAAGACACGAGAATTACACGAGAATTGTTCACGTTAGACAGTTTAAATTGCGCAATCTCCCCAGCCACACACCCTTTTCCTCAGATATCACCAGCCACATCCCCCTCCGTCCCTCCCCTCGATAACCCTCCAGTCCAACCTCATGACCCATCTAGCCACATCCCATGACTTGTCAATGCTCACCGCTCTTCTCAAAACAACAATATTTTTAACTCAGCATCGTCCAGGTTGAGTTGGAAAAAACTGAAAGAATCTGATCTCGAGATATCTCATGTCTCTTGGTCAACAAAAACAAACAAGAACAGACAAAACAGACAAAACATAGCGCACAGGCCCGTTGGAACGCCGAGAAATTAGTGGTGACGCTTTATTTACATAGACCCTTGAACAAAACGCCCCACGTGGCTGAAGAGTAATTTCCGGGCCTTGTCGTGTCGCGTCAGTGACCAAATCTTTCTTAACTATCCCATCTAGCAGGCATCACGCCCGCCAGCCCCCTTGAAATCTTTCAACTCTGCACTGCACTATTTACGTCTCTTGGGTTGGGTTGGCTAGGTAATAATAAACCCCCACTCATGATCGTATCATTCATTCAATGATCCTCTAACACATCGTCTCACAGTCTGCTATGGCCCATCAGAGTCGTGTCAAAGGTCCAGGGATTTCTGCCGCCAAAGCTCCCGCTCCCGTGCCCGTCGTTCGTGACGTCTCTGACTGGGAGGTCTTCACTGATGACGAGTCTGACAGTGACACTTCTCAGAACACTGTCGATTTCATTGAGCCCCCTCCTGCCTACAAGGTAGACGATCCCGGTTTGGTGGTCAACAGACCCACGTTGGGTAGACCGACTTTGGGCAGGCCTGTTGTTGAGCGGCCTGTCCAGGAGAAGCGTCAGTCGTCGTGGCGACAATGGCTCAACAGGGATAAGGTCAGCCCGGAGGCGGCGGATGAACCGACTCTACGTCCTGACCGAAGGGTGAGGCGTCACCGGTCTGAAACCGAGACACCCGAGGAGCGGGAGGCGAGAAGATCAGAACGTCGTCGCCGACACAGGGAGCATGAAGAGCGTGGTCGCACAGAGAAGGACCGCCATACTCGTGACAGAAGCCGAGCAGGTAGTCCAAGCACGCGACACAGACGACACAAGCGACGCGAAGGTGAGGAGAGAGAAGAGAGAAGCGATGAGAAGGAGTCTCGTCGTCTCTCACGGAGGTTCCTTGGACGAAGTGATGAAGAGGACAAGGAACGGGAGAGAGAGAGGGAGAAGCGCAGGTCTATGAGAGAACGACCTACTCTTGACAAGAGACACTCTACCTCTGCCTCCATCAGGCATCGCGACCCTGAGTATGCTGAGCGCGAGAGGAGATCTAGTCGCGTGGACGGTGAGAGGCGACACAAGAGTAGTCGTGAGCACTCACGAGCCTCACATAGCCACGCCCCTCGTGCTCCTGAAGAAGACAAACGCCGCGATGAGGACCGAGAGGCCCGGAGAGCAGAGCGTCGACGACTACACAACGAGCGCAAGGCAGCTACCCCCAAGAACAGTGACTCTGACCGCGGCGAGAAGGAGAGGTCATACAACAGAAGTGTTGATCCTGAACGCGCAAGAGAGCGACGCCATAGCCGACATCTCAGCCAACTCGACAACGACAACAGAAGAGACAGGTACAAGGACTACGAATCAGCCCGAGCCTCAATGAAGATCAAGAGTCCAAGTCCAGGTTCAGATCCTGAGAAGGAGAAGTTGAGGATGTATGAGAAGGAGCGCGAACGCGAAAAGGAGAATGAGCGCGAACGCATCCGCTTAGAGGAAAAGCGAAAGGCTGAAGAGAAGAAGAGGATTGAGGAGATGGAGAAGGAGCGTGAGAGAGAGCGACTCGAGGAACAGAAGAAGCTTGATGAGAAGAAGAGAGCCGAGGACAGGCGACGTGCTGAGGAGAAGAAACGCGCTGAGGAGAAGCGTAAGCTTGAGGAGAAGAAGAAGTTGGTCGAAGAGAAGCGTCGCCTTGCAGAGAAGAAGCTTAAGGCTGAGAGTCGACGAAAGGCCGCTGAGGAGCGCGAGAAGGAGAAGGAACGCGAGAGACTTGAGGAGAAGAAGAGAATCGAGGAGGAGAAGCGTCTTGAAGAGGAGCGACGTATCGAGGAAGAACGAAAGCTCGAAGAGAAGAAGCGTCTGGAGGAGAAGCGCAAGGCTGATGAGAAGAGACGCGCTGATGTCCAGGAGAAGGAGCGAAAGCTCGCCGAGGCCAAGAAGCGTATTGAGGAGAAGGAGAAGCGCGCTGCTGAGCGCAAGGAAAAGGACGCTCGTCGTGCTCTCCGCAAGCAACAAAAGGAAGAGCAAAAGAAGAAGGATGCTGCCGCCGAGGAGCAAGCGTACGTCCCCAGTCCCTAACCATCTCTACACTCTACACTATATACTAACACCATCACAGAAATAAGCCTCAAATTCTCGGCCCCAACAAGTGGCCCGCCCCAGGAGCACGACTCGGCCCCGCCCTGGGCCCCCTGAGACTAGCTACAGCTCCAGCTACAGAGACCAAGCCGAAGCCGGCTGTTGTTGACGACTCCGACAGCGGTGTCGACTAAGCGAGGAACAAACAGTACATGAGGCGTTCTTTTTTTCCGGGATGATCAAAGCGGTTCTTTTTGATCTATGACACAACATCTCCACTCACAAATACTTGAACATGAACTTGCAGGATGAAAGATTCCTGAATGGTTCAACCGACTAATGCGGCTTTGGAAGAAGCCTACTTTATACCCTGACTGATGAAACAGTCACAACTCCACTCAAAGAAATACTTTAACGTTAATGCTCTGTATGAGTATAATATGAATATGAATGATTACGAACACTCTGGTTTCTCTCGTGACTGCAACGTGATGGCTTTTGGATGTACTTGGACTACTTGATCATAACTGCGCCTCCATCGACGATGAGGTCCTGACCTGTCACAAAACCAGCGTTGACCATATACTCAACAGCCTGAGCGATATCTAACGGTCTTCCAGCTCTATTCGTAAGGTGATCCTCCACATCTTTATCCTCGTTCAAATGCGCCCATTCAACGCCCTTCTCATCACCCTCTTTCGACTCATGACCTGCCTTGATTCGACCTGGGGCAACCAGATTCACCCTGATACCAAACGGTTGCAGGCTAACAGCCATACTATGCGTGAGACCCAACAGACCAGCCTTTGCAGATGCATAACCTTCCTGGTTTGGATCGCTCTGCTTTGCGCGGAACGACCCCACGTTGATGATGCATGGCCCAGCAGTGCTGTGGCTATCATCCGTAACAGGACCCGTATCCTTCTCATTCTTCATGAACGGGATACAAGCCTGCGACACCACAAACGGCGCCGTGAGATTCGTCTCAATGTACGCTTGCCACTGCTTCAACGTCTCTCTCTCAACCATAGTCTTGCCATCTTTCCAGTGCGGTGACGCAATACCGCCATTGTTGATGACAACATCGATGTGGCCGTCTAGAAACTTTGCTGCTTGCTGAATCTTTTCATAAATCTCATCTGTATTGCGCAAGTCACAGATGGCCGAATCAACGGCTTTGGAATCGTAGTAGGACTTGAGATGCGTGCGTGTTGTGTGAGTGAGTTCCTGCTCGTCTATGTCGAGGATGAATACGCGGTACTGCTTTTCGAGGAAGTAGCGCGCGAGAGTGCGGCCGATACCACGGGCTCCGCCGCTGACGACGGCTGTTTTGGGCATAATGATAGTGTTGTAGTGAGGTTTAATCTGGTTCATGGGAACGGGAGTCGAGTGGTAATATCGTCAGAGATACGGGCGTCATCAGCACGTACTGAAGACGTCACGCTACGTCATTGAGTGTGAATTTTTGTAGGGAAATGCAGAGCGATAGTCTCTTATCGTTGTGCATATTGTTTAGTGTATTGATGCGTTTTGTTCATACCAGACACGGTGGCAGAGAGGAGTTCATTCATGGTTGCCATTTCGCAGCAATGAGGAGGGGTATGGGATTGTCTTACGACAGGCGAGGCAGAAAAAACTTGGACAATACATTTTATTTTGCATAGCTGCGTGGTGAAATTAGCCACTGTCACTCTACGATTCTCAATAAAAACATCGAGAACTGGTTCGAGGTACAGTGGTTGATCCGAAGCGATGGTCTCTGAAAAAGAAGCATGCCATATGGTTTAGGTAAGGGCAACAGCACTATAACGTCGATAGATGAAGTAAAAGATCCAGGAAATCAATGAATATGCGATGGATTTTCTCAACATGTTCCGGGTGTCTGTTCTAACTTATCGTGACACCGACGAGAGGAGATTCTACCTCGGCGGGTAAGCCTTGTACATGATTGGCTATAACCGAATTGTGAGGCTTCAGCTCAGACATTTCGTGAGGCTGAAAGAGGACGTTTTCCCTCATCGACAATTTCCATCTTTCCATTAAACAGATATTTTCAAGACAACAGCGCGCTTGCAACTTGTATCTTAGTGTTCTGTACACATTCAACCCTGAACGATGGAGGGGCCCTCTATACGCGCTAGGCGGACTCCATCACCACCATATCAGGCTGCGCAGCTACCAGACATTAGTGGCACCTCAAATCCTCTTCCAGGCATCGGCAGTATTCTCCCTGCCCCGAGATCCACGAGGCAAGGCCCCTCAGAGGGTATCATAACTCCACGATGACCCGAACGCCGTTGCTGACATATGTTTTGTCCATGGCTTGATGGGAGGACATGCACAGCGCAAGGCGAGCCAGAGCTCTGGCCAAAGATGCTTCTGCCTCAACATCTTAGCAAAGTCCGCATTCTCACGTATAGATACAATGGGGATGTGTTCTCGCACTCACCGAGAGCTGACGAAAGTCCCGCTGATCGTGCCGCAAATAATCTTCCGATTGACTTGACGATGGAGCGAATCGCCGGTAATGCGTCATCACGGCCTTTGATCTTGGTCGCGCACAGTGTAGGTGGTATAATCTGCAAGGAGGCTGTGCTACGTTCACAAAATAATGCCAACAGCCACCTCCAAGGTGTATATATGAGTCTGAAAGGAATTTTGTTCCTAGGGACTCCCCATAAAACGTCAAAGATGCCTGGTTGGGCGGCCCGTTTGTTTGTATTCCTTGGGTCTTCCATTGCCACAAAGGATCTTCGCCTATTCAACCTTGACTCCAATTCATTGTTACCTGGGGCCATCCAAGAGAGATTAAACGCTTTGATAGAAGACCAGCGAGACAGGGACGGGCCAATCGTTACGAAGTCTTTTGTCCAGGAGACCGTGCCTAGCAAGATTGGGCCCACGGTTTTAAAAGAGTCAGCGACTTCACCAGCCAATGAACCTATTCCCACCACTGCCAGTTACAGAGAGATGGTGCGCTTCAAATCCGTTCATGGTGCCGGAATCCAAAAAATTGTCAATGTATTACAGTTGTGGATATCGGAAATTGGTAGGAAGCAGCACCTTCTTTCAGTCTCATTACTTACCCGTAACTAGAAGATAAACGAAACACACAGCCACAGACTCATGGCTCCAATAGCGATAGCCTTCAAACCGGAAGGTCTTTGAACAACAGCCGAGTTTCGCGCCGTGCGCACTTTATGCTTCCACCGGTCAGAGCACCAGTTCAACGGCCTCCCAGCCCTCTTGAAATCGCCGATTTACCCACAGAAAGGCCCTCCAGGTTCAGGCCATGCTATATCATGTGTTCTATCATGGCCCTCGTCGTTATCGGAAGTGGTGTTCTGGGTATTTACTATACGGTCCGTTTCGATAGGATGGGAGATGGCTTCACAGCTGCGAGCTGGATCGTTGCCATAGGAGCTATGGCTTTAGCTGGTCCGATGGCTCGACATTATCCGTATTGTTCATGCTGGCGTCCGACAACACCTTACTACCATGCGGTGCAAAGAACTAGCACAATGCCAAGATCATGAGGCACATTGTTCTGGGATGCGAAAGGCATGAATAAATGGAACCAAAACTGAACATTGTATTCGCTTGCTATGGCATACTTCCATAACATACTTCCATAGAGCACTTCCATGAGGCACTTCCACATAATATTAAAAATATACTTTATAGTTAGTGACAATTTCTTATCGCGGTACATACTGTGTCGTCCATCGATGCATGTTGTTCAGTTCAAGGCAAGGTGGCAAAACGGTCCTTTCATGCTCAGTCAAGGCTTCCATCCAACTACCGCTCGAATAGCCTGAGTCATAGCACCAACTTGCTTATTCGTCTTAACCGATTTGCCTTTATTATATCCCTCTTTGTAAGCGATCCTGTCCTCGCCTACAATTCGTTAGCCTATGGAATCAAGCCTCAAGTGACGGAGAGCGGCATTTACCAAGTAATGCTTTAACCCAATGCTTCGGCGCTGCCTTCTGTTGTTCATCCCACACTGTCAAGAGATAGAGCGCAGTAGTGCCATATTCGGTCTCATGCTGATGCACAGAAGCATTAAACTCCGGATTGACACGCTTGGCAAGGTCGAGTCGATGTTTCGTTGCTTTTGCCGCTGTTTCGATCGTGACGAATTGATCTTTACGACTGATCTTGTTCAGCCCGAGATCGTGTGCGACGGGATCAAAGACAGTAGCATCAAAGTGTAAATCATCGCCGAAGAAGATGTCGTTTCGAGTGAGAGAGCCATCGACCTCGATCTGGTCATGCTGAGCCAGGTCTCGGAGATGGAAGGTTTCGCTGGGTTGGTTTGTGGTGGAGATATTCAGCTGAAACACCATGTTGACGGCATCGATGTAGAATCCGTCTTCGAAATTATAAGCGGCTTGGGCTGCATGGTTGATCATGTCGTAATTGATGTTTGCGCCATCGCGCGGAAGGTAACCGTGGTTGGCGAGAGCGTTTAGACCCGGGCATGGTGACCGACCTGTCGTGAGACACAATGTTAGCATTTTGGTCAGCTATCCAATCTGATACGGAAGATTTACTGTCGTAGGGTCCCGCGGCGCGGAACTCATGGCCCTTCGGATCTGGCAATGCAGAGACCACGGTTGCGAAGAATGCTGAAGGAAAAAGAAAAGCTTTCATCCTGCAAAATAATACCATTTGGGGTTAAAAGCAACTCCTTTTCTGGAACCAGAGGGTGAGAGAGACATATTTAACACTTTTTACCTCTTTTGTTGCTATTGTTTCTTCTATTTTTGTGTCTAATCCTGTCGAAAGAATACGCTGTTCTTGGTTGGCGTATTGCGTATTAGAGGCGTATTTTTAGCGGCAAGCGTATAGCAAGCGTATTGCTAACGGGGCATTAGTGGATCAAACCGCGGACCACTTTAGCACCCTGCTTGGGGCGCATGCACCTTATGTACTTGAATCCATCATGAGATACCCAGCTCTATGAACACAGAACACCAACACAGGGACAAACGCATTGACGAAAAACCCTTTATCGAGTAAATTACGCTTAGCAGCAGCATAAGAGTAACCAAGAACTCTTGGATTTGTTTGCTTTGCAGAAGTTCTACTGAGACCCCTCTGATCATTTCACGTATGCCAGTTTGGCAACCTCATCAGCTGCAACATCACGCCCCTTCTTCCCTGCCTTGATCCTATCACCCAGCCATTTTGCACGTCGCTGTAAGAAACTCTCACCACAGCCATCTATACCGTTCATGAAAGCATCCAACAAGCACTCACTCGTCCAGTTGGGCGTTGAACTCTTACAACCCCAGACCCCAATGCCTCTTGTCTCAGCTAGAGCAGCATAGTTGTAGAGGTCGGCCCACAAGGGAAGTATCACTTGCGTAACACCGCCTCTGAACAATGGTCAGTGACTGCCTGCCGACTAGTATCGAGCATTTACTTACGCAAGGGCTTCGTGATAGCAGTTCGAACCGCCATGATGCACTGAAGTAACAATGTTCCCGGTATCGAGAAGTGACGACGGGTCTGCTACAAGCCAACTTGGCATTTTCAGTCGCTTGTTGTCGAGGTAGGGTTCCAAGTGCACCAAGAAATCATCAGAGAAGTCTCCCAGCTTATTAAATTTCCACAAGACCTGGTAATCAGTAGAGAATAGTAACGCTCCTATGGCGATCGCCATAACTTCAGCACGACTTTCATCATACTGCCAAACGTTAGCAACACGTGCATTCTTGTATTCTTCATGACCTACAGCAAGATTACTGCCGAGATTAATGAGAACTGTAGGAGCTTTCTTCAGCCAAGTTGCAGTTTCAGGATCCTGTTGATCAGCTGGTGGTCCCGACAGAATGATTGGCCCAGCACAGGTGACGTTTGGTGGAAGAACCTCTACTGGGATCATGGCGCCCTGTGTGTTTTGAGTGATCCACGGAACACCCGGTCGATGTATTCCGAATAAATTCATTGGCCCTCCCAGCCCAATCTGTTGAAGTCGAGCTTTCTTTTCTGACGCATCTGGTGTGAACATTGCGCTGTAGATATAACGAATATTCATGTATACGTTCTCCGGAAGCTTGAGCCAAGGAACTGGAAAGGGAAACCCTGATGATGGGCTATCACTATTAGTGTCAGTCGATTTCTTAGATAAAATGACTTACGCAGGGTATTTCCAGAGCCTAGTCCAGAACGGCTGAATACCCAAAAAATGGTCTACAAGAGTATTCGGCGTGATGAAGGCATGTTGCCTATTTCTTTTGCGGGTAGCATCTATCGCTGGCCGGAACCAACTGTCGAGAACAATGACAGCCGGGTCTACCTCGTCAATAATACTACCAAGCTCTTTGTACAAGTGTAAATGATCTTCAAACGTCCATGGCGATATCCAAAGCTGTATGTGCTCGGCCAAAGTAGCGATACCTCTCCATCCGTGAGGGGATATGAAGCTTCGACCTTCTTTGGCGATTGCCTGCACAAATGTCAGACCTGTGAGACCGTGGAAAACAATGGCTTCCGTATGAGGGGATTTAATCTTGGCGAATGGGGAAACTCGTTCCAGCTTTTGCTCAATAGTTGGAAATGAAGCAAAATGAACTTCTATATCTGGGTAGTTCTCTAGTATCGCCGATGCAGTTGCAAGATGCACATTGGATAGACCATGCTCGCTGTTGGTGAGGAAAAGCACCGTTTTGTTTCTTCCTTGGATATAGGGCGCATGTTCTGTTGAGGTCTGGTGGGATAGGAAGTAAGCCAGAGGCACGACAAGCAGGGCCGTGAATAAGAGAATACGGGAAAACATGATGAGCCCTATCTTCACTGCGATTATTTCTGAACTATTCACAGATTAATTATAGCGGCAGTGATTTGCCTCATATTTCTCTGCACAACAAACTATGGCGAGTCCGACGAGTGTCTGCCTGCCCCCGCTTCAACTCATGTTCCACATTGTATTTGGTGAACCTCGCTTAACCAATTCCACCAGCTCCTCCAGCTAGTCAGCCATTCAGAACACCTCGCCTTGGAAGCTCTATCTTTGAAAAAGATTAGCTCATCCTTAGACTGCTGCCTTAAAAGGGCAGGGGAGGGGCATTGAAAACCCCGCACCACAGAGAAGGGCAGAGAATGTAATCCTCTGCATGCTACCTTGCCATCTTGCTTGGCACCTCGCTTGTTGTCATGGCGGAAACTCGTACAGATCAACAAATCCCCCCCGCATCATGGCAGTCATTACACAAGCTTACAAAGTCTGTAATCTCAACGACAATGGCGGCTTTGCTTAATTACCTCCCCTTCTTCAAGAAGGAAGAGCAACGTCCACTCCCTGATATTGTTGAGTCAGATGACATCATTCCGGTGCACTTGTTCGACGATACTGTAGCGGCGCGGGGCATCGTGCTGGTCTGGACTTTGCAGTTTGAAGACATATTGAACCCCCATAAATTGAACCATGCTCTGTCCAAACTCTTTGAGATAGACGGATGGCGGAGATTGGGGGGAAGATTTCGGCAAAGGGTATGCTCTCACGGCTCTACAAAGTTTCTCGATATTGACCTGGATACAGTCAGATGGTGGACTCGAAATACATATTCCCCAAGAATTTACAGAAGAGCGGCCAGCAGTTTATTTCACTAGAGAAGAGTTTCAAACCCCAATGTCAGCACATCCGCTGGCTTCACGGTTACCCAAACCAACTGGGAGCATCTCTACTTATACTGGGCCGAAAGAATTCTGTGCTCTTGGACTCCGCCCCGAGACGCCTCGCAACATGGACGACTTTGTTCATTCCGACATACCTCAATTCTGTCTTCATGTGCAAACTTTCAGCGACGGCACTCTTGTTAACTTGACGTTCTCCCATGTGACAACCGACCTGATGGGGTTGTCTGCCATATTCGAGGCTTGGAGTCAGGTCCTTGCTGGGAAGTCAGAAGCTGTTATTTCAATGCCCGGATATCGGAAAGATGTATTTGACGACATGCTCAAGTCGCCGCCCAAGGAACCTCATGTTCTTGCAGACAAGGTCCTTGATGGCTGGCGCTTCAAAATCTGGGGCTTACGGAGCTTGTACGAATCGTGGAGGTCCGGCAATATTCAGTCGCGAACTCTATGTATTCCGAAGGATACAGTTGGCAGGATGATGCAGCAAGCGACAAGCCATCTGGAAGAGGGAGAAATAGATTCCAAGCCTTTCATCAGCGAGGGCGATGTCTTCGCCGCGTTGTCTTGCCTCATGCTGGCCAAGTACCAAGGCCGGGGCACGGATCGAGAACTTGCAACTATCATGGCTGTCGACCCTCGAAGTCGAGCCAGATCGGTATTTTTGCCAGACAAAGCATACGTGCAGAACTCTCCTACCAATGCATTTGTGTTCTGTCGTGCCAACGAAGTCTTGGACCTACCACTGGGGAAACTTGCTCTCCAAGTGCGAGAGGCCATACAAACACAGACCACAGAAGAACAGCTGAAAGCCTCAACGGCACTCTCAGTGGAGTCTATGAAGACGAACAATATGCCTGTCATCTTTGGAAGCACCAACATGGCTGCTCAGTTCATGTCAAATTGGAGCAAGGGAGATCTCGCTGAAAAATTAGACTTCAGCCCAGCGATAGAGCGAGAGGTGAGACCTGAGACTAGAAGGGGGAAAAGGGGACATCCTGTGTATTATCAAGCTTCTGATCCCGGCCACAATACTGTCTCCGCCATATCTAGCGTGTTTGTAGTGGTTGGTAAGGACTATGAAGGGAACACTTGGTTTTCCAATTCCTTGCCGCAAGAGATGTGGACAGACTTGATGGATTACCTTGAACAGCTCAGCTATGCTGGTAGAGAGTCTAAACTTTAACTAAGATCTTCTATTTCAACTAGGAGGAGCTGTTGATAGCTTGAATATTTTGATTCAGCCTTTCTTTGATGAAGACTGTGAGACCTTGAGACGTTGACAAATTGCACTCTATTCAATCGCTATCTTTAACTACGGACATCTCTAGAACTCCCCGCTTTTCGCAACACGATGTTCATATAGGCTCAATAAAATTTCGAGACTTTAGAATCTTCCTCGAGATGCCGTTCAGTCACGAAGAGCAGCTTGTGCAAAAAGCACCGGAGTCAACCCCAGTAGCGACATAGATCCCCAAGCCCACGAATTCTGCCTGGGAAACCTTAAAACTTGCCAATACGCCATCATTGTCATACCAACTCGTAAGAGTGCACGGGCAATCAGTGGGGATTTTACCGTAATTCCTGTTGTTGTTATGTCGATACCATGAGTGAGAATTGATTCGGCTAGAACACCAACCGTAGCCAAGAGTAATACTGTGTTCTGTTTGCCGAGCTTGACAGGCAATGTTTTGAGACCTTCCTTGGTATCTTCCGGAATATCCCTGATGTCGCATGATGTCTCACGGAAGAATTGGTATAAGACGGCGAGATAGAAGCTTCTTGCTCGTAAATCTCTGCTCGCACATTGGTACTCCTTCTGCCGGCAGCAATAGGCCATGCTGGCTTCGGCACAAACACTTGCCATACAGAATGCGACTACCAAAGACTTTCCTTCAAAGAGCTTAGAGTGTAAGGATACGTCATGTGTATAGAATGAGTGTTGAGCTTACCAGAGTTTTGGGCTTGCTTAGAATCCACCCCTTGGAGATCGAGTACAACGGCACGCAAGGGATTCCCCAAGCCAGACCCAGAGGTAGGACACGGTATATGTCGTATATGGTGTGAAGGTCCAATGTTGCAGTACAGGCTAGGACTATGGACCAGAGACCGTATACCCAGAGGTTCCATATCCACTTGGCAGGCCGGTTGGACGGCGAGAGATCTTTGTATGTGTCCATAGCTAAGGGGAGGATGATTAGTAACACGTCCTTCGGATGAAGTTAAATAGGGACAAGAGTATGACTTGCAGTCAACGACAGCTGATATGGTACCAATAAGTCCGAGTAGCCTCACAGGAAAGTGATACGAGCCGGTTGCAGTCTGTATAGCACCTACGGCCGGAGCCAGATGCCCCAGCCCCATCAATGCAGGCATAACACCGAGGCTGTAAAAGGTATTTGTCCTGGACATGTTTGATGCTGAACAAAGCCGAGAGTGTGATCAACAGGTAGAAAGGTTGTCAAAGGAAAGGTACACGGTAAATAAACGTCATAAGGACGAGAAGAGAAGAGAAATACAACTTAAGATGGGCTGCCATGCTTTCACGCGCACAATCGCCGATACTTCCTCCTACTTTCAATGACAGCTGTCGGCTTCGGATATCAGACATTCAGTTCCTCAGTGATCCACGGCCACTCCGACACCACTCCTCTCGCCAAGCTGTTCCGTCATTGACCAAGAGTCATCAGTAAATCCCATCAGTCCCAGCAGGAGCATGTAACTGATGCATCCCAAGCCTCCCACGTTATCACTCACCCTTCACCACCCAATGAATACGCGGCAAGAATGTCATCCAATCACTGGCATCCTGTGACAAGGATATCTCCGAGCAAGGTTACCCGCCCTCGTCATGTAAGAGAGTCGTGCAGCAGACTCTGAATCATGACGAGATATTTCCAAGAAGACGATCCGACCCTGAATCAGACTCTTGCATACAAAACACAATCGATCGTCATCAGGCGGCAGCATTCTCATAGAAACCATTGGCTACTCAGATTCTTGGGGTTGGATCCTAAAAAGTGACGGTCGCATCATCGAGGTGGGGCGGGGATTAACAAGATATTGTGGTCTTTACTCAAGTCAAAGTTCTTTTACCATTGACCTCATCCCTCACTTTAGCGAGACCTTTACAATCAGCTTTGGCCTCCACTTTTGGGACAATTCATCATTCTTTCCAATCTCAGGCTTTGTCACAATGGCTGTTGATCTCGCTACCACCGTCCAGGCGTTTCTGCCTCGCATTGTTGTGTACACAATCATTGGTACCACTGCAGCATGGCTGCTACACCTCATGCAACCTGCTTTCCAAGCGGCACTCTCCAAAGATTACCAGAAGTTCAATTGGGCTGGTGATAAGAAAGGTGTCGGTACATTCATGAAGGCATCATATGAAGTTGCCCTCAAATCTCGAGAATATTTCAAGGAGACTCATCGCAAGGTAGGATATACCATTTACCTTTTTAGGTCCAAAGCTTATAAGATTAGATACTTGAAGCTGGCCATGGTGGTATTCAACTCGTTCCAATCCCCCACTGCAGCACGGGCTTCATGCTCATAGTGCCCAAGCAGCTCCTCAATGAATACGTCAAACAACCCGAAAATGACATTTCTCTCAAAAGATACACGCTCCAAGCCCTTGTACCTGACTATACTACCCTTGGCCCTCATATCGTCATTCACCCCGTCTACAGAAATGTTGTTCACAAAGAGCTCTACCAAAAGGTCGCAGATAAAATGCCCATGGTCAATGAGGAGATGAAGGCTGCTTTAGATGACAACATCGCCTCAAAGCTTGACTCCAATGGTGTTGTGCAGATAAATATGTGGGATACAGCGAGCGCTATTCTCAGCAGATCCGCCAACCGTATTATCTCAGGTCAGCCTTTGTGTGACAACAAAGAGTACAGAGATGCTACCGCTGAATACGCCGCCACTTTCTTTGCGTCAGCACTGTACGCCCGCTTTATCCCACCATTTCTTCGCCCGTAAGCAGTCCCAAGACATTGATTTCTTGTTAATTGCTGTGATAGGGTGCTGACATGCTACAGACTTCTGCTGCCTTACATGTGCCGCCCGTTGATGCGATGCATTGAGACAGCTGCCAAGCACGCGACGCCCGTGCTGAAGGAGCGCATGGCTATTATTGATGCAGCCGAAGAAAAGGACATTGAACCAGATCTCCCTGTAAGCTTTGAAGATCTACCCATTATTCTTGACAGCGGCTGATATTTCCCAGAATGACATGCTGAGCGCCATCATCCTGGCCGCCAAAAAGGACCCCAACGGACCATCAGAGTACGAACCAATGGTCATTGTAGCCAGAATGATGGTTCTAAACTTTGTCCAATCGTACACTAACCTTGTCACAATGACCAATCTGGTATATGACCTCATCTCACTCCCCGCAGGCGACTACGAAGCCATGATCAGCGACTTGCGTGCCGAGATAAGCCAGGAAATGGCCAAAGGCGATGCATTTTCACACGAATTCTTCCAAAGGCTGACGCTAATGGACTCACTCATCCGAGAGAGCATTCGTTACAACCCAATCGGCGAGACGGGCATTGAGCGAGCTGTGGGTAAACAGGGCGGCTTCACTTTCTCCAACGGCATCCATGTACCGCAGGGTGCCATCCTTGCTGCACCTATCAAGGCCTATCAGAGAGATGAGCGGACATACCCTGGCGGGTTTAATCCCCGACGATCAATGGAAGACCCGGAGCATCCTAAGATGACGGACATTTCACCGGATTTCTTGAATTTTGGACTTGGACGGGGGGCTTGTCCTGGAAGGTTCTTCACAAGCAACTTGCTTAAGCTTACGCTGACGCATCTGCTTATGGATTACGACTTTGAGAGATTGGACAAGAGACCGGAGAATGTTCGGAAGGTTACCATCGACGAGCCATGTGGACGATTTCTAATTACGCTGAAGAAGAGGAACCATGCTTGAAATGGCATAGATAGATCTCGACACGCATGCAGAGCAAACTATAGTAAGAAATTAGTCTCAGTAGTCTCCCGATAGAGCAATGATTGACAGGAATGTTAAGTCCGATCGCAGGTTATGACCAGATATGATAAACCAAAGCTTGAATCACTCAGCAGACCGACTCTCGAGCATGCATGAACATCTCTGAAGTTCAAAGGATCAACTCCTCTTCCCTAGTCAAGCGTTAGCCCCTCCAATGGGATATTTCATGATCCTAATTCACTTCCCTTGGAGCTATCCCCCGCCCCCGCTTACAATAGTGATACCCCGCATAGATAAACATGGACGTTGATCCTTCACCCCGCATAAGACAAGGCAGCAGAATAAAAATCTTGGCAGAGAACATCAGAAGAGGATGAATGCAGCGATACATATGCATATTGCAATCTAATCCCTCAAACTTCTGATGTTGATGTAGGATCATGCAAGCCAAGTTTCCAAGATAATTTGGTACTTTTGTAAATTCCCGCTTACTCCTCCCCTATCTACATGACGCAGTGGTAACCAGAATTGTAACCCAGAAGTTCATGATGAATCCTCATGGACAAATTCTAGCAGCGCATTTGTTACTTCAGCATGTTTCTCAAGCATGATCCAGTGTCCCGCTCCTTCGAGAACCACTTCTTTGTAGCCCTTGCTTGCATATGGTGTGATACCCCTCCCAATTTGATCCGCCCGTGTAACCATATCTCCACCACCGCAGATACCAAGAACTGGAACTTTGAGCATGCGTTGCTCATCTGTTAGTGGATCCTCATCCTCTGCTTGGATTCCACGCATGAGGGAACGGTAGTAGTTGAGCAGGCCTTTGATGGTGTCCTTGCGTCTGTTGATCTCGAGCCAGCGGGTCTTGTCTTGTTCTGCGAGAAATGGGGGGAGGGGGCATGTCTTGTCAGAGGTCAGCCATTCTCGCGTTCCGTTGATCGCTGCAAGGCCTGTTAACCATAAGGCATTATCGTCGGCGTATGCGAGGTGAAAGAATGACTCTAGCTACAACAAGTCAGTGAATTAGTTCAACAGGACTGGGTCAAGCACATACATGATCAAGAATAACTCGCTCGGCATCATATGAGTTGAAGAAATACCAGTAACCCAACTGCATATACCCAAGCTCCTTCTGACTCCAGACATTCAATCCATCAATGTCAAAAAATACTCCAGGCGCTGTATAGCCAGCCGACATGAACACCAGCTTGGAAAATCTCTCATGATGCCAAACAACAACCCTAGACATGACCATAGAACCCCAGTCATGTGAGACACCAATGACTTTGTCAATCTTCTCATGATCTAGCAATTCTATAAAGTGCCCACTGAGACGCTTCAAATTGTAAGCTTCGAGGTCAGCGCGCTTGTCAGAATCGCCGTAGCCGAGACAGTCTGGGGCAATAACTCCGTAGCCTGCCTCTGAAAGGCCCTTGAATTGACATCGCCAGTCGTAGCGCGAAGACGGGCAACCATGGATGAAGAGAAATGTTTCTTTGTTGTCCTTGGCGGGGATGTAGTCGTAGGCATATGTATCACCATCACTCGTGGTGAATCGCTTGTTGAAATTGTCCATGATTGAAATGAAGTAGGCGTCAGCGATGAGATTTACAAATCAGATGCGAAACGCTAGACTAATCGAACTGTAATTGTTTGAGCCGCTTGGTAAGAGTCAGGAGAGCACTGCAAGTCAGAGCTATAAAAGCTGTGCGCTAAAACTCAGTGAGCTGGTGCCTGTTAGGCTGTTATGCACTGGCCCCGCCGTCAGATATTAGCCCCTACAGAGGTCTCGGACACAGCATCACAGCACAACAGGGAGCGCTGACAATCTTCGCTCATAACCAAATCTGGCTCTCAAGATCATCACTCTTCGCAATATGGCATCGAAATTAGAGCCTCTAGTCCCTAATATGCCTACAGCATTAACGGACCACGAAGAAGCCCTTCAAAGCACAGGAGAAAGGTGTGACAAGAGAACCGAGCATACTTCATATACTGACTGAATTAAATTACCAGTAATAAGCCCTCAGACCTCAAAGCCAAAGAAGATGGCATAGTATTCTGGACGAAACACACCAAACCGGTTCTCTCATCTCTTCTCAGATCCGTTGGAGACTACACTCCCGAACAGCAAGCTGCTCATCTCGAGTTCCTTGACAACTATATCATACCGACTATGGGGCATGCGCCTAAAAAGGATCGCGCAAGATCACTCCTGACCCCAAATGGCTCACCATTCGAAACCAGCCTCAACAATAGTGACAGCGGCAAATCATACGTCCGTTTCTGCTACGAACCCGTGTTTCCAGGCTCAGATGGTGTCACTGAAGATCCCATCCCAAGAATTGCCGAGAAGACGGGCGCTGATCTCCGCTGGTTCAATCAGTTTGCTGCCGAATTCTATCCATCGGAGGAAGATGCTGTGATTTTAGCAGAGAAGATGCCGAAGGACACTATTCGCATACCCAAGGTGTTTCTAGCCTTTGATCTCAAGGAGGACAAGCAGACTATGAAGGCGTATTTCTACCCTGTTATCAAGTGGATGACAGCAAAGCAAAATTCGGATAGAGATGGGTTTGACCTCATCCGACGACTTGATCCCCTTGGTCCATCATTCGGGCCCGCTATCGACATGATCGAGAAGTACCAGAGCAAGTTGTACCAAGACCCACCGCTAACTGTGGTTATTGGTATTGACTGCATAAGTCCCGAAGAAGGCGCTCGAGTCAAGATCTACATCGAACCCCAATCCAATACCTGGGAAGCAGTTGTACAGCACGTCACCCTGGGAGGTCAAGTCACAGACAAAGCGACGATGGAAGGTCTGGCGATCCTTCGCGATATGTGGCATGTTCTCATAAACGAGCCAGAGGACAAGGCATTTAATGAGAAGTTCTCAAAGAAGATATTAGAAGACAAACCTGATGTTAGTGGAGCATGCTTCAGCTGGGAACTCAAGCCTGGCCAGGACATCCCTGAGGTAAAGATTTATGTCCCTCTGAATCAATACTTCAAGAATGATAAGGATGCTACAGAAGCCCTGGAGAAAGTGTTTCGGAAGAGAGGATGGGCTTGGGGCATAGAGGGCACATATAAGAAGATTGTGTCAGATGCATAGTAAGTAACTACTGATCAAAACGGGCATGAACTGGCATGAACTGGCATGAACTGACAACCGCAGTGGGAGTGATGTCATTGACGATACGGTCACGACGCCAACTGAGCATACCTTTGTCTCATTCAACTTCTCCCAAAAGAAGGGGGTATACATGACAACATATGTGGCACCATTTGTGAGGTTTTCTTAAATAGGCTTTACGATTTTGGAGGACCGTACTTAGTAATGAATATATGGAATTAATATCTTGCATTATCGTATTAATATTTACAACTCTGAGATGTCCTGGTCAGAGGATGTATGTCCCCCTAAGCAGAATCACCTGGACTCTTCATCCTCTTCTCAGTCTCTACAACCTCTGTATCCGGTGTAATGGGCGCGTCGATCTGGGAAGTGAACTTTTCAGTGGGATCGCGTAGAAAGAAACTGGCTGAGACGAATGGTTAGCAATCAAATCCTGCCTGAGGTTCACTTGTAATTGTTGTCCACTCACCAATGCTAGCGACGAGACACAGACTCGCAGTGGTCAACCAGACACCGCGAAAGCTTACATGGTAAGCTTCCAGAAGACCATCAACGCCAGCGCGAATTATCTCTGGAGAAATGCCGTTAATTTGTTTGAGCGCCACTGTATCGTTATGCGCAAGGGCGGGTATGAGTTGAGGCAACTCCCTTTCGGGGAAGCCAAGTGGTAAGACGGCATGAGATATCTTGGGTCCTAAATTGGATGAAAGTCCGTTAGAGAAGATAGCGTTGAAGACGGCCAACCCAATAGATCCTCCCAAACTTCTAATAGAGATCATAAGACCGGATGTAATCGCGATCAACTCTCGAGGTGTTGCAAAATGAGCTACTGTAATCAGCGCTGGCATGCAAACCCCCAATCCGAGACCTAGAGTTATGGGGTATATCCAGATGAGAGTTTGAGGTGTGGACTTGGAGACGGTAGCCATCAGGACCATAAACAGGATCTTGAAGCCAAAGGCCAGGATAATCGGGAAACGCAAAGCCTTACTCATGGAACACCATATACCGCTCACTATGGCAGAAATACCCAGAGCTATGAAGGCCATACTGTACTGGGCCCCGATAACAAGACTATCGGTTGCGAAGAGGACACTGACTTCAAAGGCGAAATAGTTGTTGCCACAGTGGAATGCCATACCCTCGGCAAAGATGCAACCCAAAGCGAGTGCAAAGTTTCGATCGCGAAAGAGGCGATAATGAAACATGCCGTTCTTCTTGATCAGTGTCTCATAGAAGATAAGGGCCACTCCCGAAAGTACGCCAATGAGGAATGTGGCCAGCACATGGGCATCAGTCCATGAATATGGGTTCCCGCTCCAAGCGAGAGACATGCAGAAGAGGACAAGCGCAGGAGTCAAGAAGCCGTACCCGACCCAGTCCAAGTAACGCATCTTCTCTGATATGCTGAGGACGATTTCTAAGGCTCTCGGAGGCGGATTGTAGAACAACTGACATGCGACAGTCGCAACTGCATATATGCCAGCGACCATGGACCAGTAGGCCCGGAAGCCATCATGATGCTCATGTCTAGTCAACACGCCGCCTATCAAAAGACCGACAATTGCTCCCAGGGAAGCAGAAACATTTATACTTCCCTGTGCCCAAGGACGATACTTGCGAGCGACGACCTCAGAAGAAATGGCGTGAAGAAGCGGTTGCGCACCGAACGAAATGCCGGAGATGGCGAACCCAACGATGACCGTACTGGAAGATGAAGCTTTAGCGATAATGAGAGAACCGATAAAGCCGCAACTGGTTAGGAAAACGAGTATCCTCTTACGGCCCCAGAGATCGGCGGCTTGAGAAGCAGGGATGCCGAGAAGAGCTGTCAAGATTGCGATGACTTCACTGTACCAGACCGAGTCATTGGATCCGCCAACAACAGCGGAAATGTCTCTGGTCAAGGCGCCAGATCCAACGACATTGGCAACTTGGACAAAGTAGACGAGGTTGATCGACTGGAAGCAATTCGTCAGCAAGAATTGCTCGAAGGATGAAGACCGACTTACAAGTAACAACAGCAAACTCTTCATAGACGCTTTATTATTCTCCCTAACTTCCTCAGTCCTTTCACTGTCCTCGCAGGAAGATCTGTCAGACATGATTAAAGAGTGTATGGGGCAAAATGAATGTCGTGAAGGAAATCAAGCCCATGAGTATTTCCAGAAACCCGCCTTGGTAGTTATAAGTCATGAGGACACGGCATGCAGGGTCCTGCGCATTGACGTCGTATTTCCATCTTGAACCTTATTTTGGCGCACCAACCTTAGTTTCATGATGTTGATGTTTCGAACAGAAAAGGTCATGGCGCAAACTTGCCTTTCGCGTTATGCCTTCTAGTGTGAGCGGGCGTAGTCTTCGTGCGATAAGCAACGCGCTTTGACAGTCATACTCGGAGGGTTGTCTCCCTTTCAAATTGAACAGCTTCAACTCTCTTTTGTTGATCCAGTAACGATGCAGACCGTGTTTGCTCAAGCATGAAATGAGGGAGATGAGTAGCAGATTTTGTTTTGGTTTTGATCGATTAGTTGCACATCAACGATCGGGATTTATCTGGACATCAACGGCATGAACAACATTGATTAGAAAGGTGCTTGGACTCTATTTGAGCTATCGCGTGTTAAAAACACACTTTACTGGCTTCCTCTGAAAATCTTGGAAAAATCATGCTCATTCCAGTACATGGTCGGCTTCAAGCCCGCCAGCTTCCACTCTCCATTAACCTTTGCATAAGTATGTTGCATAACGGCGTGACAGTGACCCTTGGCCTCAACAGTCTTCTTATCGGGCCCTGTGTATCGCTGGTGGGCAGCTCGGAGCTGGTGAGTACCGATTATGCGACCATCGGAGAGAGCTTCATATTTGGAAGCTCCGATGAAATGCTGGCTGTCAACAAGAGCATCGCCGACAAACCCAGGGTCTGAGACCATAGCGACAAAGTCTTTGGCTGGCATGGCATCCCACTTCTCACCGGTTACTACGGTGTAATCGACCTTGAGGACATCCTATCAGCGGGAACATTGGATAAGTGGGTTTTTGTGGAACTCATACCACCAGCTCCGGGGCGACGATGCTAGCTAGACGATCCCAGTCCTGCGAATCAGTTAGATGGGTTTGGTCCTGCCAATGGAATGACTATGCAAACCTTTGCGTCGAGGCTGTCTCCCCAGTCAAAAGTAATGGCAGCGACTTGCAGCGCATCTTTTTCATGACATTAGTCACCAATTTCGGCTTTGGTTTAAAGGCCACTAACCAGCAGGATCAACTCTTGAAGTAACCATGGTGCCGCTATATGAGTAACGTAAAGTATGGAGCGATTGTAATCGGTTCTAGACCTTGAAGCAGGGAGTGATAATCTTAATCGGTTTAAGGACAAATCTGGGGGATTATCAGAAGTCAAGAAGAAAGCAATCATTCTTATGAACTACGGAACTTCCGATCTCATTCCGTCCATCCCGATAGCGGATCTCCCTTGCCGCTAACTAAAATTGGTCAAGTCTACCAGCCAACCTCATGTGTCAGGGCATGGGGAAAATAACTTTGAGCCGGCTTAGGTATGCAGGTGTAACTGCCGAAAACCTTTATGCCAGCCCGGCAGGTCCGGCAGTGTAAGAGCGGAGAAGTCGAATCAGGATATGTCTAAATCAGAAGCATTTTATAAAATAGGGTTTGCCCGCAGTACATTATTCTCTTCCATCTGTATCTTCTAGAGGATAGCACTAGATCAAATCAACTCACCCTTGAATACATCGAAATGATACCAACTACTCACCTGCCCGTCAAACCTCAGAAAATTCAGGAATTATTCCCTGATGCCATCATATCCAAAATTACTCCAGCACCCGAGCACCCCCGTTACAATTACGACGGCTTCAAACCAGGACGCCGAGTTCTAGAAGCAGGTCATGTCCGCTATCCGGGTCGAAGGCCATTCGGTGTACGAACGATATATGAGCGAGACCAGGCCATTACGGTTCGCGATGGCGCTCGCCTATACGCAGATATCTTCCGCCCTGAGTCGTCAGATACCCATCCTGTTCCATGTGTCCTTCCATGGAGTCCATATGGTAAAACTGGTACGGGACCTCAGAATTACGACTTCATGGCTCCTTATCGAGCGGGAATCGCGCTTGATCGCACATCAGGCTACGAAAAGTTCGAAGCTCCCGATCCTGCTGAATGGGCTGAGCGTGGCTATGCTGTTTTGAACATTGATGCTCGTGGTGCTGGGCATAGCGAAGGAGTCATTGCACGCTGGGGCATTCAAGAAGCAGAAGACGTTTACGATGTCATCGACTGGCTGTCTAAACAGCCTTGGTGTAACGGCTCTGTCGTTATGGCAGGGAACTCATGGTTGGCTATATCGCAGATCAACTTTGCTTCCAGAATGCACCATCCTGCACTGAAAGCGATTGCACCCTGGGAAGGCTATACAGATCTGTATCGTCACTACATTGCCAGAGGTGGCCGTCCTCATATTCCTGGCTTTCACCGGATGATCTCAAACGGGCTTGCGGGGCCTGAAGGCGTTGAGAATGTTGTCGCTATGCTTGAAAAACATCCGCTGTACGACGACTACTGGGAGGCCAAGAGAATTCCTGTTGAGAACATCGACAATCTTCCTATGTACGTCGTTGCTTCGTACTCAAGCATGTTGCACACGTATGGCTCGTTCCAGACTTTCCGACAAGCCAGGACAGAAAGGAAGTGGCTTCGTGTCCATCCGTATCAAGAATGTAAGGAAAGCTGGATTCTTTATTCCTTCTCATGCCACTGCGTGTAGCATGAGCCTATACCCATGGTTGGATGTCGCTGATCTGTTGACTGATCAGGGTATGACATGTATCGGCCCTCCGTCTCGGATGAACTTCAACAGTTTTTCGACCTCTATTGCAAGCCTGACACTGTCGGAGACACCAACGGGGAATCCTCAACACCTCAAGTCCGGCTTTCACTGCTTGGCTTTGAGGCAGATGGGAGTTCCGCCACGACTGTTATCGAGAGGCCTGAGCAGAGTTACCCGCTTGCGAGACAAAGGCTACGAACTCTATACCTCGACGGGGAAAAAGAAAAACTAGTAGATTCAAGACCAGATCAGGAATCCATAAAGTCATATGAAGGAAAAAGTTTGACTGATAGACTGGTGAGTCTTTGTTGCCTCAGGAGCATACATAGGACTGACGAATTGTTAGACCTTTACGGCAACATTTGATGTCGCAACTGAGCTGGCTGGCTACCCAAAGGCAATACTACACATGTCATGCCCTGACCATGATGATTTCGACGTCGTTGTACAGATCCGCAAGATCGACAACAAAGGGCGACAGCTCTCACATCTCAACTACCCTTGTCCTGTTCCTATTGACGAGGTACCCGATGTAAACACAGCGAAGACTTTAGGCCCGCAGGGCTTCCTTCGAGCTTCACATCACGTCTCTCTGAATGGAGATGGCGGGCCTGTTGTTTCGGACGATCTGTCGCGTGAGACAGACGTTTTGTACAGCCACCGAATTCGACAGCCCATCAGTCCGGGTACAATTGTCCGCCTAGAGATCCCAATCTGGCCTCTTGGGATGGTGTTTGCTGCTGGGGAGGGCATAGCGCTGAACATTTCTGGACATGATATGTGCCTGCCTGAGACTGACTTGTGTCGCTTGACAGAACCAGAGGATGAGAATGTCGGGCGACACCATGTTCATACGGGAGGAAAGTACGACAGCCATTTGATCGTTCCTGTTATTATGGGATAGTGCAGTCAGTTTAAGGTATGCAGGAGCGTTAACTCTCGGTCTCATCAATTGGGCATGGATTAGACCCATCACGTATCTTACTCAATAACATTTCTGCATCACTGCGGTTCATCATGTTCACATTTCTTCCTCACTACCAAGGCAAGCCTCAGAGAGCAACGAAAAAAAAGCCTGTCAGACGTCCATCAATGCCCGCCCCAAGAACGCGCCCGAAGGCAGACCGTTCCAAGGGCCGAGATCATCAAGAGAAACAACTCTCTATACAGCAGCCACTCACAAGAGTAACCGCCGCCATCCTTGCGGACAGATCGAGAGGACCAGAAAAAGGTATTCACTCTAGGGCATCGAGGATATTCATTCATCAACCAGGGTGGGATCTGTGGCTCTTTTAGGGAACCAAGAGAAGGTCGAATACTATAGAAATGATTCTCTGAAGTATTGTCGACATGAAGAAGAAAAGAAGAAAAGTCCAAATGGTCGGCGGCAGAGCAGACTTTTATAGAGAGGTGCAGTGGATACAGTGACTAAGCGGGTTTGTTTAGCGAGTGCAGAGTTTTTTTACTGGGTTCGGTGGATAGAGATGAGGCTGACTAGCCAACGTGCACGGTGATGAAAACTCTTTCTTTCTTCAAGAAGAACGCTCCTTATTGGGTACTTTGCTTCTGCTTGCTCATTCTGTTTACTGGCGTAATTTGGTTTCTCTGGAGGTTACTGGCTGTTTATTTTTTCACTCGCCAGTTGGCACGTTCTCCACTTTCAAACGTTCTGAGGTCTAAGTGTAGGGTACCTAAAAGCAAATAACTTCTAGATGGCTGAATATACTCGTTTCCACTCACATGAAACTCCTCAACCGAAGCCAATTTGATAGTTGTCAGCGTGCAAACACTATGACTCAAAGTAGTTACTTGTTTAAATATAAATGATTTAATTTATGGCCTTCAGAATTCCGCCACGGGCTCTTCAGGCATACGATCAGTCCCATACTGCTCTCTGGCAAAGCAACCGTATCATCACTGACTGGTCGTAAAAATAAGGGACCCGGTCTCCAACAACAAATCATACTAAATCTTCTTTTCTAAGAAGATTAGGCCCAAGTACTAACAAGCAGTTGATCACGTTAAATACTTGTCGATCACGAGGCATGTTCTTCACAGCTTGTCTGGCTATCTTCATCACAAGGCTTCGCGTCTCTAAAGCACTCCTGAACCCATTTCCTAAACGATGCCGTATGCTCATCAATCGTATTCTGCTCCTTCTACTATGTTGCCGTACCATTATGAAGCTGATTGAGGCTGAATATCGCCATGGCTCCGCACTTGCTGACCCAGTCGGCCATTCAGCTCCGTTTTGTGTGTTTGAGTTTCTTGTGGCGGAATGCAGGCGAGCAAAGCTGACTGGTATATCTAGGAAAATTTATGTTTATCTTACACACAGAGTTTATTCAACTGCGTATTAAGTTTTACTTTAGGGCAACTGTAAAAAGTGTATTTCAATTGAGCACACATCTCCATAAACCTATAAAGGCGGTGATCCTTCAATCAACCCATCCATTCACCCAGCCTTCAGGCAACAACAAGAAGTCGAACTACCAGGGAAAAAGGACAGCGCTGTTTAAGGACAAAAAAAACTCTTCGCTACCTCCGCAAGCTTTGGTAAGCATGGATCGTTTCTCTTCTCTTCCGCCCGAGATCAATGTAATGATCCTACGTTGCCTCAGGACCAGATCAAACATCAGACCGCTTCTCTCTGCGTCACCTACAGTGCTCCAACATTATTGCGAAGCGAAAGAGCATATTCAGCGGGCTCACCTTGAAGCTGAGCTTTCTGGCCGTTGCAAAATTCCCCTCGAAGAACCGACGGTTACACATCAAAAAATGGTGTCAAGGGCACCTTCCGAACCCATTCCTTCACTACGATTCAGTTACCATCGATCGGCTTGACAGACTCTACAATCACATTGCGAGATATATTGAGGACTATATCACAAAGTCGATCTATCCGTCTCGCGCTTATATGTGTATTCCAAGCCCTTATTACCATGTCGACCAGCTGCAGTTTAGAGGCCAACCCATTGGCATCGATATCCTCAGGGTAGATACGCTCACAGATCTTGAAAGAAATCGTCTATTCCGAGCATTTTTCAGGTATGAGCTGGTATCCAAAATACGTGATAACGAAATCTTGGACCTAGTTGCCTCAACTTTCAACAACTTCAGCCACGGCGAGGCGGAAGCACTTCGATGCGTTCACCATTATATGAGAGACCTTTATGGTGGTGTTTTCGCTCATCATGCCAATTCTCTACTTCCCGACATACCGGCCAAAACAGCCGGGGAGACAGGCAAATCAGTTCCAGATAGCGGATCACGATTCCTTAATAATATATGGTTTTCACCTGACGCACTTTTGAAGCATGCATTTGCTGAGAAACCAATACCGCATTAACTTGGATTCCTCGGATTTAATCCGATGACTCGGCTGCTTAGCGTTCCCAGAGACGACAGGGGATGTCCAATGCGGTTGATGGCTGAGATACCCATGCACCTAAAGCAATCGGATTGGACTCGGGTTCTGTCAATGTCTAATATTTTCGAAGAAGGAGAACACTATTGTCCGCTAGACAACAGACGCTGGGACGATTGGTCAGAGATCGGTCAAGCGCTCCGGGACAATGGTAGCATCGCATTCGCTCATGGGATCCACGTCTCATCTACCTATTCTAACCTACAGAAGAGAATCTACCGACAAAGATCATGGGCATTTTTCGACCACGCTGGCTATTATCCGGAAGGTAGTATATCTCGACATTTTCCAACCCTGCGTAAGCTTAAAGGAAATGCTTAGGATCTACAGTCGGCTAAGAACTTGAGCAACTGGGCAGCATTTGTGGTATTTCTTTTTGAGGCTTAATTATAAGCTGGAAATATGCCAGATAAAGAACATATCAAGTTTATCCTCAACTACCATAAGTTACCCTGAGTTTACCTAGATGAAAACCGAAAGACCAGCAGCTTCGATTCCGAGGCCTGTTTTCGTCAAGAATCCTACCACGAACTGTTATATAACCATTATCGGCCTTTAGAGCTTTGAACTACAGCATGTAGAGTCTTTCTTATCCTCTCCCGTATAAAGTACACTATTATTCTTCTCCTGCGTCGAAGGCGCGACATCCAGCCCCGGATTGCCAGAGAAGAAGTTCACGGGCTTCAAGCCAACCATCATCTTCTCACCCGGCATAACAGGCCAATCTTCAATACGCGGGTTATGAGTGGAGCCGAAAGTATGCCAAATGACAATATCCTCGTTCCTCACGGAATGGGCAACTCCGGTGTTTCGGCGCCTCGCTATTACAGATGCCAAGCCATCGCCTCCGGCTGATTGCATCGTGTATTTACCCGCAGGGAAATGATCGTTATCTTCATACCTGGTCACCCACACCGCATGCTCCGCAAACTCCGAGCGCTTGGCATGGAAGGATTCAGGGTGCGCGAGAAGCATCTGGCTGTAGAAGGGCATGAGCTTGAAGCCGACAGGGGTACCTGTGATGGGGTTGATCTTGTTCTCGTTGACGAATTTGAAGGTGCGCGCTTTTGTAAAGTCAAGATCAAAGCCTCCTTCTTCTTCAACGGTCTGACTCTCGGTTACATAGCCTACGCCGAAAGGATTGTGCACGGCTGGATCATTGATCGGTAGTGGCTTGGACTCTTCGACTACGAGTGAGTTGGCATGGCCGTCAATCGCAGGGTCAATGCGAAGACTGAAGAGATGCTGGTGATATGGCGCCATAACTCCAGGCGCCACGATATTTCCATAAGGATACGTCCCCTTGTGGTCTATAGAGGTTGGCGCAGTGGAGAGAATACCTGTTGCCCGGACCTCGTAGAAGATGGAAGCATCTTGACTGAAGTGCCAGGCGAAGATGTACTCGTAGTTGGTAACAGTGATTATAGTCTGCAGGACCAAAATTCGAGAACGAGTTACGACCGGAACATTCGTGCGGAAGTTGGTGTGTTTCCACAAAATTCCATCGTCCTGTTCATGGCAGCAGACGACATTGGGTAGTTTCAGAGGCTCGCCCGATGATGTATTGTGATAAGCATCGAAGTACTTGATTGTTCCAAGGCAATCGCAACCCAACTGTAGGTTATTGGCATTGATACCAGCGCCATCATTACCAAGGTCAAACGCAGCCTTTCGTGGATATGGGGCTCGTGGATCGCCGTATGGTACGAACATCTCAGCCAAAGAAAGGCGATAGAAAAGGCTTCGCCCATCATATCGCACGTCATGAAGAGTGAGGCCTTCTCGGTAGTTGAAGCCAACTCGGAGATCCCATTTCTCCCAGGTCAGATGATTGCCTTCGATATGGAATGAAGGACCTTCTGGCTGTATTACATGTAGTGGCTTAGTAGTAGTCCTGGGGTTTGGTCGCAAGTCAGGATGATACTCGCTAGTGGCAGCAGAGTGGACTCTTCGACGATCAAATGGCCTTTTCTCGTTGTTTGCTCTTTCGTCTGGTGTTGTAGGTAGACGGTAAACTTTCATGACCCCAAGAGACTCGGATACTTCGGCGCATACATCCAAAGGATAAGCGTAATAGTTCGCGTTGGGGTTCTCTAGTAGCCGCGCATAGAACCAGCACTGTTAAGACTTAGTATATCAAGCACCCACAAAGCAAAGAGAGGTTTACCATGCTGACTCGATGGGTCATATCATTCATTCCATCGGTCGCATAAGCCCACGGTTCAACGACAACAACCGCTCTTTCAGGCAGATCCAGCGTCTTTATCAGAGCCTGGACCTCTTCATTGGCGAGACAAGCAGCTTCAACAGCTTTCATGTAATCGGTATCAATGTAGGAATGCTTCCCTTCGACATGCTGCTTCTTAACAACTTTATCGGCATCAAGATCGACGATAAGTTCAAAAAGGTGATTCCCTTCAGTTTCAGCTTTAATGGAAGCCTCCACCCGAGCATGGCGAGTTGGCGCATGGTCGATAGGTTGATTGAGATGTTCTTTTTTGAGATACGTGATCATTTCCTTCTTGGCGGGCTCGAGAAGAGTGATGACGCGGAAGTTGGGGTCATGACCGCCAAAGTGGGGGCGCACGATGCGTGAAGCCTAGATATCTCAGCCTATCGTTGCTGAGATTGAGGATTATTCATTGATAAAGACTGACCCTCGAAATCTCCTCGGGCGACAGAGGGTCAAACGGATGAGGCGATGCAGCGGTCATTTTCGCGGGGTCAATTGTCTATGAGGATGAGGCTCAAATGTAATGGCGGCGTGACTTGGCACGACCATAAAATATCACCAAAGACTCCTAAGTTTATATATGAACAGAAGAAAGTTGGCGAAGTGCGGTGGTAGGTGGCCGATGACGTTGCGCCTTCTAATGACATCGACGATGCAAGATAGACTTCACGACCGGCCCGGTTGGTGTTTTTTGTCTTTTATTCCTAATATTCCACCAAAAGCCCCAATGTATTACCCAAGAGAGGGGAAGCGTCACCAAAGCCTTGCCTTTGGAGGTTATAAAACGCGGTTCCCCTCTTGCCTCCAAAGGTAACGCGTCGCGCTAGCGATCGTCATGTGTAGCTCTTTTTGCTGATCGAACCTCTAAAAGAAATATCGGTTCCGGGCCGGAACCGATAGCTTATCAATGTAACGGCCCGGTATCTTATCACAGATCATTCGTGAAGTTTTAGTAGATCGCTCTGACTCATTTATCGGCCCTTGATAGAATGTTCGCAAACGCTGGTGCGGTCGCAATGCCGACTTGGTCTCACGAAGCGCGCTCAAAGAACAGCCTGGCAAAGAGCCCGTTGCTGTGCATAAAGAACTGAGACATAAGCTGAAAGGCTCAAAAATAGGTTCTCGAAATTTGCGCCCAGAAATTCGTATTAAAATTGGAATGTTGCACAAACTCAGCCTCGCTCGTGAGGCCCAACTTTCATTCTGAATCCTGGCAGCCACGCTGTACAACATAAGCATTTCGCCAAGCCATTACCCAAGATCCCGTACCCATCTTTGGGGCTCATACGATAGCTTAATCTTGATAAAAAGCATCTTGCTTCTAAACGTTATAATCTGGGGCAGATAAGCGGATTCCGTGATAGTGGACCTTCGATTTCGAGGGCTGTGCTATAAGTGAACGTCCCGTAAGTCCATCGCCATTTTTGGCATGAGCTTGGACAGTCAAGATGGTACCTCGCGCAACTGCCAATGACGAGGCCCGGGGGCTGTGTTGATATTAGGGGTTATTGCCAAGCAATGCATGTAACCTTTGGCTTGTTGAGAAATGCATGTCTCACGTACCAAGATATTCTCTAGACTGAGGTAAGCGCCCATCAGTTGGCTCACCGTAACTCCGAGTCCTGGATCATCACATCCGAAGGGAAATCGCATGGATCAAGATTTCCATGTCGACAACCCCAGACCTTGCCCTGGAAACGGTGAATGAGCCGTCCGGCGGCGATGGGGTCTAAAACGCCGGTAACCGAAGACATGGATGGCAAAGACCGATAATTTGGTCAATAAGCATTGGCGAAAAGAAGGTGAGCACGTTGGTTGTTAGGTAGCTGGCGGTTTGAACAGCTTCCAGTGAGTTCGATATTATTCCCATGAGCGTCACAGTTGAATCATCAAACCTTCAATCGGCAATAAAGAGAAAACTGTTGACTTGACGGCAAATTTCGAATTCTCATTACAAATAATATTCATAATTTTTATTTGTTGGTGTATAGTAATGATCTGCTAAGGTGACATCTGTCAAATCTGCAATGCTGCGAATCTCACATCTTGACAACCAAGCATTATCAGCGCCTGGGCGCATTACATTACGAAACAACCACAACAATTCAATCAGATTTGATTTGCTCCGCTCGTCCGGGATCAAGATCTGTCCAGAACCTCGGTAACAAAGTCTTGGAAGATGAACGCCTCCCTCTTGGCTTCCAAGACAAACCCCAACTCTGATGCTGTAATGAATGTCTGGGCAGAGCGATAGTGCTGTAAATGTAACATACAAGAAAAATTAAGGCTCAATTTAGGGCTCGTTTAGCGTCTCGGGCATCGATTGCCAGATGCGGAGAAGGCCAGAAACGTGATCGGAGAATTGCCACCCGAGCCTTGTTTTAGCCCGCCCTATGAGGAGTCAGATCTTGTAGCTCTTACATACAACAAAGATACACTCATTAGCTAAAATGCTACCGAGAGACAAACCAGGGATGGGGGAAGTGAAAGAATCTAAGCCACGCGAGTTCCACGTGTCATCTAAAGGCTAAAAGCATCAGCGTGCATCGTTGGGACATGTCGAGAGGGTGAGGGGAAGGGGAATATCACATCCTTCCCAGCACGTGGAGGTAAAGATTGTCATTCTTGGAAGAGATGTCATCACTGACACAGCAGAGACTTTGAATGCATATAACCGCCAAGTTTTATTGGGAATCTTGCCTAAATAAGAGTGCATTCCATTTGACCGAGTCATTGCAGCCAAGAGCAACAAACAGCATCGACGAACCAACCAAGCTTACTCGCCAAGATTGGGATGCGTTATTATGACTTCCTCATACAAGATGCCAAGTGCCGCCAAGTCGCTGGGGTAATGCTCACCTGATAACGAGCTCCAATGCTTTATGTTTTGTGTGGGTATCAGATTCATATTCGTTCCCACCCAACAACACCTTGGCTATTGCTTGGCGAAATTGGTATTCCCGTCGTAACAGGATTTACTCCGCGTGCTCCGCAAAAGCTTAGCCTCCCCTATTGCATCCCTCTCTTTCCCCAGCTTTCGACTCTTGTCTCCCCCAAAGAACCACAGACGATGACTGCTTCTTCTTGGCGGTATGGGGGACTCCAGGATCCTCCTTTGGACCGGGTTTCCTTCGTAATCTGGATTAGAATGTCTGGGCATTGATACCCCGCGCGGTCTTTGCTGCAACCATTACGACATACGCGTTTGCTTATAAAAAAGGAGCCCGATGTCCCAGTCGCGTGGTCTAGCTCTGCACCTGCATCTTCTCTTCTTCCAGACCCCTTCCTTGCCAATTCCTCTTCTCCAGCCTTTCTGTTTCATCTCTTCATCATGTCGATCGGTTCTAGTGATCGACACTCTCCTTCCAAGGAGGAGGAGGGCGGCATTGCTACTCAGAGCGATGGTCCCACCAACGAGCGATCTGTCCCTTATGTTAGTGAGCAGACGGAGAAGCGTATTCTGAAGAAGCTTGATCGACGTATCATTCCTTGTGTCTGCTGGATCTACCTCATGAACTTCATGGATCGAGGTGAGTTTGATCTGAAACATCTAGCCCTACCGACACTGACAATTCGATATAGTCAGTATTGGCAATGCTCGTCTCTACGGTCTTGAGGAGGAGCTTGGTCTCACAAGAGATCAATTCCAAATCTGCGTTTCGATTCTCTTTGTTACCTATTGTGTAAGTCGCCGCAACGCTATATCCATCTCATGAGACAGCCCACTGACTTGCTCTTAGCTGTTTGAAACACCCTCCAACCTTATCATCAAGAAGCTGCAGCCTGCCAGATACATTGCCGGCCTCGTTTTCTTCTGGGGTATTGTCGCCATTTGCACCGGCTTCGTCAACAACTTTGGCTCAATGGTTGCTTGCCGCCTGCTTCTCGGTTTCTTTGAAGCTGGTCTCTTCCCAGGCATCATGTGAGTGTTGAGATTCTCCATTTCGTGATATGTATCTGACCGAGACCTTTTCCAGGCTCTACCTGACCACCTTCTATCACAAAAAGCACATCTCACTTCGCAATGCCTACTTCTATTCCATCTCTGCTATCTCTGGAGCTGTCGGCGGTCTCGTTGCCCTCGGTATCGGTGAGCTTGACAACTGGGATGGCGAAGGAGAGGGTGCTGCTGGGTGGCGAGCCTGGCGATGGATCCTCACCATCAACGGTATCCCCACCGTCCTGACAGCCGTTTTCATCCCCTGGATCCTGCCAAACACTCCCGCAACCGCCAAGTTCCTCACTGAGGAGGACCGACAGAACCTCTTGGACCTGCGAGCAGCGGAGATTGGTCAAACAACATCTGGTCAGGAGATGCACAAGGAAGACGTCATTGCTGGAGCCAAGGACTGGACCATTTGGGCTCTCTCCATTGCTCAGTACTGCAGTCACTCTGTCTTGTACAGCTTCAGTGTCTTCTTGCCAACCATCATCAAGCAGATGGGTCAATGGACTGACAAGCAAGTCCAGGGTCTCACAGTCCCTGTGTACGCCGTGGGCTTCGCCACCTATCTGATCTGTGCCAACATCAGCGACCGAACCCAACAGCGAGGACTTTTCTGTATTGGAGGAGGTTTGACTATGATAGTCGGCTACATTCTTCTGATTGCCAACCAAAGCACTGCCATGAGCTATGCTGGATGCTTCATTGTTGCTATTGGTCTCTGGACCGGCTCTGGATCTGGCATGGCTTGGATCACTGTCAATCAGCCACGATATGGCAAGCGTGCCTTCGCTAGTGGTATCTTCATCACCATTGGAAACTCAGCTGGTGTTGCCGCCCCTTTCCTGTTCAGCAACGAATACGAGCCCCATTATCGTCCCGGCTACGGTGCCTCTATTGGCATGCTTGCCCTTGCTGTCTGCATTCACACTGCTGTCTACCTCCACTTCAAGCGTCTTAACAAGAGAAAGCTTTCTGGTCAGGAGGACTGGCGCATGGAGGGCAAGACTGAGGAGGAGATTGCTGAGCTCGGCGAGCACAACCCTCGATACCTGTATACTCTCTAGAGACTTCAATCTGCTTTCCCTCTCGAATTGACTTGAAGGAGTTGCAATTTTTCATATTTGTGCATAAGATTTATTGGATGAAGTTTAGATAGATAATCTAAATATAAAAAGTTTTGTCCAACCTCTTGCTCGTATGTTCTCCCGTGCCACCGCGTCGTATGCAACACATAGCGCCGTCGTATGATTGTCTTTGGAGCAAATGCCTTTGTATTCAGATAAAGCAGCAAGATTATAGTCCTTTGGAGAGAGCATAGGTGAGAACCTCAACTTTGCGCCAGTTGATCTGACCAATCTTGTACATGCTCGTCCAAAGACTTGACCTAGACTGAGAACTAGCAAAGCAGCCATTTAGAGTGATATCAATAGGTTCATAGGTCGATTGATGTTCGAATATTGACTCATAGCTACCCTTCAGAGGCAGACTATGGTTCTGTAAAAGGCTTACCCTCGTCCGCCATAAGTCCAGTGCCTAGGTTTCGCACCTTGATTTGGTTTATTTGGTAACCTACGTGATTTTGCAACATCAATCACTCCGATGTCAACTTTTGCTGTCAGGTCATATGTAGCGCCAAGCATTTATCGTCATCTCCTCCAGCATCCAGTAGCTTCTCTGTGGCAACGATTAACGCCATGACGCAATGAAGCCTAAGCCATGTCTTGGTGATTTTCTTGATGGTTGCAAATTACATCAACTCCAAGGCCTGATGCATCGCCATGCTTGGAAAATGCCGTGGCTTGAGATATGATGAAAGCGGCGTAAATAAGCGTGAAAACGATCAAAAGCCAAGACCTAAACGGGGTTGCGGGGGAATCGCCTACGATCCGAGATTGGGGAAAGGTCTAAGTGCGAAATGGAGAGGCGCTGAATGCGGAGAAACGAGGCTGGCCTAGATTCAGTATGGTCGCGAGCTATTAATATTTTTAAAGATATATCAGCTGATATCGAAATCTCCTGAAGCTGGGATGATGAGTGGGGAGTTTGATGCTATACTCAAGAGAGCGTAGTTTGAGTGCAGGTTGTACTGAGCTGTTAATTGAGTATCATGCTGCTTGATTGGATGAGCGCAGTCTGGGTTTTGAGGCTGTTGAAGTTCACTGTCACTTAACAAAGGAACTCTCCTTGCATGGCGATTGATCAGCGGTTAGATAAGAACGATATGAAGGTAGAAAGGTATGGACACGGTGCAGCCGGGAACTCTGGATCCACGGCAGATGAACGCTTCTGCTCGACCAAGTGGACACGCCTTTGGAGCACTGGGAAATGCTCCAAGATTTCAGCAATATAGACAAAGTTAAGGTAAAGCCGTCGCTGTTAATATCTCGAGGCCCTCCAGTATCGGGCCGCTGAGACTATATGTTGTGTCGGTTGAGTTTTCAGTTCAAGGATTTTGCTTTTTGTTACGACTCAAAACCCCTGCTACAAAGCATGAAAGTCCACTGTTCGCTAGCCGCGAACCCCGCCCATCCCCGGCAAAGCCGAGGGAGCAAAAATACAGAAGGAAGAAGTCGGAGTCGCAAGAATTATTGCTGTGAATATTTATGAACAAGGAGAAGAAGGAGAATAAGAAGAAGAAGAGATGATGAGTAATCCTTTCGTTCATGTAGTCATAAACCCGTCCCGGATGTTTCAATCTTGCCGACCGAGGTAGATTATAAATGTTGAAACTTAGCGCGCAGCACCAGCGCAAATCAGGCATTGCGCCCGCGGATAGGGCTCCAAAACATGCGAAACTCTGAGCGGACTTGCGGACAATCAAGTCACACTAGGGCCATATTGCATCAACAGCCGTGCGGGGGTTATGCGGTGAATCCTTTGACAGCGAGGTATATAAATGCGCCAAGTATCCACACGATAGAATCAGTTCTAGTTATTCTCATCAATTAGACAACAAAATGGCCCCTCTCGATAACCCCGCTATCCCCAAAGGCTCTCTAGTCCTCGTGACTGGAGTCAACGGCCTCCTCGGCTCTCATGTCGCCAAACAATTCCTCGAGTATGGCTACAAGGTCCGCGGCACTGTTCGAGATGTCGAGAAGAATTCGTGGCTCACAGCTGCGTTTGACAAACAATATGGTGAAGGAAAATTTGAGCTCGTTGCGGTGGCAGACTTGACAGACGAGAAGGCTTTGGCTGAGGCCGCCAAGGGTAGGAACCAGTTCTTCAAGTCGGTGAAGCGATTTGAGACTAATATAAGAACTACAGGAACCGCTGTCATTGCGCATACCGCCTCAATCATGTCCATGGATGCTGATCCTAATAATGTTATTCCTGCCGTCATTAACTTCGCCGTCGCGGCAATCAAGGCCGCTTATGCAGAGCCCAGCGTGAAGCGATTCGTCTTCACCTCATCATCTTCCGCAGCCGTCGTTTCTCAGCGCGATGTCCCCGGTGTCAAGGTCACTGAAGAGAGCTGGTCTGAAGGTGCGATTAAGAAGGCTTGGGCTGATCCTCCTTACACCCCCGACCGACGTGGTGCTGTGTATGCGGCAAGCAAAGCACAGGCGGAACAGGCTATCTGGAAGTATCACAAGGAACACCATAGCGAGAAGCCTGAGTTGGTGGTCAACACCGGTAAGATATTCAAGATAAATGGATATTGCAACCACTGACCGACTGATGATAGTCCTCCCCAACTTTAACTGGGGACCTTCTATTGATCCCGCGAACCAGGGATACCCTAGTAGCTCTGGCCTCCCAGTGCTGCTCTTCAAGGGACAAGTAACACCATTCCACAGCTTTGTCGTCCCTCGTAAGTCTCGAGCATCTTTTGAAAACGATCATATACTGATGTCGTCATAGAATATTACATCGATGTCGAAGACACAGGCCGACTTCATGTTGCAGCTGCTGTCTTCGATCATGTCAAGGAACGGCGTATTTTCGGCTTCGCCGGTCGCTTTAGCTGGGACGCTATCCTCGATATTCTTAGAAAGAACTTTCCTAACAGGACATTCCCTGAGAACTTCTCTGGTGGAGAGGATCCTAACGAGATCGAGCCGAGAGACAAGGCTGAGCAGCTTCTTAAGGATCTAGGCCGACCTGGTTGGACAAGCTTAGAGGAGTCTATTCTATCTAACGTCAGAGAGGTTGCAAAGGCAGAGGAGGATCCCAAGCTTTAAGATTAATAAACCTAGCATAATAACTCACTTTTCTAAAGTAGTTTAATTCAAGTTCAGCCCGGCAGGCAGACGTTGATAAAACGGTCGGGCCATCAGACCCAAAAAGTCAATTCTGTCCCAACAATGATATACCGTCACCAAACACAAGCGCATATGCCATGGAGAAAAATGCAAAAAGAATGACCTGCGTATCGCAGGTGGCTGGATCTCTCCCGCCGGGAATTGAACCCGGGTCTCAAGCGTGACAAGCTTGCATACTGACCACTATACTACGGAAGATAACAGGCTAGAGCCTGCTGTAGTGGGTTGTGGTAGAAAGGGGCGCCATAACGTATATAAAGACAAGGACAGCTTCACGCTAAGCTCCAGTAGATCGATCCCAATTGCAGAATAAGCTTAACCTACAGCAGATGAAACGTCTCGACAGCCACCTCTCTATCCTCAACCTTCCTCTTGATATACATATCCGTGATTCCATAAGTCATGCAAGGTCCAACGTATTCATAATCATCTCCCCGCTTCCGCAACAGAACAAGATCCTCATACCCATCTACAATGCAGATGACATCCCCAACCTTACACTTTTGTGGCCCCATTCCCAAATATCCAGCATCCGTCTCGAACAGTCTAGTATGGTAGTTTCGTTTCATCATGAACACCTGTTGAGCATCGACGTCAAACATCCTCGCTTTCAGTTCATCAGGCCCGCCTACCAACGGCGAAATGTATCCCATCATTTCAGGGTTATTTCCTCCGTCTTGAACTACCATGACGGAGAGACCGTCAGCCTCAGGTGTCTGGAAGTATTTCGTAGCACCTCGTGGTCGATCGCTCTCTGGAATTAGGAGATCTAGTCGCTTCGTGAAGTTAAGCAATAGCAACATGCTTGGTGTATCCAGTGCCAGTTTTTGCATCCTTGCAACTACCAGGAATAGTGCCCAGATTGAAGGGATCTTAGTTGGATAGAATGGGATACGACTGATGTAATCTTGTATCCAATCGGCAAGACTACCTCCCTTTTGTAGATTCTGAATCTCCGGGTTACCGCCAACCTTCATCAACGTCTGCAATTTCACGCCGGATAAGTGCAACTTGGCATCCGAGATAGTTGGCCTTGGAATATCAGGGGCGAGACGAGCAAAGTTAAACTCTCCATCAAATATCAGTGTCGGATTATCAGTTGCTCTTGATGGAAATTGCGGTGCCCATGATGGCAACCCGAGAGGATCCTGGAAAACACCAGAACCAGCATCTCGTAGAAATTGCAGTTCTCTCTTGTCGCTGTTCCCGATTATGTCGAGTACTATCTTGCAATAGTCTACGTAAACATCTCTGACGCTCTTGGTGTAGTCTGGGCTGAGGGGTAATGAGCTGAGGCCTAGGAGGCCATAGATATGATCTTTCGGATCCGTTGCTTCAAGTGTGCCACCAAAGGCAGAAAGTTGAACCGCCATCCCTTGCTGCTTTTGTTGGCTCTCTGTAAGTCTTTCCTTATACATAGTCTTGGCAATATCAAAGCGGAAAATGTTTCGTAGCTGGATAAAACCGGTACCCTTGGGTGGGCAAAACTTCATCCAAATATGGCTTGGGATAAAGTTTGGTTTCGTAGCTTGTTTCTCAGTCAGCTTGAGGGAAAGGATCTCGAACATGCGGCACACGTTCATGAGAGAGCTGTACTCGATGCAGACCCGTGGGGCTATGTAGAACAATGTTGAGGCCAGGACGTTTTCCTGCAAAATCCAAACGCGTCGCCAGTATGGTAGTAACGCAAGGTCGTCTAGCGATGCCCAGAACTTGTCGCATTCAGGTTCTTTGGTAAGACCACAGGTTCTCAGCCACTCCAGATCCATCAGCTTATCAACCTCCCACTTTGCTGCTCTGAAGGCTTTGCTCAAGACCATAATCGTTGTGACAGCTGTCAAGATATTATCACTCTCCTCAGAACCTAGCCATCCGAGTACAAGATCAGCTGATGAGTAAATGTCGCGCATGAGCTTGACTTGCTCTGTCCGTTCTGCAGCGTCGGCTTGGTTGATACAAACGGCGTCGACCCAGATTCTGAACTTGGATTGATCTCTATCGGGAAACTCGTATTGCCAATATCCTCGAACTTCCTTTAGTGCACGAGCGAGGCCTTTGGAAACGGGAACTTCAACGCCGTCAATGTTGATGTTGACCCTGTCAGCTGCACTTCCCCATACATAGGATAGCGCCGCGAAGCGTAGTTTTTTGCTGAAAGTGACCGTGTGCAATTTACATGAGACGACATCTTTGTCTTTAACTATCTCCAGTAGTCTTATCTCGGGTTTTGAGTTGTCGAGCGGGGTTTTATACAAGTCTTTAGTGGACATATTGGCGAAGATGGATCAAGAAGCACCGAATAAAGGGACCAGCATCAAAGTACTAAACGGTGAGTTGATGCCCTTTAAATTACTTTAGGCGATATGGCGAGAAATTTTAGTTCAGAGGAGCCTTGCCGGAAAGTTGAAAGGTCAAAATACAATGGGCTGTGATGAGGCTCTGAATGCGCCTGGCAAAATGCCTTCTGGCGCTTAGCACTATTGGGTATGCACCGCGACCAATGAGACGACCTTGAACATTTGGGAGCTGCATGATGGTCAATCGGAAGGCATTTTCTGAGAAATTCATTTAGAAATTATTTATTTAGAAAAGATCGCACATCGGCGCATCAAAAATGAGTAGAGTCAATTTAGCCTTGCAGGGTATCCTTTTTCCACTTTTCCAAACAGTAAAACGCAGTCTAAGAACTATGAAAGTCGGGCAAAGCGCTGAACAACGAATAATCATAACAAACAGGATCCAGAAAGAGAGGATCAAACCTTGGCAATCCCGAGTCTGCGTTCCCGCGCGCCGGTGATACCAACGTTAGATCTCCTCCCTGGTCAGATGTTGTAGGCATTGAAGAAGATGAGTTGGGTATTGTCTGCGATAAAGGCAGTGCATTCATCCTATCCATGGCATCGGCGATGAGCTCTGAAGCGCAGCAGCGAAGACGATCGTATTCTGCTTCTGCCATGCGCCACATACGCCGGGCGCTCTTGAGGCATCCGAGAACGAGGGTGACGCGGTTATAGTGGTGCTCAAAGCATTCGTCGGGATGGCCTTGAGAAGTTGCTATCTGAATGAAACCGCATAGTGCCAGCGCTGGAATGACAAACGGTGTATGTTTTGGGACATTAGGGCAGAGCGATATGCAATCTGATATCCTTCTTGAAGCATCGGTTGCTTTGATACCTTGGATAAGACTCGTTGATGATGAAAGAGGATGGTTCTGGCCAAAAGGCAGGAAGGGATCCTTGATGTCTGCTAGCAGCGGGTACAAGTTGCTGCGCGGGAGATGTAATAGCATGCTGGCTAAGGCGATGATCATATGCGCCTGAAACATCATCTCATCGATGTTACCATACGAGTCAACGATCTCCAACTTTCCAGAGGGCAAGTGGTTCGACCAGCTAAGAAGAGCATTTTCGATGGACTGCGTATGATCGTGGCTTGTGTTCTTCAACTGATTTAGCAATAATACACGTCCTAGAATCGTCGCAGCTTCAATGCGATAGCTGAATGAAGAGAAAGCAACGTCGCCAGTTGAGAGTACCCGTCTCTTGAACTCAAGAACATGGTGTGATGGGGGAATGTCTAACCGGCCATTATAAAATGCTTCTTCGCATGGTAAAAGAACCTTCGGTGGGGTACTGCTGCATCGGAGAATCATGGTCTTGGGAGGGATCGCCATGGAGATGTCGGTAACGTAAATCTCCCACCAAGTTCTCCTCAAACTCTCGGCCTCAATAGGATTGTCGAGTTGCCTCGATGATGCAAAATCTTCGCGATGCATGCCCAAGTCCATGGCCATTTGAGTACATTGGCCGAACGTTCTATTCGCGGTATCGAGATCGCGACTGAAGAACAATAGGATGGAGTAGATCAAAAGCGACTGAACCATATATGTTGAGGTTTCGATGGCGGACATCATATCAGTCGCCACTTCAGCGCGTAGTTGCGCGTCTGGCCCAGATGAAGCATAATGTGAACCTGCAAACTCAACCATGCGCCGCAAATATGGAGGATAGTTCCGCGAGGTGAACACAGAACTTGGAACGAGGAAGGGATGAGCATTGTGAAAGTTCTCGTAGTACAGTCGAAGGAGGCGGTCTCCATCTGAACAAGGCTGTACTGGAGTATTGAGACTTCCCAAGCTATTGCTGCCAAAAGTTTGTGCAATGATGTTAGGGTCAAGATGGGTTAGATATGACATGACATTATCATTTTGGGGTTGAGGCTGTTGAGCAGGGGTTTGGTCGTCGCTAATCCGTCGTGGGGTCTGCACATTTTCGTCCCGGGGTGATTGTCGGGTGTGTCGGGTGACACCTCCAACCAAGTCATTGCTGGTAGCTGTATTCTGGCTTATTCCAGATGATGGTAATTCCTGGGAAGACGACGTCGGTGTAATTGGTAAGCTGATAGGATTAACAGTCACGCAATCCACATATGAAGATTGTTGGTCGCCTTGAGAAGCTTGCATCCCGGGCTGTCTACTCCTCTGCTGAAGTTCCTCAGCGGGCGAGCGATGCTTCTTGCGACGTCCACCACGTCGTGATGGTTCGTAATAGCATACTTGCTCTGACTCTTTGCAACGTGAGCACGAGGGTTTCCCCGCATCACATTTGAGATGCTGTTTTCTGCAGACGACGCAAGCGAGACTTGCTATGCCGGTTGATTTGACTGATCCGTTTGTTGAGACTGTCATGATGATCTGCGGTGAGTCGGTAAGGATGGGATATCAGAAGCAGGTGGATTCGGGTGAGTCGGCGATTGAAAGATGCAGGGTTTGATCAGGACAGATTGCGCAACCACGGCATGAGCCTCATGTAGGATGGTTGGATTAGCCCAAGAATATGATCCTATCTTCAGTGGACGAAATGAGATTGGACGGTAAAATGATTGAATGATTGAATGTGCATATGTATCATGCTATCTCAACGGTCAAAGCAAACACGAAGTTGAGGAATGTTGAGTGGAGACTGGATGATCTGACTCGAGTTTGTGAGTGGTCAATGCACTGATAAGCTAACATCAGGCCACGTCTTGGCCAGTCGATAACAACCGATAAGCCGAAGATATCCACATGATCTACAATCTTGGGCAGAGAATCCCATTGTTCTTCTTCCCATCCTCATTGTACATTGTTGTCATAGACAAGTCAAAATTCAAGAGACTTTTGAACTCTTGACCGTTGCATCTCAAACGGACGTAGTACATCTGCTTTGCTTTGTTCTATCGCGATGTGGCTTGGCCCAACGGGCGGCTCTAATGTTTCTATTTTGGTGCAGGACCTTCAATCGCCGAACAGGATACCAAGCGGGCATTTCCGTATCTGAAGTCTCGGCTGTCAACCAATCAACGCATCGCTTGAATCCCCGAAAACGCTGTATGAGATTGATCCTTGATTGACTGCTCGGCGATTGAAGATGCGGCTCTATTATAGATAGCACCTTGATAACATTGTCGAAACGGGCCTGTAATCAGTTCAAACTAATTAATTCCTTCTGTACCTCAAGATCCAAGATTGTTATCCCATTTATTTGTTTCACACGGCTATCATAAATCTCTCACAATGGCGGCAGTATCAACACGATTTGCCCCTCTGCCACTAACACCGTGTCAATCATCTCATCAACCTTTCACTTCCTACACCGACTTTGAAGAGCCCGAGGCGTACTCTTTGGATGACTTCATCCGGGACGTGAAAGCCCATCTGGGTGAGGAGGGTGGTATTGGCTGCGATGACATCGACGAGGACTACCTCATTTCCTTAGCCAAGAAATACACATCAAATCCAAACGATTGGGCACGCTATTATCACAACTGTCCAGAGAAGAACTACACACGCAATGCAATTGTGAACATCAACCACAAGGCCAATATCGTGAGTATTTTGGATCAATATCTGTCTACAATACTAACTTCCCTAAAGCTCCTGTTAGTCTGGAACCCAGGCAAGGGGTCACCAATTCACGACCACGCCAATGCCCACTGTATCCTTAAAGTGCTGGCAGGCGAGTTGACAGAAACTATTTACAGCATGCCTGAGAAGGACTGCGAAGACCGTCCTCTATCGATCAAGAGTGCCAATACCCACCAAGCCGATCAAGTCACTTATATCTCAGACGACATTGGTCTTCACCGAGTGCATAACCCTCACCCTACCCAAGTGGCCGTCTCTCTGCACAGTAAGTTCCATAGCTTCTAAGACTCTGAATTGAATTGTGAACTAACATGTATTAGTATACACTCCACCGAATGCTGCTGATATCGGTTATAATGTCTTCGACGAGTCAACGGGTCGTGCAAGCTTTATGGCAAAAGCCGAAGCTCGGTAGTTGATATGTGGAAGAGTTGAGATAGTACTTATATACATTGATACCCCGCTAGAAAATATCTAAAGGATAGATATTGATTTGATTTCGAGACCATATAACATTTATTGAATCTGTGTGAAGAGCAACACAGATCGTCTATGGCCGAGTGAAAATTGACATCGGGCGAGGCAGCAGTTCGCGAAAGGTCCCTACCTCACATGGGCACGCCGTTGAGAATCACCTTGAAAAGAAGAGAGTTTTGTATCTCATCAGCGCGAGCCTTCAGCTCATCAACATCCCAGTTCACCCAGACAAATTTGCCTTTGAGAAACTCCGCCTCCGGTGACGCAAGCCAAACATAGAACTGAGCTGCAAGCGCAGCTATATATAGACAGTTAGCCAGGAATCCACAAACCGTCCAAGGTGACTTACGATCATCCTGCCCAACAACATCAAACCTCTCATTAAGTTCAGTGCGAATGACGCCAGGCTGAATCTGGACAACGTGCCACTCGGGATTATCGTCCTGTAGGTACTCGAACATCTTGAAGACGGCAGCTTTGACGGCAGTATACGCCCAGGCTTGAGCGATAGGCCTCAGGTGCACCATCCCAGTTGATGTGTTGAAGACGTAGGCATTGCTGGTTAGAAAAGGCCCGAAGGACTGGAGCGTGTTGAAGGCGCCAATGACGTTGAGTTCAATGCCTCGACGAAACTCGGCTTCACGGAAACCGACGACAGTTCCCACATCGGGAGAAACACCGGCATTGCTGATCAGGATATCAACCTTGGCGCCATCCGCTTTCTTCACCAGGCTTGTAACCGCAGCATCTAATTTGCTACGCTGGCTGATGTCGACCGCCTCGAAAATGACATTTGTTTTACCTCTACCGGCCTCTGCGATCTCGGCTGCAGCTGTCTCAAGTCTGTCAAGACGTCTTCCGAGGATAGCGATGGTCGATGCTCCGGCTTGCGCAAAGGCGATGGCAATTGACCGGCCAATACCTGTACCGCCGCCGGTGATGGCGACAAATTTACCGGCTGCGCTGAGCTCAGGGCGAGTTGGGTCAATGGAGGGGTATGGCTTGTTATGCCAGGTTTTGGTGAAAGAGACAAAGTTATCCATGGTTACTCTTGAAGAATGTTGCTTGCAATGAATCTGTGAAAAGAGTTGTGAAGATACCTTACCGATGGTCATCTACAGACTTTATAGGAATGCCTGTTTTGGTTGGAGTTGCTACTTTGCCACGTATCCCTCACTCGAGCGTCATTTGGATCATTCAGCCTACTCCATGGAAGGCATTACATATCAGCTCTATCAGAAGACAATCAGAAGTGAAACTTCCATGGAAGCCGAAAACGGCATAGTCACAGAAACAATGGAGTTGTTGGAAAGCTAATCCTTGGAAATATGCGCTTTGTAAGCCAACTCCGCTTCCGCGGAAGCGGCTGAACCACTATAACCTCTCTCCATGGAAGCACTGTCATCACTCTAATCCCACCTTTTGCAGCTAATGTACAGTACCAAAATCCCAACATGCAATCTAACAACCGACCAAGAAAAGTAATATTCAAGGGCATATACAGATGTCTTGCTAACTGGCGATCAGGCGTGCGACCTCTGTTATACACGAAAAATCAAATGTGATGGACTGCAGCCTAAATGCTCAAATTGTGTCAATTACAAGACAAGCTGTACGCACACTGCTCGTAGTAGAAAGTGGAAGCCTAAAGCTCTACAAGATGAGGAGCCCCAGAAGGAGGATGAAATCCGGAGTCTCCAAGCGCAGATGCAAGAGCTACAACAGCAACTGGTAGTATATTGCAGAATTTTGCGGCGAACACAGGCTGATGTCAAACTATAGGCTCAGTACAAACAGGCAACAGAGTCAATATCCGTTGCGCCCGCTCTATCTCCCCAGCCAGACTTCCAAGATGACCTCGCTCAGGTCAGAAAGATACGCCACTCTCTTAAACTTCCGCCCCTACAGCAGACGATGCACATGATTGGCATCTATCTCAATACTGTTAACTCGTTATTGCCTCTTTTTCATTCCGACACTCTTCTTCGACTTGTTGGGGAGACATACGCTCTCGAACCGAAACAGCGCGACCCTGTCGTCTGGGCTGCGATCAATGTTGTGCTAGCCATGGCACTGCAACAGATGCCCGAAAGCAATAGCGTTGGCACTCCGTACGGCACTACGGAAAGCTATCTCGGCCACGCTCAATCGGTTCTATGGGCTATAACGCTAAGCCAGACTCAGCTCATTAATATTCAGACGCTAATTGGAATGGCTATGCTGCTACAAACTGGACACGATTCTACGCCGGCCTTGGTCATTATATCAACAGCGATGCGTCTCATACACAAGATCGGTCTACATAGCCGTGCATATTCTGCGCATCTTGATCCCGTTGAAAGACAACAACATGCCCGCGTCTTCTGGCTAGCCTACATCGTTGATAAGGATCTCAGCCTGCGCGCCCAACAGCCATCTATCCAAATCGACGAGGACATCGATCTTGACTTCCCAATGTCATTCGATACTGTTAGTAACGGTGACTCTAGTGCTGGTGTAGTCACGAGTATCGATGGTAACACCACTCTGGACTATTTCCTCGCCCGAGTCCAGCTTGCCAGCATCCAGGGTGACATTTACGATCACCTTTATTCAACTCGCGCCTGGAAACGGACACCTGATGAACGAAGATTGAAAAGAGAGAATATCTTGCTCGCATTGAACAACTGGAAAGCTTCAGTGCCATCAGACTTCGGCGCTGCTGAGGTCATTACAACTACGAGTAATAACCCTTCAGTCGGTGCTTTTTTCTGCATTCTTCATACAAATAGTCTTCTATCCTTGATGCTGATAACAAGGGCACATGCCTGGGATGAGCAATGGGTTGGCGTTTTACGTGATCACGGCAGAGGAGTGGGCACATTACAACTACCAAGCGATTGGAACTCATTGGTAGTACAAGCGCGAGACTTCATGATCCTATTCGAGTATGTTGTGCCGAGATATTGCTGGTTGAAATGGTAAGTACTTTCACGCGACGAGAGTTCAATAGCACTAATGTCTATAGGGTCTCGACTTGTACCTACATTTCTTCAATGGTACTCCTTACTGCCAACAATCTACATGATCTACAGCACGAGGACTTCGAGCGGGATAGTAATCTCATTGAGAGAGCTCTCGCATGGTTAGGAGAAGTTGCTAAGGAGCTGCCCTCGCGGAAGACGGAAGTACTAGAGAAAATTTGCGTCGAAGCAGTTGAAGCGATGAAGACCAGACGTGCTCATGAGATTGACGTAAAATTCGGGGGTGATTGGCTCGTTGGGTTCCTGAACAGTCTGGAGCCTTCCTGATGACTTGGAAAGAGGTAGACTCAAATATTACTATTCTTCTAATCTTCTATAAGGTTTTTATAGGGTTGACTTAATATTACTATGAACATAAAGCTAACGAGGTTTAATAGCTATTAGATACTCCCTAAATATCCTCTGTCTCTGCTTACTTGCTAGACTTATCCTTGCTAAAGATAGTCGCCTTTCCAACAGCTTCGAAGTCGGTCGTTGGCGGGTTGTTACCCTGGAAGACTGCCACCATCTTGTTCTTGCTTGCAAGGATTACGCATATTTTCTGGGTAGGTAGCTTGTTAGAATGTCCTGCTAAAATGAGAGCTGGGGGCTATTACATACATCGCCAGGTGTAAGCAAGGTCTCTTTATGCAACACGTCGCAATCCAGCAAATCACCAGAAAAGGCAGCAAGATCCCAGTATATCAGTGTTCCTCTTGAAGCAGAATAAATTAGCTGTGAAAGTCTGTAGAAAAGGTTCAGGGGCAAGCCTTACTCAAAGCTGCTGACAGAGCCTGGAGGAAATTCACCGTCGGCTTTCCCAATTATGTCGATGCCTAGGGTAGGGGCTTGGAGGGCAAAAACTGCGGACTTTTCCTCCAGCTGAAAAATACCTGTACAAGGAGTCTTTGATTCGGGGCCATCAGCTGTTCTGGTTACAATCGCGTGATGTGACATGATTCAGAGTTTCTGGACAATGACGATGGGATGGTCGACCTGGACTGATATTGAATTGCGAAGTAATAACCCTGTACTGTAGTTGATTTTAAAAAGGGGAGTCTACGCCGTTTATGTACTCCGGGCATGTTGCCCGTAGGCTGTTGCCATTCCGCACTTATCTTATATGCAAGGCGGCTGTATTGTATGTACCTTACCGAATTAAGATTCCGGCCTTTGAAAATTGCTGCTATAACTGGCTGAATGTTTGCGCGCTGAGGTGATGCGTGATGTACAGAGTAACCGAAACATTGGCACGCACGGACACGCGCTAATCTCTGTTTGAGCTTTCAGCCATCCACAATCCGGACCCTTGACAACTCTGCGTCTTCTCGCAAAATTGTCATTCGCTACGCCGCGGAAGCGTCTGCGATTTTGCCGCTTTCGTCAGACATCCTAGTTTGTTTTAAGCGGCTTTCTATGCACTATAACGGACAACGATGAAGTGCACTAGGTATGCAACTGGTTGCGAAGGTCGCACTGCAGATAGTGAAGGGCTACAATGGCATGATTAAGAACGTAGGTCTGGTGCGGGCCCATTAAATAGCCAATAGCTCACGATAGCTACGCTCTTGCTTGCTTTGGAAAGTACCAAAGCGGGCCGATCCAGGCCAACTTAATCTGAAATTGCGAATTGGTTGGAGGGCAGAGTTATTCGGCCTTTCAGCACTTGAGTCTCAATGTCCGATTATCTTATAGGTACACGTGCTAACCTATAAAGTGGAACGCTACGGAGTAGTATAAATTGTAATGGAACTCGTTGCCTCCCTTATTGTCGCGTATCTCACGCCAATCAAGCAGGAGTCGAGAGCTATCAAAGACAAGACAGCACAAACCGGCGACAGCTGTATATCGGGGATCTGTATACATAGTTGTGGCATGCTGCTCCATTATTAGTGGGGGTCGAGAACATGCATTTGCTGCATGATTCCATTTTTCACAACATAGACATAGGGGCGGACCGATCTAGACCATGAGATTTCAACCCCTGCAAGGTTATACGGGACGGGCCTCAGGTAGAAAAAATAAATGACCCCTGTTTACACTAAAACTCATCCGCCTTCCACCGCTTCTTATTTCTAAATCCGGACGGGCTGCCCACTTGGATTTTCAGCTTACTACTCTTGACAGATAGGTTATGACTGACACGTACTAAGCGGCGGCTAGTTAAGTCCATCCTCCCATCTGTTAAAGCTATCTCTAATAATCACGGCGGTACGCATTCAAAGTTTTAGCTGATAGACTTTGCATCTAGATGTGCAGCAAAACGTTCGCCAAAAACGTTCGGTTCATTATCCGGGTGGCAAAGCCGGCTGCTAGATAAGAGTGACAAATTGCTGTGACTGCAGACAACAGGTTTGTGAGATGTCAAACTTGCACTGAACTACTTACTTCCCTTGCCATTTACAGCAAAAGGCAGTCTCTCCTGGAATCTACGCAGTGCGGGGTAGTGGTAGATCCGCCAACGATAGCGGAATGAGGAACGAGGCTAGCGAGGCATCTCGGCAACATGGTGTATAATACGTAATTGAAGATGCAGCTCATATCGCCCCCATCCTAGTAGGGTGATCATGGAAACACGAGCTGGTATGTGTTGGGCATTGCGCGTATTCGATTCATTGATGCAGAATCGTGCTGTTGTGTTCTGTAAATTCTATCCCTCGAAGGTTTCACCATCTTGGCACGTAATCTAAAGTATCCCTCCTTGCATGTAGTACCCAGCACTTGTTTAATAGATATCACTATCCGTAGGTAAAGAGGAGTTAAAAAGTTAATTGCTCACATAGTGATTGTGGCCCAGTCTTTTTTGCGCTGTGGCTTAACGGCTAGGTGCATCCGTTACGAATCCAGGGCGTGATGCTGAGCGGTATGAAGTGTCACGCCTCTTGATAGTCAATAAGGCGGGTGAGGCCGGCGATATGAGCGAGCGACGTCGTTCCTAGTCTTGGCGCTCCTTACGTGACTGGTTGCTGTACGACAAAGATGATAGGGCACATGTGACGTACCCGCCGAGGTCGAGAAACATGGTCTAGACCATATGTCACATTCAATATCACATTCCGCTAACAAAGCCACGCCTGATGGTGGCTGACTGAAGGCCAGCTGAATGCTGTAGTGGTTCAGATACTGGCAATCAGGCCATGGATGGAAAATGGTCAAATAACACGTTTTTCTGCTTCATACAGATCTGGTCATACAGATCTGGTCATACAGATCTGGTCATACAATTCCTTTTCTTTCTAGTCAAAAGACACTATGCCTCCAGTTGACAAAAGTCTCAAGCCCAATGGCAAGCCGTCAGATGACGAAGCAGCCATTGAGAAAGCCAAGGGGAAATACCGAAAGCTGAAAAGCAAATTCAACTTGGGTAGAATTTTCCCTAACCTCATTCTTCCTGCTGTTGTTGGAGCTGCTGTCTGGGCACGTCAACCTGCAGATCATCAGTTTACCGCACCGCCAGCAGCTTTACGAACCTGCCTTGACAGTGTCTGTGCTGGAGCTGCAGACTGCGTCCGGTATCCCGCCAGTGGGGAAAACCGGGATTACTTTCAGTGGGCTTCGCCTTTCAATCTTGGACGTGTTGTTTTCCCTGCTGCCGTGGTGCGGCCCAACACTGATGAACAGTTATCGGGTTTCGTCCGATGCGCTGCTGAGAACAACGTCAAGGTCCAGGCAAGGTCTGGTGGTCATTCATATGCGTAAGCTTTATCGCTCTGGTAATTTCTTCATTTTAACATTGTACCAGGAACTATGGTATATCGCCCGGATCTTGAGTTCTTCTTCGAAGAAGGTTTTACTGACTGGACTAGGTGCTGGAGGATACAATGGATCTCTTTCTATCGACATGATTAACTACCGCTATGTCACACTCGACAAAACTACGTGGCTCACAACGATTGGTGGCGGCAGTCTTCTTGGTGATGTCGACACTCTCCTGGAACAAGAGAAGGGTAATCGGGGATTCCCTCACGGCGTCTGCCCCGGAGTCGGCATTGGTGGACATGCTACAATTGTAAGTGACAATGAATGATATGCTCGTTCTCGAAGCACGTTGGCTAACATTACAGGGCGGGTTGGGGCCTTCGTCACGCATGTGGGGTGCCACTCTTGATCATGTTGTTGAGGCTAAAGTTGTCACGGCAAACGGAACCCTGGTCACTACAAGCCAGACCAAGTATCCAGATTTGTTTTTTGTAAGTCCTAGATTTCTTGCGATATAAGTACATCCTGACCCATGTCAACAGGCTATTCGAGGGGCAGCCGCCGGGTTTGGAATTGTTACACAATTCGTTATCCAAACTGTTGAGAAACCAAAAACGACACTACATTTCACTCACCGAACTCCGTACAGTAAAAAGGCTAGTATCATCCAACAATTCCAGAGATGGCGCGAGATGGTGGCAGACCCGAAGCTTGACCACCGTATCGGAACAGAGTTTACTCTCGATCCTTCTGGTTCCAAGATCACCGCGACTTGGTTTGGGACACGCCAAGACTTCGACAAGTCCGGCATCGCGGAAAAACTTGGTCTGAAACTCACGCCAGTTGAATCAAGCTGGGTTAACACAAAGCGTTGGCAAGCGGAGAATGCTGCACTCACTCTTTCCGATATCCCAACCGAATTCTTCTCTCGGAGCCTCGGCTTCACGGCTAAGGATACGATAGAGTTCAACGCTACAGAAAAGCTCGTGGAGAGTATAGAAGCCAACAAGGCGCAACGGGGACTTAAATGGTTTTGTATTTTTGATGCTACCGGAGGCAAGGTTGCTGAGCCGCCTATGGATTCAACAGCATATGCGCATCGTGATAAGGTCATGTTCTACCAGTCCTATCTTTACAATATTTGGGCACCTATGCAGGAAAAGGAAAAGTATCTTCTCAACACAATCCATAAGATCATCCTCGATGGTCTTCCGGCCGGTACACACACAACCTACCCAGGATATATTGATCCTCTCCTCGAATATCCACAGGAGGCCTATTGGGGGCAGAATCTGCCACGATTGGAAGCAATCAAGGCAGAGTGGGACCCTGAGGATGTCTTTCATAATCCCCAGAGTGTTCGACCCGCTAAGCTCAAGTCCTAGGGAAGAGTCCGATTGGAGGGGCGAGCTGATGCAAGCAATTGCTTGATTAGGGCCTGCCAGAGTGAACAATATAAAGACATTGGCTTAGCTAAAACTTAGGTCAGGCTTAGGAGATGCTTGGGCTAAAACAGCAACTGCTTAGGCTGGTAGGGAGAGAGGAAATTCGATAAGTCGATATCTGTGTTATGTATTAGGCTGTTTCTGCCAACATTCCGAACTAAACTACCAAGGAACTTGCTGAAAGCTACCATTCTCATACTCCCAAAATGTCCCAGGTTCAATGTCCCCCTTGGCCGACTCAAGCAACCTCACCACTACCTCGGCCCCTTCCAAGGGATCTTTCCTGCCCCTGTAACCGTTGAAAGCCGTCTTACAGTGGCCTGGGCTCACAGCCCAGAATGATATCTTAGGTTCACCCTTACTGTGGTCCTCGGCAGCTTGCAAGTGCAACATGAGCATATTAAGACCAACTTTGGCAACGCAATAGTCGATGTTGGCAACAGGAGGGAGCTAGCAAAGATGAGCATTGTACATGATGTCTTTTGGGTCACGAACCTCTTTGTTGTTCGTTCTGGCCATACTGCCGCGAGCGCTCGAGATCATGATGACTCTTGGCTCGGAGCTCTTTCTTAGCAGTTTACCAAAGGCTTGCGTCACAACAGCGTTGCTGGTGATGAGGTTGTTGTAGCAAGAGTTGGATGTTGCTCGGATATCCGCCAGGTTATCTGTTGATCTTCGCTCAACCTTGCCGGCGTTGTTGATCAGAACTGCCGTGGTCAGACCTCTGGTTCAGTCAATGCTCAGAACACATACCGTCCAATATCCCATATTCTCGCTCCAGAGATGCCACGGCTGCTTCAATAGAAGCGTCGTTCTCAATATCTAACTCAACATAGCCAATCTTACTCTTGATTCCACTATCAATTAGTGATTTAATCGCTTCTAGTGCTGCATCCTTTCTGCGACACCCAAGCACGATGGTGGATGAAGGGAGGTGGGTAGCGATGGCTTGCACAATGGCGTAACCAATCCCGCGGTTTGCACCGGTAACTAGAATAGTCACCATCTTTTTCTGATATATAGGCTCACACACAGAAAGATCTGTTATAATTCTGGTGCACTCAATTTTCATCGCCTTATAAGCTAAGGGGTCGGATTTACGGATTTCGGAATTAAGGAAGTGGCTCTGTAACGCCGTCACGGCCACAGTCCGGAATGAGTTTACTGCAGTCACTCATACTGTGAATTTTGTTTCTGGTGTCCCGTGTTCGTATAATCATTGGATTGATACAGCTTTTTATCTGATACCTTCCCAGCCAAGGACTGGTTACTAACACGAATTCTTCTCTAATTATAGACTATATCTAAACTGCCCAGCACTTAAGGATAATTAAGGCCTCCATTTTGCCGCTACTGCCCCAAGAGCTATAATAATAATAGACTTTTCACCTAGGAAGGAGAGGCAAGAAACCTGGGACCTCTTATTTAAGTACTAAAAAGACTTAGGTAAACTTAGTATATCTTATTATAGCTTTAGACCAGATTAGTTTAGGACTGTGATTTAATAATAGAATCGATTACTATATATAGAAGTAAGGCTCGTAGGTCAAAACAGAAATATCTGTCATGTTATTGAAACATCGGTTGATCAGCCTGAAGCCCCTGAAGGAGGGAAGTCCACGATGACCATGGAACTCCATCTTCAGAAACCTCATCATCGAAGTTGAAGCCTTCGATGAATCTTAATGGGTCCTCCATATGTTCTAGCTCAGTCGACGTAGTAGGGTCTGTGTTGCACCCAGTCCTTGCATTTGGTGCCTCCAGATTCCTCCGCAGTGTTTCAGCCTTAGTCCTCAGTGCCTTCAGAACAGCTGGTTTAGCTCCAGCACAGCCAATGAAGTCAAAAGCCATCTCCTGTTCAAAGATACTATCTATAGCACTCCATGCCCGCTCGATGTGTGGACCTTGAGGCTTAATGCACAAATACCACAGAACATATAATGTTACATGGTACTGCGGATGAACCTTCTTAGCCCAAGCGAACTGCGCTAGAAAAGGATCATCGCCAGCTGTTCTCGCTTCTAGGATGTCTAGCGCAGCAACAAGTGTTTCTTCTTTTAGTACGGAGTAATTAGCCTCCCTCTTCTGCAATAAAAGCCACTGTTGGTTTGTGACGAAGTCTAGCTTCCGTAGGAGATAGTCTGTGCAGTGGACCGTAAGTCGTTGGTGCGGTGTTATTGGGTTACACTTTTCAAGTCTTGTCCTGACTCTAGTATGCACTTCTCTAAGTGTTTTGTCTCTCCATTCTTTTCTAAGTGTCGCAGCTGAGGCGTTGCCAGCTTTCAACTTCTCCATAGCCTTAGCCAAGTCGACATTGATCAACGAGAATGTCATGCCGGTCCATTCGATCCGTTCGACTGGCAGCTCCTCCGTTTCGGGGAAGATATCAGCATCATTGATATTCAACGGTAGTTTGACGTATGACGTCGATATCAGATCATTGGGGTCTTCCAAGCCGAAGTCTTCGCCGGACCGGCTATCTCTGGTGATAATATGCCACCAAAGCCTTCGACGGAGCTCCGACTCAAAAGGTGGCAATCCAAGCTGAGTCCCATCTTTATGGAGTCCAAGAGATTGAGCGACCCGGATGACGAGACCATTGAGGATCCAAACAGACTTCCCTCGATTATGAACACGTATTGCGGACTTGATTCCAGATGATTAGGCATGACACAGTGAGGGTGGTGGTGGAGAAAGCTCACAAGGTATATAGCTAGAGCTCGTAGACCAGTCAATGTTGGCCGATTAAAAAAGTCTCCGTGAGCAAAGGCCTGTTCGATGCCCATTTTGAAACGCTGAAGTTCTGTGGACTTATCCAGGAAGAGCAATGGCGACTCTTCAAGTGACACAGCCGCTGCAAAGTAGATGCTATAGCAAAATGCAAGGTCATCAAACTTTGCACTGTTAGGGTCATCTATAGTTGAGTAAACTCTGACTTCATCGGTAGGGATGTGTGTCAACTTCAGTCCGAGGATAGTCTCAACGTTGTTCAGGTAGATATTCCAAAGTTCGATAGCAGTAGCTTTGCTAGGGTGAAATGCGGAAGGATACTGAATGGAGCATGGAGAGGACATAATTCCCATTGCATCAAAGGGGGAGCTTGGCAGATCTCTTTGCTCGTGCTGCGAAGTCGCAAGAGCAGTTGCAATACTTTCGTCCTGATACCTATTAGTACCATGATGATAATTCAGCATTAACAGGGCTCACTTCACCAACGATTCGAGTTACCAGTATCTCATTAAGGTACTGGCTAGTCGAACCCTTATGCATTAGCGAATCTTTGGGCGATTCTTGCTCATCCGCAATCGTTCTTGGTTCGAAGCTTTTGCAGGACAGATTCCCATGCACAGTCGCTTCAGCAAGGCTGCGCTCTAAACTCACAATGCGACCGGCCATCTCAGCCAGAATTGTTTTCTTCGTTCGCCTCACGCGCTGCCCAATCGGTGGGTAAATGCATGTTCTTCCCGAAGAAGCGCATGACGAACACGGTGTGTTCTTGTCGCATCGTGTCTTCTTACTTTTGCAGGCGTTGCACGAGCGAATTTGATACTGTCCGGACCCGGCGTTAATTGAGGAAGTTTTAGAGGCCATTGGTCCTTGAAATCACCAATTGGAGACTTGAACAGAAAACTGAAGCGGTATCCGAATGACAGAGCGCACAATACTTATCCGCTATACGGCGTCGGGTTTAAAATTCTGTTAAGTCCGGGTGCCCCGAGGGAGTATGATGAATGAAATGACGGGCGACAGACTGATTTTAAACCCGGGCCCGGCTTCGCCATAGATGATTGGTAGATTGCAGCCAATGCTTCCTGATCTGACCGTAGTTTCCAGCGCCTGAGCCTTGGGACATGGCCCGAGAGTAACAACTTAGCTGGTGTCGACTATATGGACAACCATACTCAAGGGATAGTTGCTTTTAGAGACTGTAAAGAGAAAATGAATATAAGGTCATGCCTCCCATGAGCAAGTAGAAACAAGCCATGCTTCTAAATACAGAACCAAAAGCATCCTATCTCAAACAACTTAACAACAATCGACTCTGCTCATCATGGCAACTTCAACGGCAGCACTTCCCAAGACCCACCGAGCACTTGTCCTTCATTCCACTCGAGATCCCTATGACATCTCAGTAGTCACCCAGGATACCACCCAACCATCCCCCGGAAGTGCTGTGATCCGCGTTCTGTCAGCTGGCGTCTTGACCTACGCAGACCGAGTTTACAGTGGTCACAAGCCTTATCCCTACCCTGAGCCTTTCGTCATAGGTTCTAGCGCTATCGGTCGCGTTGCCGCTGTCGGGTCCGATGCAACTTCTCTTAAGCCTGGACAGCTTGTCTTCTTCGACAGTTTTATTCAGGCGCGAGATAACCCCAATTCCCTTATCCTCCACGGCCTCTCCGGAGGCTTTGACACTGCGAGTAATAAGCTCATGGAGGGTGAGTGGCGAGACGGCACCTACGCCGAGTACACCAAAGTTCCTTTGGAGAATTGCTTCCCATTAGACGAGAATCTGCTCACAGGCAACCTAGCTGAAGGGGGTCTCGGATACTCAATGGCAGATTTGGCCTATATTTGGACCATCTCGGTTCCATTTGGAGGACTCCAAGATATAGCCGTCAGATCTGGCGAGAAGGTCATCATTAGCCCTGCTGCTGGAACTTTTGGCAGCGCTGCTGTTCTCGCTGCTCTGGCCATGGGGGCTCAGGTTATCGCCGTGGGTCGCAACAACGAAACTCTGAACAAGGTGAAGGCTCTGAACCCTGAACGAATCAGAACAGTCCTGAACACCGGAAACGTCGACACCGATGTCAAAGAGCTGACCAAAGATGGCCCGGCGGATGCTTTCTTTGACATCTCTCCAGGACAGGCTATCACTAGCACTCACTTCAAGAGTTGTATTATGTCGCTTCGTCGCGGTGGAAGGGTGAGTTTGATGGGCGCACATGAAGAACTGAAGCTGCCCACTCGGTTCATCATGCTCAATGACATCACGCTCAAGGGAAAGTGGATGTACACCAAGGATGATATGCGCAACATGATCAAGCTATTGGAGGCAGCGTATCTGAAGCTTGATGCGGTACAGACTGTTGGTAACTTTCCCATGGAAGAGTTTGCGGAGGCATTTGATAAGGCAGCCAAAATCAGCGATCCTCTGTCCCAGGTCCTTATTTCGCCCTGAAGTATAGCCCAGTATCGCATACTAAGCTTGTAACTAACCGAGACATAATCCTATCCCACTCAATATCTATCAATAGAACCGTGGCGCTTAAATGCAGTACGTGCCCTGAAAGACTTCTCTAAAACTACTGTTTACTTAATAATAGTCAGTGTTCAATGTAAGTGATGCTGGATTATCAGGCATTAGCTGATTTCAAGAACATGCAGGGTAGACTGTTTAACTGGATGTCTTATCTTATCTGATAAGAGAAATCTGAAGTGGATCAGTTCTATTCTCTGACTGGTCCATCCGTTATGGTGTCGGCCGAGATCAGTCTGACGATGCCATGTCTGACTGCAATAATGATTGGTACTGAGCAAAAAGGATTCATGGATTCCTCAGGTAATGATGCGTTTCTACATCCGAGTATCTGTAACCCTTACCATATCCTGCTTACAGAAAGAAGACTGATGATACAAAGCGCCCTTGGCCGCTCAGACCGCCCAGGCACTTCCCACCAAAAAATGACGGCGAATTTCATGCCAAGCACCTTAGACCATATCTTATTTGACAATTATCCAGTCAGACAGTGCAAGATGTCATGGAAGGATTCTTTTTTGTACATGAATACACAGCCGCGGATCATAGGCACTTTAATTCATCGGCGTCATAGAGTTTTGTGGATTCCTTCGGTGCATTCTTCGATGCAGAGACCCTGACGCATCCGGGCGCTGCCGTTTCCACGCTTGTACTTTACTCTAACGTTTCGAGCTTGCAGTATTTAGCGCATCAGCAGCTTGCATATGATGCTACTACCGTAGGATGAATGTTACGGGGTACTTGGCTGCCTCTCTGCCGGTTTCACCGCTGTTTCTTTCAATTCTTTATCCATACTTTCATGTTGCATTGTCGTTGAACGTTGTGATTGTCTGGCCTGGTGGCTTGGTCTGCCCCTCAGCCTCATCTCGAGATTACCATTTGAATCACCAATGAAACAAGAAATAATCCGAGATTAAGCTTAAATTCTTCTGTCACTTAATTCCAATGGAGAAAGTGGCTTCTGGGATGCCCACGCGGCCTTCATTTGTGATGCTGACAATTTCAATGCCAAGATTGCATACGTCAGCTCAGGCGTCATTGAAACTCCGTGAGTGGATAAGGTTCTCGCCTTTCGGATTTAGAAGGCGTCGCCTTGTCAGCATCTCCGATGTCATTCTCCCCATGGCGGGGTCCGGAGCCCGGGCTTCCCGCACACGAACATTTAAGCTTAATATGAGGATGTAACTGACACCATCAGGGTATCATCAATAACTATGGATAGAACACAATCATGAATGTCAAAGAGTCACAGAATGGTGATCAGTTAGTAGATACGGTTTCAGTATAACAGAGCAATACAAGGCTGAGACAGCATCCTCAAATAAATACCCCATAAACTTATATCCATGGAGATAGCCGTAAAAAAGAACCCTCGCACGACCCGCTCTCCGAAATCTGTGTAACAAAGAAAAAAATCACACTACCTTAATTACGAGGCCAGAGTGGCTCAGCTGCCTTGGAAGAAGCCGAACCCGCCCAGACGCACCTGGGTCTTGGCTTCGCTAACTGGCCAAGAGAACGCGTACAGTCCCCGTGTCATAGATGGGGCCATCCCGCTCTGAAACTGCTAAATCCGACGTCAGATCTTCATATATGGTTCTCCAAAATTCCACTCTAGCATGCCTGTTTCACAGGGTCTGTGACTGTGAACATCTGTGGACAGCTGATAGCTATGAGTCTCTTGACCTTTTTCTTGATCTTTTCTCAGGTCTGTTATTTTTATTCTGTGCAAGGTATGTTCATAGTTCGCGTTGTGATGATGGAATACTGACATGTGCATCAAGCGTTATCTGTTGCTAGAGATACCATTGATCGATCATCAACAATTGAGAAATTGGACTTCTCTCAAAGTCCACATACTCTTGACTCGGCATCATCATTCCAGGTCGAATTTGAAGTTCCTTATGAACGTCAACGGATCACACTGAATCTGCAGCCTTCCAGAAACGTTGTATCGCGCCTCACTACCGTTCAGCACATCAATTCCACAGACAATCATGGTGTCATCACTGATATTCAGAGTCAACGTCCCTTGCTATACAAGGGTGTAGCCTTTGTAAATGATATTGAGAAGCAGACACAGAGAAGAGTAGGATGGGCACGAGTAATGGTGCGATATCGCCAAGGACGACACGTCATCGAGGGCACTTTCACAAATGACGGCACCTATCACCATATTTCACTGGATTCGAATTACGGCCAGGCGCGACAAATTCAGGACGGCCAACTCAGAAAGAGATCTGAGCGAATGGTAGTATGGAAGCAAACTAGGGATGAAAGCGACGGAACCCTGTCGCAAAGGTCATCATCAGATGAGCCGACATGTCAGGCGCATAAATACAATGATCGACGCCGCCAGACTTCCGATGATCAAGCTAACCACCGACCTCTACTGACCCGGCAAGACGTCAACGATTGGTTTGACCCGAGAGATGTGATTGGATCTACAGAAGGATGCCCCAACTCACGAAGAGTCGCTTTGATAGGCATCGCCGCCGACTGTTCGTACACTGCAGAATTCGACAACATGCAAGATGCTCGAGACAACATCATTTCGCAAGTTAATATCGCATCGCAAGTCTACGAAGACACCTTCAACATCGCCCTGGCCATTCAGAATTTGACTATAAGCGACCCATCTTGTCCTTCTGACGCACCACGGTCAATGCCTTGGAACCTTCCATGCACAGCAAGCGTCGACATAAACGACCGCTTGAACTTGTTCACACAATGGAGGGGCAGACTACGCGATGATAACGCTGTCTGGTCTCTTTTCAGCGCCTGTCGAAGCGGTTCAACTGTTGGCATCGCCTGGATCGGAAGTCTGTGTAATCGATCACGAGGGTCATCGTGGGGTCGCGGCGGTACCGCCTCTGCGAACGTCGTTGTGCGCACTGCTTCGGAATGGCAGGTTTTTGCGCATGAGCTGGCGCATAACCTTGGAGCTTCTCATGACTGTACATCGGGCGATTGCGGGACATCAGGATACTCACCTTCTGATGATTGCTGTCCCCGAAGTGAGACTACCTGCGATGCTCGGAACCAGTACATCATGAACCCGCAAAGCTCTCCCGGTCTGGAGGAGTTCTCGCCATGTACTATCGGCACTATCTGTACAGGAATCGGCGAGGAGCACGTTGACACGAGTTGCCTTGTTAGTGAGGACGAGGTGCCCGATATCAACGATAGTCAATGCGGTAATGGTATCGTCGAGCCCGGCGAGTCATGCGACTGCGGAGGTGAAGACCGATGTCCTGCAGATTCCTGCTGCAATCCTTCGACCTGTCAGCTCCGTAGCGGTGCAGAGTGCGATCCACTCACAGATGGATGCTGCACCGACGAATGTCAAGTCGCATCAAGTGGCTTGGTCTGCCGTGAAAGCACAGCCTCTTGCGATCCCGAAGAGACATGCGACGGAAGTTCAAGTCAATGTCCCGTTGACGTACAGAACTGTGACGGTGATGAAGACTCAGGTAGCAGAGGAGGAGGATCCTCTGGAAGTTGGTTGGATAGGAACAGAACAGCTGTCATTGCAACAGCGGCTTCGATTGGTGGAGTTATTCTGATCCTGGTCCTGTGCGTGATATTCTCTTGTATCAGGAAGAGGAGAAGAAGACAGAGAGGAACGCAACTTCAGAGCGGAAATATTAGTGACGGGTCGAATGCTCCAGCTCTTGAGCATACGAGAGGTGTCACGCAGATGCCGAGTGCACCTCGGTTGGTACATAGATATGCATAGTTTGGCTTGGAGTTTATGAGATATGTTTTATGATAGATATGACGGGTGTCAATGTTGTTAAGATATTTACTGGTTTAACAATATGTATTATGAATTGAAGCGACAGTCTTAGTCTCGAGCCAGATCCCATTTAACCACTTGACTTTTCCTTTCCAAGGTTCACGATATCCTTGACAGTGACAACATCAACAAACTTGGGTAGAATACGCTTCATGATGAACTCATGAACCTCAGGATCATCATCGATAATCCCATCCTCAACGCAGATAATATGGAAGTCCAGCTCAGCACCAGCCCTTGCACTGCTCAGAATGCTACCCATAGTCGTCAAACCAACTATTGCAACGTGTCTGATCCCGCGAGCCCGTAGATAGGCCAGCAGGTCTGAGGACCCAAAACAGTTTGGCTGTAATTTACCAAGCAAAATCTCATCTTTTCCGCCCCAGCCCCCTGGAGGCACTAGCTCGGCCGGAACACCATAGTGAGGGCGATGAGGATCAGAAGGCGCGTTGGCGAAGGCACCGCTTGCTTCGAGCTTGGCCACCCAGCTTGCAAGCTTATTGTACGGTGATACGAATGCGTTTGAGTGGATGTTGAAGGGAAGTGTATGATGAATTATCAGAGGTACATCATCATAGAGGGAACGAGAATCCTTTGGCTTGGTTGAGGCACGACGAAACTTGATCTCTGAGCGGAAGAAGTTTAGAAGTTTCAGGACTTTACCGAGATGAGCAGTCTGCTCTTCCTGGGAGAAACGTCGGAGGATTTGAGACTGGACATCGGAGAGAAGAAGGGCGGTATGATCGAGCGAGACTGGAACATAGAATGGAGATTTCATGGTTTAAGAGTGTTTAATCCGTAAAGAATGTAGTAAACAGTCTGATATGAGCTAGAGAGGCATCGAATAAGAGCTCACTTATATGTCAACCGCCTTGATACTGTGCGGTGAGAATCGGCCCGAAGCTCGCTCGGCTTGTTGCATCTCGATTGTCCGGGCTACCCTCGTCAATCTTTTGAACAATTATTTCTGTGTCGTTGCTGCTGCTGTGTCAACCTTTAGTCAAGGTTCGTGGCGGCATTTTGGACCACGGTTGCATTTTTGGAAAAGAGCGAGCCGCTATTTTCGGCTTTTTACCAACCTCGATCGACTACTAAGTAAAGCATTCTCTACTAGAAATAAGATGGATTACGATACATTTGCAGAATGGAGAGTGCATCTTAATGGCTGATTTCGCAGATTTCGCGATATGTACTAAGTTCTATAGAATTGAAAGTTTTAGAGCTGTCGACCATCTGTTCTTACTTGAGTTGTGAAACTTTTGGTGTGTGTAAACGCTACATGGAAAAGAATCTTGTGGGAGAATTCTTCACGGCGAAGTTTATACTCAGAAGTTCGATAAGTCAAAGCAGCCTTGGTTCATGAGCCTGAGACTTTGTTTTTTAATAACAGGGATACATATGTTACGTCGGGTTCCAAAGAATGTATAACTTCAAGCGATAAGCGAAAATGCTAAGACTTCCAACTTGCGAGTGGTAGGAGACGCATTGGGATTCGGTAATCGAAGTTGCGGATATGGGCTTTCACTCGTCGTAAAATTTACCCAACCACAGATATCACAGCTTCCGGAGCAAGTCCGCCCTCAAGAAATATCATCATACACTCGTATTTGTCACCAAACTGTGAACTACAGAGTTGCAGTAGCCTATGCTATAGCTTACTTGAACAGCTGTTCACCACCGAAGTGAGTTCAACTGCAGAGCTTTCACCTATGCACGCTCACCAACGGTGGATGATCAAGTCTACTGTAGGGCCGAGCGCGGGTTATGCTCGAATAAGCACACCAATGGCGATTCATGTATTAGAGCTGTAGGCTAAATCGATGATCAGCAATGACTACTGATGCAAGCTATCATTCTTGGCGTCGATCCGGAGATAAGGTCCGTTAACTAGAATTGAGGATCTGCAAAGTTGAGGAAACTCGTACCCATGGTCTTTGAGGAATCAATACCTTGAAGATGCCCACGATGGAAGGCGCCTCTGAACTACTTATAGTCACAATGTCCCGGGTCTAAAGATCTGTAATATCAGGCTGGGAATTGGGAGTCATGAAAGAGTTATGTGTTTTCCGGTTCGAAAGAAATCGAGTAGAAAGCTCAGCTTACCAAGTCAGTAGATTACCGATGTACATAAATCTTCAGCTCCCAGCTGAGATTCCCAAAGAGGTCTTTGAAGACGAGACTATTTCCGATGAGGTTTAGCAAACTACATACTTTTTCTTTTAGCTCAACCAACCCTGGACAGGTACGAGAATCGGTGCCGTTGTGCTAAGACCGATGTCATGAAACGGCTGTTCTGCTGTCATTTTTCGTATAATTGCTTATTCTTTAACAGCAGAGTCCAATACCGGACATGCGGCTGGCACTCACCAATCACCCAGTTTATAATGGCAAGCATAATATTAGCATTCAATAAACTCAATTAGACTGTCCCTAGTGCAACGGGGAATCCGGCAATACCCATATTTTGGCTCCATTGAAAATCTTAACTCCACAAACTGCTTACATCTAATCTGGTAGTTCATTGTTGGAGTTACTCCAAGCCAATGAAGTAGTGGTGGTCTCTAATGGCCAAGATGTTAGCTGTGAAGAACCGCAGTTGATGAGACAAACTGGGAATTGTCTCAGCGGGCTGATATTTGTGCTTCTGGATTGTTCAACTGAGACATGACAGCAATGCAGAACGTCATAGATGCAGATTGGCTGCAAGGAGATAATTTGGTGAACAAAACATGGAAAATAAAAGAAGGTAAAGGGGAGGTGCATGAGCAAGGAACTGGAATAAAGTCGAGCTGTTTCTAACCAGTATCTATCTGCAGCAACTGCACCTCTCCCTTTCCGTCTTCGTTCATCCCTCAAATGAGCGCCGAGCAGCTCAAGACCTATCAAGAGCACGCGAAGCGAAGCGCCGCAGTATGCTCTTATTCCCAGGAGAAGAGGGATACAGGCGAATGCCCATTCGCAAAAGAAAAGCGTGCTGCAAAGTTCGATGCCAAGAAACAGCGCATAAGTGTTTCTGGAGAGCATGAGTTCCTTCCTCCCAATCTCAAAGCCGGCGACCCAGTGTCCCTTAACCCCGGCTACTCCATCAGCGGTCCAAGCCGCTTCAGTCAGAACATTCTCAACGGTGGCGGTTTTCTCGGCACTCCATCCGGTCTCAGCGGTAGTCACAACAAGTATGAGTCTGATGTCAGCGCCACCAGAGGAGATCTCTGTGACTGGCAACAACTACCACGTCATACTCGAGCGCTTCGTGGAGTACTGGAGTGCCATCCGCGAAAACACTCCTGCACCTGAGCAATACTCTGTTCTTGCACCGTTCCACTATAAGAGCTTCCAAGATTCGGAAAAGACCAACAGCCACTTCTTCTATTCGCCCTTTGCTGGGATCCTGGTCTCACCTGCTGCGTACTCCTTCCCTCCTCGCATGATGGCCAATCACTCCGATAAGTATCCTGAAGGATATCTTTCGCCTGAGGTCTTTACCAGTTTCTTCGGTGTCAAAGGCAGCAAGGCTGGCAACTTCAAGGTCAACCAGGGCTGGGAGCGCATCCCGGAGAACTGGTACCGTCGACCTGTTGAAGATGAGTTCTCCATTCCTGACTTCCTCGTTGATGTTTTGGAGCATGCTGCGAAGTATCCTCGTCTGTTGAACATTGGCGGCAACACCGGCAAGGTGAACTCCTCCTCGGGTGTCGATGTTGGCGACCTGACTGGTGGTGTCTTCAACACTGCGATTTTGCTGAAAGGCGACAATCTTGAATGCTTCGTTATGCAGATTATCATGGCTGCTGCGCCTGATGTTCTCGGGAGTCAATTCACTGACGTGACTAAGGCTTTGACGCCGTTGGCGGACAAGCTTCGGCAGCTTCTTGCTGGGAAGACTTGCCCTAAGCTACAGAAGGTGAACGTGAAGTTGTTTGAGAAGTTCCCTGGTTACACTGAGTCGTACGGAAGCTATGCTGGTGTCCCCAAGGGATCTCTGCGCGGTGTGATTGGGGGTGTTGGTGGCATCCTGGCAGGGCTGGTGACCACTGGAAATAAGGCTTAGTCTAGTCGCTAAGGAGTTTATACTGAGTTCTACCGTGACTATGTACCTCTGACTGGAGAGGTGAAATTGGATGTCACGTCTAAGTTTTACGAAGCTCGTTGTATTAGTTTGTACTGCATCAATAATAATAGCCTTATTGCCAATTTTGTGCGACGACTCCTGAGACATGTGATTTTGCGCAACATACGATGCATAACAAATGAATCTTTGAGAGATCTATAGTGATGAACCACCAAACGCCTTCTCAATTCATTGTGAGTGCACAATGCAGCTCGGAAGCTTTACTCCCTTCAGCTCCGCAATCCCACTATAAATCTCAACTGCCGCTGCGGAGTGAAATGCCCATGCCGAGGCACTTAACTTGTTAGGGTTCAATAGTTCGAAGGACCGAGCGTATACCACTAACACCAGCCAACAGGGGCAAGCCGAAGCCACTGTCGATCCCGACTCCTCCACTATGAGCAGATGGCCATCTTCTCGTAAATAACATGGAGATGAGAGGGTGTGCTGAGGATAGTCACATGAATCGCGGGTTCTCGTGTCATAGATCAAAGCGTGTACGACCGAGCACAGCGCTGGAAGCGGTACAGCCGGAAGAAGCTAACTTCAATTGCCAGCTGAGTTTAATTACGTGTGTAATCTGTTGTGTCTTCTCGTAATGGGTGGAGGTCTCCTCGCAAAAGGGATTTCTTAATTACTTACTGCAAGCTTCAACATCTTTCGGCAGTTCATTGACCATTGTTTTCTTATCTAAGAGTCAATCGCCTTCTGATTCTGGCAATGCGATTCTCGGCACTGCTTGTAGCTTTTGGATTGACCGTCGTTGGGCTTGCAGCACCACACAACCCAAATAAACCGTTGAACATTGAGAGACGGCAAGCCTTGAAAGGTCTCTTCAATGGCGTTAATAATGCCCTGGCTGTGACAGTCAGTGGACTGCTCGATGAACTCGGCGACGCCTTAAGCAAAGGAGACCGGGAAAAGACACTCGATACACTGCAGAAGCTGAAGGTCACAAAAAAGCCAAAGAATGTTGGCGAAGCATCATATATCACTGAAAAATTCGCAAAGTCGGAACCCGACAACATCATCGAGTACAGCGCGCGATTAATAGCGAATGGTATCGTCTCTGGATCAACAGATGATCTACTGAGCTACGCCCAAGGTTTTGGCTCCGCAGAGAATGGAAACAACAACCAGTACGCCAACAAAATCTTCCATTCCCAGCATTTTCACTAACAATGTGTAGAAACCCCGACACGCCAAAGAGCGTCTACCCAAAGGCGGCAAGCTGCGATGCGCCGTATTCAGTAAGCGAGGACGAGCTCAGATCTGCTATCTTCATCCCAGACACTTTCACGTATGGTGAAAAGCTACCTGTGATTCTGTTCCCTGGTACCGGAGCCACCGGATGGACCTCATTTCGGGGCAGCTTCATCCCATTGCTTACCGGTGTTGACTGGGCTGATCCTGTATGGGTCAACGTGCCTGAACTTCTTCTTGGTGATGCGCAGGTCAATGCCGAGTACGCTGCATACGCGCTCAACTACATCGCCTCCCTCTCAAAACGAAGCGTTGCTATCATCGGTTGGTCGCAGGGCAACATCGATGCTCAATGGGCGTTCAAGTACTGGCCATCGACTCGCAAAGTCACGACGGATCATGTCGCCATCAGCGCGGATTACAAGGGCACAATCCTAGCCAACTTCGTCGACCTTTCAGGCATTACCAACACGCCATCTGTTGTCCAGCAAGAAACTGGTAGTGATTTCATCAAGACGCTTCGCTCGGGCGGTGGTGACTCAGGATACGTACCGACAACAAGTCTGTACTCCAGCTTCCTGGACGAGATCGTCCAGCCGCAAGAGGGTGCCGGAGCATCGGCTTACCTACTCGACGAAAGAAACGTCGGCGTCACAAATGCTGAAGTGCAAAAAATTTGCGCTGGAAAGCCAGGTGGTTCATTTTATACACACGAGAGCATGCTTATAAATCCTCTCAGTTTCGCTCTGGCCAAAGACGCGCTCACTCATGATGGTCCTGGAAAGATCTCCAGGCTGGACTTGGGATCAGTCTGCGCTTCATCTTTGGCGCCTGAACTTGGATTGGAAGATCTGTTGATCACTGAGAACGCGATTGTTATTGCGGGTATTTCTCTTGTCACGTATTTGCCCAAGGTGAAGCAAGAGCCGGTGATTAAGGAATACGCTTTGAAGGAAGCGGGGACGTGTTAGTTATTGTGGGACAGCAATTGAGTCAAGTGAAAGGTCTTGTCATCATCAGAAATAGGTATCGTGCTCTGTGTATTCCCAGGCTCTTTGGTCCAGACCTCATCTACGGCAGAGTGCGACCAAAAATTGATGGAAATACCGGAATGCTAATAAAAGGAAACATAAATCTCGTCGAAACAAATCTGTCATCAACCTGGCAAAAATTAATTCGCTTGCCTCCACACCGGATTGAACGATGGACCTTTGCATTACAAGTGCAACGCTCTACCACTGAGCTATAGAGGCGGCTCACTTTAGTTATTACTCGCCCATTCAATTTGACATTATATCCACTTTTCTTTGCTAAGCAGTATCTACATCAATTGCCAACATGTCCATGTTCTTTTCTCGTTGTGTTTTGCAAACTCGCAAGCGAATTCTTCCGTCTGCCCCAATTGACTGCCTAGTACCCATGGCGCTTACTCTGCCAGAATAATCCACGGCTTAATGGTATCGAGTGGCACCTCCCAGTAAAGCCGTCGGATCAATGCTTAGATTATGGACATTGATGAAGATAGTCCAGAGGAACTTCCTTGCCCATCCACTCCACATCATATCCATGTCCTCTAATATCCTCCAACAGCCACTCGATGGGTGTTGCATACGAGATATGATGGATTTCTCTGTTACTCCCCTGGGCACCACACGTCAGAATTGCCGCGACACGCCCATCATCTCCCATGATACTAGCACCCGAATCTCCCTGCTTAGAGAAAGGCTTCCTCTTTTCACACTCAATAGAGCCCAGGATGCACCATTCTTCGGAAACCATCGGGACGCTTCCAACAAATCTTAGGACGACAGACATGGCTGTGTTGGTGACACCGTGGCTTGCTCCGCTGGCGCTACCATACATGCATACTCGCATGAAATCCTCATCAACAACAGTCTTTCCTGGCACTGCGAATTCAAAGTCAGCGCATCTCATTTCAGCCTCTGGCATCACACCAGTCTGTGTGAATGTATCATCCCCGGCAAGGATGCAATATATTCGCTTTCGTCCTTTGACTAAATACTGCCAGGGCATGAATTCGGGCCAAACACTGATTGCGTGAAGTGTCTCGGGTACCTTATTTACCAACTTCTTCACTGGCGTTTGGTGCTTCTTCTGATCCAGCTCTATCAAAGCCCAGTCGCGAAAGCGGGCCGGCGAAGAACTGCTCAACCCGAACGTTGGTGAAAAAAGGACGTGGCCAACAGTTCGTGACTCCATTGACTCGAAAGGTCCAAGCCGCTGTAGGCTACTCTCGTCTTCGACCTTGCAAAGACGTAGGTATTCGATCTGTTCTTTGGGTACTGGTGTGGAGGACTCACAAAGGCCGATCGCGGGCTGGTAACAACTGATTTGGTTGCGGAGGAATTCCGTCGTGTCTTGATACGTCATATTCCCTGGTTGGATAATACCTCGATTGTTATGCGTGTCGTGAAAAAAGTCGATGTTCTCTTCCTCTGGTCCGACGACGACATGTCGGCAGGTCAAAGCGACCGCGGTTTCGGTATTTCGGATTCGCAGGTAAAGGCCTTTGGTGCCTTCATGTGTTGGATTTCGACAGGAGGCGATCTTGGTGCCCAGGAACTCAGAGAGCTGGATACTGTCCCTTCTGTAACCCTCTTCTTTAAGAGTCGGAATGTGAGGGTTGAGTTTTGCTGTCGACGGTTCACTATCTTTGGTTAGCATAAATCTCCATTTGGGGTTACGAGTCTTACCTTTCTGCTTGATCCTAATCACTCGAGCAGCACTGTGTGATTCTGGACTCCTTGATCTCGACTTCAACGTCGTTAATACCATGCTCTCGCAGAACGTCACGGCATTTAAGGGCCACGGCTCTTCCGTTCAACTACGTTGTCGATTCACGCTCTACCGATACGAAAAGTATGACTGGCCGAACAAGGTGACAATCGTTGAAGTCTGCGGAACCGCAACGGAGCATGTCGATAGCGTTCCAGTCAATACCCTCGACAGCTTCGAGAATCTTGCGACGCAGTGGGCCTGTAGAGTCATTCCATAGTGGAACAACAGCGTGCTTTGTGACGTGGTCCAGCAATCTTTCATAGACGTCTCATTCGTATACCGGACCGTTCCATAGAGTCGTGGTAGATCGCGCAACGAGATTTGGACTATCTGGAAGCCCACTATAGTAGACACGGGATTCCTTTCTACTCCGGGGTGCGGCGGGTAGTTCGTCCATTTTCAGTGAATTTGTTGATCAAAGGTAGGATGAATGATGAGAGAAGGTAGAGACAAGGCGGTAGAAAGAGTTATTAAGATAATAAGTGAAGACTTTCAGAAGTCAAAGGGATGAATCACGGTGCGTGAAAGCTTAATCGTCCTGTTAATGCCACTGAGATTTGTTCGTTCCACCGTGAGTCACTGATCTAGCATTGTTCATAGATGTTCAACAAAATTAGACTACCACAGTGTAGAACTCTCATGTTTGCAGCCAAAGCTCTCACAAGCACCAATCACAGCCACAAATTATACATAATAGAATAAAGTCAATGGGGTGTGGCTGCCACTGAAGTTATGGGAGCTAATACTACCTACTGAACAGAGAAGCTCAGACACCAATCATAAACACAAAGCAATAGTGTAAAACAATAGTCAAGATGGATTTGACATTTCATTTCGCAGACATGATAGAAAATTCGACCTTCCACCATACTATATGGTTGACTACTGGCTATAAGGTTAAGCTTTAGGCTATGAACACAGGTGATGAATGAGAACACGAAAGTTTCCGTGATCTTGGGTGAAATGCTATTTCAAGACTTGATTGAAGTAACTCTCTGCAGAGTTAAGACAATTGGGGAAGTATTTGTAGACAAGGCCTCTGTGTTCAGTCTTGCTTCCGCATTGATTGGTGCCTTTACGCAGTCACAGGTAAATGATTTTGACTCATTAACGTCTGGGAAGCTCCTCAGCTTTGTCGCTTGCGCGATCAATGGGATATGCAAAATGAAGGCTAATTCCGAAACCGAACAGTCAACGATTACAAGGATCGATAGCTCAGTGGTATGAGCGAGGGATTGCAGATCCCTAGGTCGCGTGTTCGATCCACGCTCGGTCCTAGCATTTACTTTTTGCGAAGTTGAGCAATTAGTCGGTATTCTGAGCCCGTCTTCACTTTTTGCCCTTGAATTTTCGTGTCGGTGGTTATTCTGTAGCTGACTCTGCATTGAGAGTGAGAGCAGTTTACCCGATCTGCTCAGAAGGTCGAGCGCAAACCGGAGTTTCCAACTTACAAGGTAGTAAGCAAACACTCCCCAATCACTGTAGCAGAGTCCAATTACCATTGTCATCTTTTGCTTAAGAATAATCATTTTATATCATCGATTATCCCGATTTTGTAAAGCTCCTGGATGCGAATTGTGACTGGGATCATGACGCTGATTGGGACGTTGGCTTCGAGATGCATTATCACAATTAAGAACCCGCTCGTCAACCGACATTGGGGGGCTGGCGCAACGGTAGCGCGTTAGATTCCAGCGAAGCATCTTCAAGTTCCTCTCGAAGAAATCGTGACTCCTAAAGGTTATCAGTTCAAATCTGGTGTCCCTCATTTTTGGCCATCCGCACTTTTTCTCATAGGGCAAGGCTCCACCTAACTCCACTTACATTTTGCGGATGGGGACTTGGTCAGTTGAGAGGATATGCAATAAAATGGTGCGGTGTATTGTGTCGACCAAGGCTCAGGGTGGAGAAGAGTTTGATCAGTCACAATGGAGATGGGCTGAGTCTTGGACCAATGATGAGGGGTAGAAATTGCTTCAGTTTATGTTCAGGGTTTCTAAGTGAATGTGTCTATGTACGTGTAAAAAAAGAAGGTCTAGTCTAACAAAGAATGAAAGAGGTAGCTAAAGAATATTTCAAGAAACCTCCACATCAATATCAACCTTATATGCGGAACCCTCGCTCTTCTCTCCTGTAATGATATCATGAGCAATCTTCTCGGCCAACGCATATACGGTACCAACAGGGTGGCCAGGAATGAGAACAGGGAAAGCAGAGGCATCAACAACTCGCAGACCCTTGACACCATACACACGAGCCTTGGAATCTAGAACAGCCATGTCATCATCCTTCTTGCCCATCTTGCAAGTACAAGCAGCGTGCCAAACAGTCATGAGAGTGTCACGAAGGACAGCGAGGATCTGCTCATCTGACTCATGCTCCTCTCCAGGATACACCTCCTTAAGAACAGTGTCCTTCAGAGGAGTGGACTTGGCGATTTCTCGGAGACGGCGGAACAGGGCGACGGCAACCTCTTGGTCGGCCTTCTTGGTGAGGAAGTTGGGGTTGATGAGAGGAGCGTCGGTGGTTGAGTTTGTTCGAAGAGTGATGTTGCCCCGCGATAGAGGTGCGACCAAGGCGCCGTTAAGACTGGTGTACTTCTTTCCATCGGTGGGCTGCTGCAGGATAGGAAATGACCAGTCCTCGGAGTAGACGTTAAGAGGAATGATCTCCATCTCGGGCCAGTCATCGGGGAAGGTTGCAAGATCTCGGAGAGTCTCATTGGAGAACTTGGATCGATACTTCTCAGGAGCCTTCTCCCAGCCCAAGAGCTCGACCTGGTTGGATGTCAGAGGACCGGCTTGCTGCTGGGCATAGGCATCAAGCGCGCCTTGGAAAACAGTGTCGTTGTTGATAGCTGCGCTAAGAGTGTCCTCAAGACCTTGCACTTCAAATGAGGGTCCGAAGAGGACATGATCCCAGAGGTTCTGGCCAACTCCAGGAAGATCGGCAACTACAGGAATGTCGAGCTCTTCCAGATGCTGCTTGGGTCCAACACCAGAAACCATGAGAACTTGGGGTGACTGAAAAGCTCCACCACTGACAATGACCTCCTTCTTAGCTTTAAGAGTGTAATCAATACCGACAGAGCTGACCTCAACACCAGTAGCCTTCTTGTCATCATCGAAGGTAACTTTCTTGGCAAGACTCTCAGTGTACACCTTGAGAGTCTTGAGCTTTTCACTTCGGGCAGTCTTGACAAAGTCATCGGAAGCACTTCGGGTAGCGGTCTTGGGCTGGACAGTTGTTGTGGTGTATGAGTAGCCGAGAAGACTACCGCTGCTGAAACCATCGATACCCTTGAATCCAAGGGACTTGAGTCCCTTCTCCACAAGAACGGCCCAAGAGGGGACGTAATTGGCGTAACTGATTTGGAGAGGGCCTTTCTCTTTAGAGAATGCGGAAGCGTCGTAGTCGGTTGTTACGTTACGCTTCTCATTGTCTGGTGGTGTGAATGAAGGGCTCTTCTGGAAGTGAGGCAACATCTGTTCCCATCTGATTTATGTCAGTGAAAATTCATCTAAGGTTTTTAGTTGGCACTTACGTATAGCTATCATCTCCGACATCCTCAGCCCACTTGGCCATAGTGCCGTTCGTTGGTCGGTGGTACACCAGAAAGTTGAGCTGAGACGAGCCACCAAGGACCTTTCCACGGGCATAGTGAATCTCGCGATCATCAGCTCCGGTTTGTGCCGTTGTCGTGAATCTCCAATCCCGAAGAGGGTTAGAGTCAAGAAGACTCGCGCCACTGCCAGCCGTCACTCCACCAGGCGATGTCGCGAGAATAGGCTTGGAGATCTCGAGAAAAGGACCAGCTTCAACAATGGCTACACTGTAACCAGCCTTCGCGAGTCTGTAGCCAATGGTGTTTCCCGCTGTGCCTCCTCCTACGACGACATAGTCGTATTCGGCGTCGACACCTGGGATGCCACCCAGTTCGCCAAGATGCCCAACCTTGAGTCCATCACCAGCATAAGCAGACTTTACGATATGCTGCAAGGGGTCGAGAAGTGTACTGATGAAAGGAATCTCGGGTCGAGCAGTGACACTGGTCGAAAGGCTGAGCGCCAAGAGCGAAGGTGACAAGACGTTGCAGCGCATGATGACAGACGATCTGGACGAGAAAGTTTGTGTGCAGATCTCAGAAACGAGGATGGATTGATGCTACTCTTATATCTACTTGTACTAGGGTTCACTAGCTGCCTGTCAAAAACATCAAGCATTTACCTAGCAGCTCAATGTCATATCACCGCGGACGTTACACCGTCCCGCAATCATTTCTGGTACCAAAGTCCGTGCTGACCCGCGGCGTTGACGCTATTTCTCGACTAAAGGGAAGGATCTGAATAAATTCGGAGGGTTTCTGAGTCAGCGGTGATAAGAAGACGAGATAAATGTCTCAGCTCAGGGTCCTGGGATATGCGGTGATGGACCAGGGTTATTTGTCATGTCAATGCGTAAAAGGAGGGTCGAGAGGCTGCCACGACAGGTAATGCACTGCAATAGATTAACAACAGCTAAAGATAATCAAGAATAAAGGGTACTAATGGAGAATGGAACACGCTTTTGTCAAACTAAGCTTGTTATCCGGTCCTTTAGAGTTTCAACAAGGTGGGCGAGGAGTCCACCAGAAGCTATGCAAGCAACGTTTCTGAGCAATAACAAGGATTCATGTTCCATCTCGACCTTGGCACGTCGAATTAAATTGCCTAGTCATAAGCCTTATGCAGCGGCAGAGCCCGTCTCGTTCAGCTTGCATATATTACTCGGGCTAAGGGCCTGGGGTCGTTCCGCGTCGTTCCACTGATCACCAGTGATTGCAAAGCACAGACTGCCGATCCCTTCTCTTAAGAATCACCATGCATTGTGATAAACGCAGCAGTTCACGTGCGGTAAATCATCTGTGCGTGCGTAACCGTTCATCCGGTTTTTTTGAAGATTGCTGATTTTATATTCGGAGACTTACATGTCATATGATGGATTGATAGGATCGGTCAGCATGTTGTAAAACCCCGGCTTATGCGCTGAGGATCCGGAACCGCACTGCTAAATGCCGTAACGCCGATCTTCCTTGGCGGAACAACCACTTAGCCTGAAGAGTTCGTCTTACAAGGAGGAAATCCAGTTTTTGATGGTCTTCCGGGCTCTTCCCCGTTGCCGAACCCGTCTGCCGTGTGGGTTCCTCGGGAGCTAAATGTCGGGGAACGAAAATGTGTGCCGCCTGAGCGAGTCATGTGTATGGCGGGGGCTTCTAAGACTGCATGCATGTCTTGGGACAATATCACTTCTCATCAGATTTCCCACGTTGGTGTAGGGCGCATTTGACAGTTCACAAGATGTAATGACCACGATTTGACAGATAAGGCCGAGGGGACCAACGGCTTGGTTCTGGGACGAACGCCACTCAGCGAACCTAGCTATTTCGAGGCATAAGCTACATGTCCCGTGATTTCGGGTAACCTCCAGAAAGACCATCACATATAGGAGCTTCAAGATAGGCCATCTTGGAACGAATTCAATTGATAAGCGGCGAATAATAAACCAACAGGATCTCCAAAGTGATCAAGCCCCAATGCGCAAAGGGCAGCGTCTTACTCATATAGTGAGAACAATACGATTCTTATGCCCTCTCTGATACTGTTTACCTTCTTCCTGTCTTATGACTTTACAGCATTTTATCGTGTGGCCTGACGTTGGCAACTCGATAGACTATGGAAGTCTGCAATTGCTACCATTATTCTAGAAACTGAACCCACCGGAAGAGACCGTCTTCCTCAAATGATTGTTCGGGTCCAGAATAAAATATGCATGAAGCTAATATCGGATCCATGTTGAAAGGGGTTCCGGGGTCGCACGTTTTGAGTATATTAATAGCTCAATATTGCATGTTTTATAACCCTATGGCTTCAATATTATAATTCAGCAGAGTATACCCTATAGAAGAATAGCATAGCAGCCTGACAAAGTATAGTCAACTGAACTCTATTTGATTCATCTTGGTAATAACTGCACACTAGTTCGAGATTGATCTCCTAAAGAATGCGAAAGACAAATGTCATCCCAGGCATGTTGGGGCATTGTTCCGATGGCTTCATAGAATCCGGCGGGGAATGGCCAGATGCTTCAATAGCATCAGACCTGCACGAAATGTCCTACCACCTCTTTTTTATCCTCATACAATTATGTCTAACCGATGATAAGTAAAAACCTGTCTCTGGGGTTTCAGTCGACTTTTTCTTTTATTTTTTCAGAGCTAGAGAGCAATTGCTGGACTGCAACTACATATATCGTGCGAATAACAGCAACGAATGATAATGCAATCCCGTCGGAAACAGACAAGGATCTTACTGAAGGGCCATTCGTCGAGTTATCGGTCTTCATGCCTATTGGCTGTTTAAGTCACGTCGTCGATATCTCTGCTCGTCAACAACTGACCCTTCTCCGAAGCACGAGTCGTGAGCTCGGGTATCGGCACAATAATTCGTTTATCAACTTTTCTCAGTCGGAAAGCGACAACAACAACTTGTCTTTATGATATCAACATCACATTATCAGTTATCAGTTCTATCGTTTATAAGATCAATTACATGTTCATGAGAACAGCAGTGAGGATATCTCAGATAATACCAAGAATGCATTTGCTCGGGGTACAGAAGTGAAGACCGTTCGTGGAGTTCCCCCTCGTGCTAACGGATTTATCGCGGGCTTACGGCAACCTCGGTGATATTTCCGTGTTAGGATCAGCGAACCCATTGGTCGAGGGAGAACAACGGTAATCACGGCATAATTGACATAAAACCATGTCGAAGTGGACAGAGAGAGTCCCTGATAGAAAGCAGCTATCTAATTGCGGATAGCTTGACCACGAAACAAAAGACCGAGTAGCTGGGCATAAATCATCCCTGCCAGGAAAGTATCTCCTTAACAGCTCATCATGGCGTCAAAGAAACCCATCGTTCTCCGCATAGGCGAGGATATCAAGTATAATCATGACTTTTACAACAACGTCTTTACTAAAAGATTCGACGTGGTTGCAAACGAAGAGCCTGACAGAGAATCATTTATCAAAGCACTGAAAGAGAATAAGTGAGTCTTGCAGAACGCCCGTGGCTCACTATTTTAACAAATCCTAATACGATGCCAGATATGGTCAATTCTCGGCGATCTATCGTCCACATTTCCAAACCGGTGGTGAGATGGGCCAATGGGATGAAAAACTCATATCACTTCTGCCACCTTCAGTCCGAATCTTTGCGTCAGCTGGTGCAGGCTTCAACTGGGCTGATGTCGATGCCCTCGGTCGACATCGCATCTGGTACGCCAATGGTGCCGGTGCCAGCGATGAAGCTGTATCCGATACTGCTCTGTTCATGATCCTATCGGTATTCCGAAACTTCTGGCTTTCACAGCGTGGTGCGCGTACTTGTGATCCAGCGGAGTTCCAAAGGATGCACAAACTCATCGCAACCATCTCTTATAATCCTCGAGGTCATGTCCTCGGTATCGTCGGTCTTGGTAACATCAGCAAATTAGTGGCTCGTAAAGCAGGTCTTGCTCTAGGCATGAAGATTCACTATTACGATGTGGTTCGCTCACCTCCAGAAGTTGAGGAAGAGCTGCAGGCGACATATCATTCATCCCTCCACGAGCTACTGGGCATTGCGGATTGCATTACTCTACATACCCCGCTCAACGCTCATACTCAAGATCTCATCAACAAAGAAGCATTTGCCGCCATGAAAGACGGCGCGAGACTTGTCAATACAGCTCGAGGTCAGATTGTCAATGAGGATGCGCTAATTGAAGCGCTTAAGAGTGGCAAGATCTCAGCTGCGGGTCTAGATGTTCATTACCACGAACCTCAAGTCTCGAAAGAACTTGCAGCTATGGATAACGTCACGCTGACCTGTCATAATGGAGGAGCGGCTATCACAACGAGAATTAACTTTGAGCTAATGGCCATGGAAAACATTCTGAGAGTGGTGGACGATAATGGAGAGTTTTGTGGCGAGCCGACTACGGCCGTGAACCGCAAGGCCTTTGAACAGGCTTCCTCGTAACCTTATTTAGATAATACAATCATCCCAATCGTACGTTTCTTGATCTTTACTGTTTATATATCACTGAGATGCATGCTGTCAATTATGTAGCAGTCTGAATACTCAAACCCCAATCAGCTGGCTAAGGTCATCGCGGTTCCCCTGTCTAGAATGACGAACACCGCAAGTCGTTCCAATACAGCTCTCCTATAGCCTTGGATTGGCCCCCTAGGGAGGAAAGAAAACTTAGGACTTTGATCCTAAATGACAAAAAGACTTAGGTAACTTAGCCTAAGCTTAGGGGGCTCTTTACAAAGTTTATTTTTCAGCACCCTCTTCTAAAGTCTTATGTTTTCTTGCTTCACGAGGGCTCCGAACCACTATTTTTCAAGACTTCTGTGACGCAAGGGAGTAAAGGTGGGCGTATTGCCGGAAGCATGCAGCCTTCCTGCTGGACATCAATCCGGCTAGCAACCTGGACTTCTGTTCGATGAATCGGTCATCCGTCCGACTGGCGGATCAACTACTATAACCGAGCTCGTAACCATGTCGAGAAAGGATCAGCCCTCGGGCATGGTTTTCCGCTACCCCAGGTTTACCCCAGGTCTACCCCGCAGAGACTCAAGCTTCGACTCAAAGCGACAGGTTCTGCTGCGAGGATATATAAACGACTGAGAACTGATCATCAAATTGCTGTTCCTCTGGTCATAGCTCCTTCATCAGTGAGCTTTTAAAGATGTTCAAGGCAGTGACCGAGTTCTTCAGGCCAAAGGCCACCAAGACCTTGCATTATGCTCATCTCAAAAACAACACACATCCAACGTGGTACAAGGACTCCGGCCTGCGTAAGAATGTTTGGCACTGCGTCGGCTTCTACTTCGCGGTCTTCTACCTTGGCTTCGACGCCTCCCTCATGAACGGTCTCCAAGCGATCCCCCAATGGGAAGAATACTTCAACTATCCATCTGGAAACACGCTGGGTCTAATCTCAGCCAGTCTTTTCCTCCCAGCCATCGTCACTCCCTTCGCAGCATCTTGGATCAATGGACTTTGGGGAAGGAAGTGGTGTCTGGCTGTTGGTTCAGTGTTGTTAATCCTCGGTGCATTCCTCAACGCCTTTGCGAAGAATATCGGAACGTTCATTGGCGGTAGAGTTATTATCGGTGCGGCTGGACCCTTCGGAAAGATCACCGGTATTGCACTTCTTCAGGAACTGGCGCATCCTCGTCTAAGACCATACGTTGCGACGGCGTATTACAGCAACTATTATGTCGGCCAAATTGTCGCTGCGTGGTTTTGCTATGGCACACTGTCTTGGCCAGATACCGAGTGGAGATGGCGAGCACCCTGCCTGTTCCAAGCCTTTGCTCCAGCCGTTGTTCTTGTTCACCTTCTTTTTGTACCCGAAAGCCCTCGATGGCTCATCGACCACGATCGATCCGAAGAAGCCCTCAAAGTTCTTGCCGACGAACATGCGAACGGCGATCTCAACGACGAGTTGGTTCGATACGAATTTGACGAAATCTGCCAAGCTTTGCAGTTGGAGAAAGAGAATAATAACTCTAAGTACAGCGACTTCCTCAAGACTCCAGGTAACCGACGCCGACTCCTTGTTCTTGTGACCATGGGCACGGGTTCCAACTGGGTTGGCAATGGTATCATCGCTTATTACCTGTCACCAGCCCTCAAGCTCGTTGGCATCACTTCATCCAGCGCCATTGCTGGCATCAACGGTGGCATGGCGATCTGGTCACTTATGTGGGCTTATGCAGGAGCCATGAGTGCCGAGCGTCTTGGTAGACGCACGCTTTGGATCACAGGCACGGTTGGTATGTGTGTCGCTTACACAATCATCACTGGCCTTAGCGGTTCCTTTGCTGAGAACCCATCACATGGCGTCGGTATTGCTGTGGTTCCGATGATGTACCTCTTCAAGACGTTTTACTGTATCAGCTGGTCGCCATTACCATTTGCTTATGGTGCTGAGATTCTTCCGTATAATCTGAGGCTGAAGGGTTTGAGTATTGAACTAAGTGTTCAGAGTGTTGCGCTGGCTTTCAACCAATGGGTGAACCCTGTTGCACTTGAGGCAATCGCATGGAAATAGTAAGTCGTTCAAGGAGATCTCGGTAGAAGCACTACTAACCTGAGATAGCTACATCGTCTACATTGCGGTCATTGCCATGTATCTTGTTCTTATCCTATTCTTCTTCCCTGAGACAAGGTATGTTTCTATTCACTGTTGCACTTGATTTGCCGCTCACAATTTCAGAAATATGACCATTGAGGAGGTTTCCGTCCTCTTTGACACGGGACGAAAGGGTGATGCGGCGGCGGCCACGAGCAAGTTTCACAATAATCAGTCAAAGATGGACGACATGCTTGATGACGGAGATGATGCTGATAAGGGGCCTACTGTTTCGCGAGTAGAGAGAGCTTAAATGAGTTTGCAAAAGCCGTCATAAACGATGGGAAGAATGGATATTGATAGCACATGGCGGAATCGCCTTGCTTCTACCCTGATAAGCATCATTCAGTTTGATCGTTATTATCATATGATGATATCACAATGTCTCCAGGACTGGTGGCTGTCCAGTCAACCCACATGCTAGAATCCTTCAGGATTAAATCGTTTGTCGCTCATAACATGAGCAGAGTAGTAATAGGTAGGCTGAAATGACTGACGATCCATGTTAGCTTCACGCGGCACAGTTGCAGTTGGTGATCAAATATGGGGAGGTTGGGGATAACAATGGGAATAACTCAACAGCGACGATCAGAAACAAAACTCATCACAAACCAGTAATCCGTGATAAATCCGGTCAAGCTCATAACTTACCCCTCAACTTATATCAGTGTCATAGTATCGCACTTATCATCAAGCGCTATTGTCCACGCGATCAATAGTTTCGTCATCAAGCATACAAAGTAAGCTTCCCCAATCATGACCCCTGTCAGATAAGCTGCAAGGCCCTCAATCCGCCATTCCCGTGTGAATCTCTAAGCGAGCCAAGATAATGACTCTCGTATGATGCAGCAGGCGCCATGGAATGGGATGCATTGGTGGCACACTCTGCGGTGGTCACCGGCATGAATGTACTGCCGGAATAAAGACACCAATCAGCTTACACCACGAGATCTTACTTGCATCAAATGGCTGACCGACCTGCATTATGTTCTTATGAGGGTTGTTAAGATGATGTCAAGGGAGGGAGATGGCGATTGTTGGCGAGGCTATTTATTTGGCTGTTGTTCTCATTCGACGCCACTTTGTGCGTTCCCGAGGCTCTATCGTGCAGTCAAGATCTCAACACCATCTGACAGCAGCTGAGTTCAGCCTTATTCCAAATGCAATCTCCGATTTGGAGTACGCTCACCTTTTTGGCGGTGCTTATGGCAATGTCCATTTCACCAGCCTCTGCTCTTCCCAATATCCGAGTTCTGCCACTCGGCGACTCCATCACAAAAGGCACCGGCTCAACAGGATTAGTTGGATACCGCCTTCCCTTGCGACAGAAGATCTTAAATCAAGGCGTCAAAGTTAATATGGTCGGGACGTTAAAGAACGGTAACATGGTAGACGGACACCACGAGGGCCATAGTGGGAAAATGCTAGCCGACATCAACGGCTACTGGCAAAAGCCAATCCAAGCCCGTCCTAATGTCGTTCTCATCCACGCCGGCACAAACAACATGGACCAAGGAAAAGATCTCGACATCGCCGCATCCATTCTCGCAGACATCGTCGACGGGATCTTCAAAGTCGCACCAGATGTCACAATCTGTCTCGCGCCAGTGATTTGGGCCAATGATAAGAAGATGCAAGCGAATACAGATAAATTCAATCCTCAAGTGCGGTCACTTATCTCAGCGAGGCAAAAGAAGGGAAAACATATTCTTGAGGTCCCGATCGATATTAAAAAGGAAGATCTTGGCGATTCCAAACATCCGAATGATGATGGTTATGAGAAGATGGCGAATGCTTGGTTGAAGGCGATTTTAGAGGCTGATAAGAAAGGTTGGCTGAAGATGCCTGTCAAGATGAGTCCTGAAGATGCGCCAGGAACTGGGCTTGGAGCGTGAAATAGGATGAGGATTAATATATCGCAATGGTGACTGCGTAAGTGGAATACAAAACATGCTTAACTTTATCTGTACGGTATACGAAAATGGAGACTGTTCTCCCATAAAAGTGAGTGATGATTGGTTCTGCGGAGTGGCTTGTGCTTCGCTGCGGAGCGGAGCTGCAGATAAATCCGGAGTTTAGCGTAAAAGCATAAACTCCGAAGTTATATGGCGTCAGGATCAGTTACATAAAGACACAGCCCACATAGTTCATCCCTCAATCATCAATCAGTCATCTCAGTCACCTCAAAGCTAAGCATCATGGCAGCAAAGTCTCTCGTCGTCGGCGGAACTGGCGGTATCGGTTACGGCATCGCCTGTCGCCTCGCCGCCAACTCCCCCTCATCCACTGTCATCATCAGCGGTCGCACTGAGCCAAAGAACATTCCCCACCAAAACATCCAGTTCAAGCAATTAGACGCGTCTTCAATGCGCGCCATCAAAACTTACACCGATGAACTGAAGGCATCGCAAGATCGGTTCAGTACTCTAGTTCTCTCGCAGGGCATTCTCACAACCGCTGGAAGAACAGAGACGCCTGAAGGCATTGATCGCAAGATGGCGCTTCATTACTACGGACGACAACTCCTCATCCGCGAACTCCTTCCTTCTCTCACAGACGACGCTAAGGTTTTGATTGTGCTTGATAGCACTGGTGGAAGTCCTGATAAACTTAATTGGGATGATCTTGATCTCAAGAACCACTTCAGCCTTGGGAACGCAGCAACTCACTGTCTGTCTATGACAGACGCTATGATCCAGAACTACGCTGCCGAGCAGAAAGCTGAGAGAAAGAATCGACATTTCGTTCATGCGCTACCTGGTATTGTTAACACAAACATCATGAACGGGCTCCCTTGGTATATGCGTCTCCCTTCAATTGGTGTAGCCTCTCTCTTGGGTGTTTCGCCTGATACTTGTGCTGAGTATATGCTGAACGGTGTTGATGAAGCCATGAAGATCAAGGATAAGAATTACGCGTTTGTGAGTCGGAAGGGAAAGGTTTTTGAGAAGCCGGCTTGGAGTGAGGAGCAGATTCGGAAGGTGAGAGATCATACCTGGCAGATTGTCGATGGCGCATTGGCGAAGGCTTAATTGTGACAACAAGGGTTTTGGGAGTTGTGTCCATATGTCTTTTATTTGTATTATAGGTCATACCAATTTGAATGAATTGTGTTTATTTTCAAGCGCAAAGGTAGTTGCTCCAGATTTGAGTGAAAAAGAAGTCGTGCGAGGCGCGTGATGTGAGCATCAGCTTTCAGGTCTATGAAAGAGAAGTCAATGGTTTGATGGCAAAATGATAAGCCATGCAAATACACGTGTTGGTTGCTCCAAAGACAAAAAGAAAACTGTTCTGAAAACATCAGATTGAATAACTTGCCCCGTACTGGAATCGAACCAGTGATCTTATCATGTCGTGGTATTTTACTAGTGATACGCTTTACCACTGAGCCAACGGGGCTTTATGTTTCTGGTTGAGATCCACCTCTCCTGTCACGACTCATGGACGCGACACTACTGCATCCAGCGTGATTCCTCCTCCAGATTCACTGTTATTGCTCCAAGCTGCTCCAAGTAGATTAATAAAGTCATTTGGATAAGATGTCGTCTTAGCCGATATCATTCTTATCTGATCTTGGCAACCAAGACGTGAACGTTGATTAGGTCACATTTGCATAAAGTTTAGAGACGACAGGATTACATTTGCAGAGCAAAGTCTTCTTTTTAAGATTTAACACTCACAAGCAAAACATTTAAATTGTTCAACAGAGGCGAAGATTGGTCTATACGGAGCCACGGACAGTTTCCGTATCCCTCTGTTATTGACACATATGCTCATGAGGGCGCTGTAGCAGAAATGCAAGTATTGTCTTTGTAGCCCTAGGGTAGCAAGAATTGCAACGGCTTTGGCGCGTTAACTACGAGACAACGCGACTCTGTCTTCTCGACCTAATGCGTTAATAGGAGAGACCTGGATTCTAATAGTCACCATTATGTAAGTTATTATCTGTTGATTTCCATCATCTGTATCATTTCCTGAAACCACTCTTTAATGAGCCCCACGTCGTCGTGTACTATCAGATCTGTATTGAGACATTAAAATCACAAGCAACACCTTCGGCAGACAGTGGAGCCAGCCGCGGAACAATGGCTCGATCTCTGCAGATTGATACGCATCTTCCGCGAGATCCTTGCCTCGTCATCTTATCAATCAGTGCATCACCGACCTCGGATCAGTTGCCAAGCCGGTTATCACGGCTCAGACCATTATCCATTGGTTCCGAGAGACGAGCTTCCCTTTTAGGTTATGGGCCCGTATCCAAGGGTCGTTTAGTCTGCAGATCTTGCTATTAGACCACTAACAGAGCCTCACATAATCTATGCGGCGATATGTTAATCAATTATTATCGGGTGATCATCAACTTATCGCCAAAAATGCATCTGCACAAACATGAAAATTCTCGCAGGTCCATCGCCATCCATTGGACTAACCCTTGTACCAACCCTCACAACCGTTTGTCATAGCGTGGGGAGCACTCACCATCACCGCCGGCTCAAGCACCAATTTTGCACTCCCGGGAAACCTGCCAACGGAGCTTTTCGCAGTACGAATGACGAGTAGAGAGAGACTTTTTATGCTTAATACCTCAGAGCCTCGTCTCTTTTCCACGATGTCTCCTCACTCATCGCCAGGAGAGCTACAACCACTGCTGCAGAACATGGATATCGACAAGAAAAACCCTGATATAGAAGCTGGCAGGGAGTCGCCCACCATCGAACCAACACTGCCGACCAACAACGTTGATCCCAAGGCCGGGGATTACGAGAATCGAAATGTCGGTACTTTGAACCGCAGGCTCAAGTCTAGGCATGTTCAGTTCCTTGCTTTGTCTGGTGCCATTGGCACGGGCCTTTTTGTTGGTAGTGGTCAGGTTCTGTCACTTGCTGGACCCCTCTCTGCGTTTTTGGCGTACACTATCACGGGCTTCAACATCTACTGTGTGTTGAATAGTGTTGGTGAGATGGCATCATGGCTTCCCATCCCTGGCCCAGTCCCTATCTTTGCTGCCCGTTTCGTCGACCCTGCTCTTGGTTTTGCTCTTGCTTGGAACTATTGGTACCAGTTTGCTATTGGTGTTCCGATTGAGGTCACTGTCTCGGCTGTCATCGTCAATTACTGGCACCATAACATCCCCCAAGTCGCATTGATCACACTCTTCTACTTCACCATGGTCATTCTCAACTGTCTACCTGTTCGGATATACGGAGAGGCAGAGTTTGTATTTGGCGCTATCAAACTATTGACCATCGTCGGTCTTATCATCCTCATGTTCATCATCACTGTCGGCGGCGGTCCAAATGGCGAGGCAATTGGCTTCCGATATTGGAATCACCCCGGCCCCATGAATGAGTACCTCAAAGATGGTGCTCTCGGCCGATTCCTCGCTTTTGTGAAGGTGTTCATAACTGCAACGTTCTCCTACGGTGGTAGCGAAATGGTCGTCATGGCATCAGGCGAAACCGAGAACCCTCGTCGCAACATTCCCAAGGCCATTCGCCGTGTCTTTTGGAGAATCGCCATCTTCTATGTCCTATCCATCTTCCTTGTCGGTCTTTGCGTCTCATCCAAAGACCCCAACCTTCTCAACGCCATCAACAAGTCTGCCCCCGGCGCCGCCCAAAGCCCTTTCGTCATTGCTATCCGTAATAGTGGCATCAAGATTCTTCCCTCGATCATAAACGCAGTCATCCTTACATCGGCTTGGTCTTCCGGCAATTCTCTCTTCTACGCCGCCACGCGAGTACTTTATGCCGCGGCGCTTGATGGTAAAGCACCTCGCATTCTAACCTGGGAAAGATTCGGCGTTCCATATCTCTGTGTTGGTGTCACCACTATCTTTGGGCTACTGGTGTATCTCAATGTTAGCAATAGCGGCTCCGAGGTCTTCTTCTGGTTAAGCAACCTCAGCGGTGTTGGAGCCCTCATCATCTGGGCCAGTGTTTCTTTCACCTACCTCCGCTTCTACTACTGCCTCAGCCACCATGGTATCGACCGAAATACTCTACCATTCAAATCACCTTTCCAACCGTTCCTGGCCTACTTCTCCTTCTGCTTCTGCACCATCGTTGCAATCTTCAACGGCTTCGATGCCTTCTTCCCAGGGCGCTTCAGCGCAAAGACATTCCTGCCCCCATACATCAACATTCCCATCTTTCTTGTTTTGATCTTCGGATACAAGTGGATCAAGAAGTCCAAGTATGTCAAGTACTCTGAGATGGATATTTGGTCTGGCAAAGCGGAGATTGATCGCCTGGAACATACTTGGCCGATCGTCCAACCAAGAAACTGGCTTGAGCGCATCTGGTTCTGGATTGCTTGAGAGCCTCGTTATAAGTTACCAAGAATGGCGGTCGGTTGTTTTGTAGTAGTTCTCTGGATGTAAGAAAAGTTTAGACCGATGCTTGTGATAAATTTATACTATCTTAACCTTGAGTTTCTGTTCTGGCACGAGACCTCATCTAAGCATTTGAAAGAACAAGATTTCTCTTCCACTGTGACACATCCCACCAGCGCCGGCCGAGCTTAAACTCCGTTGGAGAACTCCATACAACGACTGAAAGTGCCTCTCAATTTCCCTTCTGCATCAATTGCCGTAGTAGTGTGCGTAGAATAATCAGTTTCTCAGAAGAGTGTTCGCATTCCATGCAATCTTGGGTCCACCTGAGACGCGTGCGTAGTGATGCTCTTGAATAAGTGCCTTGACGTTCCTAGCAACTGAACCAGGGACTTGAAGTCGAGGTCTCAAGGAGTCAAGCGATAGGAAGTAGGCTGCCAATCCAGCAACGGCGGGTGTAGCTATGAATGTTAGTCAAGTTCTGGCGGGTCGAGGATCAACACTTACAGAAGGATGTTCCTTCATCAGCCTGGTAAGCTGATGTGCCACTCATAGCAGCACACTTGACGTCGACTCCAGGTGCAGTGGTCGTGACGAGAGGGCCGCCCTGGGAGAACGAAGCAATATGTCCTTTGTTATCAACAGCTCCAGTAACAATGATTGGGGTTCGGTCGGCGAAAAGCGATGGGTATGTGCTGACATCAATATGAGTCTGCCCGATATTAGTGCATGACTAGCGGTTAGTAGACTACCCATGGACTTACGCCATAATTACCTGAAGAGCTGACGACAACAACATCAAGAGCCTCCAGGTTCTTCAAGAGAGTCTCGAGGACAAGGGGGAAGAACTTTTCGTTACGATCGACAACCCAAGCATTTGCTATTATATTAGCAGTGACCCCGGCATTGAGTGTATGCTGAGAACTAACTAGCTTTTGAGTAGCTCACGACAGCCTTTCCTTGAAGTCTGTTCTGCGTAACATCCAAGACGACTGCTTGCCAGGCCTTGAGCAGCGACCAAGAAGTCATCTGGAGCTTGACAGCGACGAGATCCGCTTTCGGCGCAACTCCAACCGTGCTTCCAAGAGCCTTGGATGCACAACAGGAACCATGGCCATCAGGGTCATTCTCACCAGAGGCACCCTTGGAAAAGATCCACCTCTTCCTGCCAGGCGACGAAGTGAATTCCTGTGTCGAAGCTGGTCAGTCGTGTCATTACATAGTCAGGTAGGCAGTGGCTTGCCTTGTGTTTGAGGTTGAAGCCTTCGTCAAGGACATAGATAGTGACGCCTTGGCCGGCCTTCTCATCGTAAGTGTAACCAGAGGGCTTCTTGCCAGGAGCAGTAGAGAACATCTGAAGCTCAGGCTGAGCCTTTTTGTCGGTCTTGAGAGCGCGTTTGGCAACGGTGGAAGGCTTCGCGTTGGTCTTCAGCGATGCATCAGGAGCAACTGCCCCGATCTTTTTGCCAAGTTAGTAGAAACCTTCCTTCATAGTATTGTACCTACAACACTGCTTTTATTGATAGCGGCAACTTGGCTTGCGCTCAGCGTGGCGTACCACGCTAGAAGCTTGCCATTCATATCAGTGAGAGTGTCCACCTTAGTCTTGCCGACCTGCGACTGAAGACTTTTGGTGAATGCTTCGACATCTTTCTTGGCTGCATTGGCCTTTGGGTAGATAAGGTAGTTGGTAGAGCCACTGCCAGCTCGGCCCTCGATGGTTGAGTAGTCAGAACCTGGTTCGAGAATTGCATCTCTCACTACCAACTCGCCGCTCCCCACAGGAGATGTAGCAGCAGAGGTAACTAGGGCTAGGCCTATGAACTTGAAAAGAGTGAATTTCATGTTGATATTGAGTAAAGAGCGTAGTGTAAGGAACGAATGTGAAATGAATGTGTTATATTTGTTGATTGAGAAGACATCCTGATGGTATTATATAAATCTTCTGATCGGCAACTGCCGATGTCAGATCTTGACTCCATTACGAGCGCATAAACTGGTCAAGTTCCAGACTCATGAAATCCAGGAATAGAGTTGCCGGCCACCATGGCGATTAGCTGAAGTCGTCAGCTTTCACTTGGGATCGACATTCAGAAGCTCATTTACAGTTTTTGACATAATCCCTACCTTCGATCTGGTTGGACTATGAAAATCCTCTCGCCGAATTTAGGGTTTCTCCTTAATGTCGATTGAAACACGTCACTCCACTGTTCCTATATTGAGGCTATAGCGAGTAAGTAAGTTGCTTCTCAAAGCAGTTGAATTCCGGACGAACATTAATCCTCCTACTTTAGGCTGAAACCACTTGTGGTTCAATATGTGATCAATGCATCTCTATAAGCCTCGAGACTGCTTCTAGAAGGCAACCTGTTCCTGAAACAAAACTTAAAATTGTCGGCCCGACATCAAAAGAACGCCCTTCGAACCCTCAGAGTTCAGCAGTTACACCTTTTTGGAGAGGATGACGGCAATTTCCGTACATTTTTATGCTTTTGACATAGGAAGGGAAACTCGTAAGACATCGAGGAAAAGAATTGACTGTCCGTCTTGTCGATCGTCGGCAGAAACCTCTTTCGTTTGTCTGGATGTGAAGCAGTTTCTCCACCAATAACAAGTTCTGGCGCTATGCTCAAGAACTCTTTGCTATCAATACGAGATTAAAGATGGGTGCTAAATGAAGTCATGCCCTATAGTATACCGTTCCAATCCTACGAATAAGCCTGCTTTCAGTCCGAGTAATAACCACTGTTTCTGCTACTCTCGATATCCTTCTCGCCACTCTCACGTTTCGCCTTCTTAATCAGCTTATCCCTCCAAGCCTGAACATCCTTCTGCACGACCCAACCCAACAAGACAATGGTAAGTGGCATAGCCACGCACCAATAGACATAGAAAAGAGGCTCGCCAGCTGCAAAATCACCATTCATGGACAGGATAGACGCCGCAACGGTGCAAGGCACAGCAACTGTCGCGATCTTTGCGAGCTGGCCAGAGCTTCTAGCTGTACGGTTAGCTGCAGCAGCCTGCTCGTTGGCAGCTTTTGTTTGCATGTAAGAATCGTATGCTTGAATCCTTGTGGCGAATGCTTCGTCCATTGCTGCTCGCTGGGCGTACATGGTCATATTACCGGAGATAAGCTCGTCTAGAACCTTCATGTGATCTTGAAGATGGCTCCAGCGTCGTGACTCTTGTGATATCTGGATGCGAAGTCTCTCGATGGTCTGTGAGGCTAGGTAAAGAGTATCATCGCAGCGAAAAGCCTCGTGGATCCGCCGGACTAGGACTGCCGCTTGTTGAAGAAGTTGACGTGAGTGCCGGAGTTTCTGGTAATCCGCAGCAATTGTTCGACTTCGTTCAATCAGGAGGTTAGGGCTCTTGATGTCCAGCGCCTTTTGTGTTTCTACCAGTGACGATGTCCACAATGTCTGGTTGAGATCCCAGTTGGCAGTAATTTGATCTTCCCATTTCCAGAAGACGAAGTTACGTATGATGATAGTCGCTGAAAAAGGGTCATCGGTGGTGATGATCTTCTCATTTTCGTATGCCTGCACGGCCACGTCCCATAGTGAGAGTTGATGCGGATAAATGTGCCGGTTGATTGAACTTTTGGACTCTGATATCACGTAACAGTTCGATTCAGATATCGCGATTTGACTCTCGTCAACCTTCTTCAGACCGTATGGACTTGGTATCACGGGATTTGGCTCATCTTCCGGAAGCAGGCACCCGTTAGGCACGTCCATCAAAACGAGCGCTAAGATCGAAGTCTCAGTCAGTCTACGTAGTCAGTGCCAGGAACAGATACGTACCTATCCACCCGTCTGGAGTGTATTTCCCCCAAAACGAAATACAAAGGGTCGTGTCAACGAGCGTTGTCTCCGGGGTCAGCACGAACTCACTACCCCGAGGGCAGCTGCCACTATAAGGGCTAAAGCACCAGTTTCCAAACTCATCAGGCATCTCATTCCATATAACCGAGAGTTGTGAGGGAGCTTTGATCTTCCAGTATGTAGAGTCTGTGGAGTCAAAGCCTGACGGGTTGATAAGCCTGAGCTGTGTTTCTGAAAGATAGTGGGCTGTCCAGAACTCATGAGGGATGCCAAGCTTCACACTCAGAGCTTCAGCTATCCTGGCGTCCATGCCTTCCATGAGGATTAAACTTCGCGGAGGGTTCTCAGAGGGGCTTTTCTCTAATGCCTGTTCAATATCCAGCCAGAGCTGCTGGGGATCGTTCCTACGGTCCAGACGGGGAGATTCGGACCTGACATTTCCGTCGTCGAAATGAAAGACACGAAGTTGTGATTCCCAGCCATGATCACGATCTTGCCACGGATGCAAGGCGTATGAGTATGACCCCAATCTGTCTTCCATACTATCTCGGTATTCTCGCATCTTACTGACAGTTTCCTTAAGTTCAGGGATCTCTGGAATCCCATCTGCCAATGAGGTCAGATCATATATTGATTAACATTTCGAAATTTTTATACCTTCGGCTCCTGCTGGAGCAATTGCTTTCTCAGGGTCAGACATGGTTTATGATAACGATGGGACAGAGCAAATGAAAAGACTCGTCACAAATCAAGAATGAGGGCTTGCTATACTTTAACTTAAATGGGACGTAAATACGCGAAGTTGCAAAAGAAAAAATTACTGTCAGCTTTGAAGGAGAGTAAGCAGACATAAATAAGCGCGGAGGGTCTGAAAACTACAAGGGTGAGACCCCCTGCATTTCGACCTAGAGCTGAAAAGACAGTATTGTATTATCAGATCTGATTGGCCAAGGTGCGAGAATTACTTGCCAAGTTCCACTGTTTCAGGAGATAAGATCGCGATGAGAAATAAGGCTGCAGAAAGAACCAGAGCTTATGTTCTGCAATTGTATACCTTAGGCAGCTGGTATACTGCCTGAACTGGGTTTATGAGAATGCTTTTTGGAGTGGATAGACCTGACAGCTGATTCTTACACCACGCGCTCTACTCAAGATTATGTTCAGATCATTAATGGACTTTGGATCATTCTATAGAGCAGACTTCAGTAAATCGAAGTATACAAGGGGTCTCAACACTGGTAAGCAATATGAAGGATGTAAATCATTGACTAGATGTGGATGCTGCCTTCTAAAAGCAGAAGTTAGTTGACATTTCTCAGTATTGGCCTGATATATCTCGCTAAAATGTCATACGCTTTAAGCATCGATTAATTAATCTCCCTTGGAGAAATTGATCCGTCGTCCAGTCTTGCCATAATGAACAAGTGAATTTACCTGTACCTCTGCGCTCTTTAGACACGTTTAGGCCTTAGTCTTGATCCTTTTCTATTCGTCGGTAACTGATTTTACTTTAGTAGAATGCGAGACAGTGGACAGTACTATGGCCTCAATGTTAAATTTTGAAAGACTGACGTTGCCTTTTGATATTTAAAGGTTATAACATTCAACGACTCATATCAAGCCGACGCCTTCTAAAATTCCCGTTAACTTCAGTTTTCGGAAGGTAATGCACATTCATTCAAAAAAGAAAGACTGACGTTGCAGGTGAAAGTAAATACCACTCGTACAGGTACCAGAATTGATGCAAGCCATACCATTTGTTTGCCGGGACTTAAGCTTTCCCGCAAACCTTTTACGGTGTTTCGTCGCCTTGATCTGTCTGGCTGAGTATTGATAAGCTTTACAAAATGGTCAAATAGCTTCCGTTCACCATGTCATGAGACCCAATGGCGAGGAAGTTGCCAGATCTCAAGTTATAAAATACGCCATCTTTCCCTTCTTCAATTTCCTTCATCAATCTCTCATACCAAGTCAACGATGCATCTTCTCAGGTTGTTCATCGCCTCCCTGACGCCAGCTACTCTCATCAATGGCCTTCCCATCCAAGGCAACCATGAACAAAACAACGCCTCCACCCTGAACAGCACTATCGTGTCGCATGTTCGCGTCAGGCGTGATGTTCCACTGACCGCTCGAGACATCGAAGAAGCTGATCAACACGGCGTGGATCTCAACAAGAGTAAGTCAAACCGAGACAAGCCGTACATGAACTTTAACTGACCCTGAACGTTAGTGTACAAACACTCCATCCTAAAGCACTCTGATGGTAGTGACTACTCTATCTGGGTCCACAACTCATTTGACCCCGATGTCAAGGATGACGAAAAGAGTGCAAATGACGCCCCAGCTTTAGGGAAGCGTTGGGAGGAGTCCGGAAGCGCGAACGACAGAATGCCCAACAGGTTTGAGTTCGATGAACACACTGATACATGCGGAAAGTCAGACTGGAAAAAGCGAACTGACAAGCACTCGCCATTCGTGATCGGAGCTGATGCCATTATTGAGTGGACTTGGAAGAACAAGGGTGGCTGGAGAATTGCAGCTGAGGACGCGTACTACAGCACCGATCTTTTGATATCGGGCACCAACACGGGTGCCAACATGAGATTTTCAGTCCGAAAGGATCCGGGGCGTTTTCTTATCCTCGGGACTAAGGATGTCCGCGACGTCACAAGTGAAGCCTATCGTCGATTCAAGAAGAAGATTTCGGGTGTTTGGCGTATGGCTGGCAAGGGAAAGATGAAATGCTGGGATGGAAACGAAGAGAAGAACATGCTTCGGTGGGAGATTGACCGAAGTGACCGGGACATCGAGGCCGAAAATATGACACAGGAACAACCAGCCCCGAAGCCGACACCCCAGGAGGGACAGCACCAAGAGCCAGGGTACCAGCCAGAGCCAGCACCTGCTCCGCAGCCAGTATACGTTCCCGTCCCCGTTGCCCCCGTTCCCGTCCCTGTTGCCCCAGTTGCCGTCCCCGTCCCCGTTCCCCCACAGCCAGTTTACCCTCCTGCTCCACCTTCTCAGCCAGACACGGTGCATCACGTACACCACCACGTCGAGGAGACACAGAATCCGGCCCCGGCACCACCGCCAGATAACCACATGCACTACCACAACTACAACCAGGCCACGTATCAACAGGGTTCAGAGCCAACGCCAGCACCACAAGCACCACCACCAGTATCAGAAGCACCAATGACAGAAGTGTCGCAGTCGATCCCGCCGGGAGGATATCGACCAGGAGAGGGTCCTCCAGGATTTCCTGAATCATCCTCAATATACACAAGTTCGTATTACTACTCCGGTAAACCAGGCTGGAAACCTCAATCAGCAGAAGCAACTGATTGGTAACCTCAATCAGGTTGCGTGAATTGTACTCGGACATCAGAGTGACGTGCGATGATTGCCATATGGGACAGTTTTGTTATCTGCGGTAGCCAAAGGACATCGATCCAAGCCGGCCAAGGAGATCATCGATGAAGACGACTCTGTCGCTCAAGGCACCGTTACACACCCGGAAACCCTGCAGACTTTTAGGTCTCGATCATGAAGGTATCAACCCTCGTCACTGACCAATTACTAGCTAAGATCATATTTTAGATGTTAGCTAGTTCTTTTGCAAAGCTCTAGAGTTTGCAACAAGGTTGATTGGTTAGAGCAAAATTTCTTTTAGGTAGAAGCTTCTATTTAGGAAACTAAAAAAATTATATCTTTAACTTTGACCTCTGTTCGCAGCCTTAAGTCTAAACTCATAGGCGGCAAGCGACTACATAGTTAGATGTGAGCTAATGGTAGAACATGTATTTGAGATATGCGGCCTGAAGCTTCTTTTTCTTCCCTCACTTACTAAGCTTCTAAAAAATGTATTCTTGTAAGAGGTATGATAAATTCGTTCCTGGTTTTGCCACCAGGGGAGAGACACATCCACTGGCAACAGTGTAGGTCTGGTATGCTACGGTATTCTCATTACGCAGTAAAGGTTGAACCTTCAACAGTAGATTCAATTTCAGTCAAGGTCCCATTTTACACGAAGGAACCTCCATTGGCCCCAATAACCTGTCCAGACACCCAGGAACTAGTTGGACCAGCAAGAAAGGCAGCCAGAGCAGCAATTTCTTCTGGCTTCCCCAAGCGCCCAAGAGGGCTAAACCCGGCGATAGTGTCGATGAGTTCCTGCGATTTGCCCTGGAAGAACATTTCTGTGGCTGTCGGACCGGGGGCGATGGCATTGACAGTGATGCCCTTGGGTCCGAGGTCTTTGGCGAGAATTCGTGTCATCTGCTCTATGGAGCCTTTCGAGGATGCGTAGAGAAGATAGCGAGGTGCGACTTGAGATTGGTGGAGAACACCGCTCGACACGAGGATGACTCGGCCATCTCGTGGCATGTGTTTAACTGCTTTCTGATGGTTGTCAGTGGGACTGCGGACCGACAAATCAGACAAGAAGCCTCACCTGAACAAGAAAGTAAGGCCCCTTCACATTCAGGTTAAAGGCCTTGTCGAAGCCTTCCTCTGTTGTACTCTCGAGATCATTCATGGGGGCGCATGCAGCATTTGCCACTACGCAATGGATCTTGCCGAACTTCGCAACTGTCGCTTGCACAAGCTTCTCGATCTCAGCGATGCTCGAGACATCAGCTTTGAAAGCAAGAGCCCGATCGGAACCTATCTTGCTGATAAGCTCTTCCGCGGGTTTGCTATCGCTGGAGTAGTTGATGACAACACTCGCACCGTCAGCGACAACACGCTCTACCACGGCTTTCCCTATTCCCTTCGAACCACCTGTGACCAGGACGACTTTTCCGTTAAGAGACATAATTTTGTGAGGCAAGGGTTGAGTGTAGTTGATTGGTGGATGGGATGGAAAGATCAGGTCGTGTAAAACTTGGAGACGAAGGACGAGTGCTCAGATATATAGCAGGATGCAGTCACCAAGCCCTCATCCTTGTGGATCTCCCTTTCCGTCACGATCCCGTGGTATATCTAACACCGATTGTCCGCCAAAACCAATTAACCATCGGTTTGGAGAGACGGAGATACGAGGCTTCGCTCCTTTGCTGGTAGCCCTCGTCCCAAATTTTAACAAAAACCTGACTGCCGCTCTTAGGTCAATGGATTGACGACCTGGAGATAGCGGCTCGAACCGCCTTGGGTAAGCACTAGTGCATGCAGGGACATTTAGTGCACATACTAGATGAGGAATAGCGCTCATAGAGAGGAAGCCTGATGGATGGTGATGACGCTTACATCTCTGGAAGAGAACACCGGCTTCGTGAAGTGACTCCGCAACTGCCAGGGGTAAGCTAAGACCATGCTTGCGGTTTGCTTTCGTCTTTGGCCTAACCACTTAAATCAGAACTCTCGAACGTATTCCGTGGAGGAGCTACTAATGATCTTCTCGATTTATCCACATATAGTCCCCAGCATCGTTGACCATGCTGTCCTACCCCAATTCCATGATGTTTCGTCCGCAAGTTCTTGGACATCGTGCCACGCCCTTTCTGCAGCAGTATCGCAGGCGACAGAAGACCACATAATGGGCTCAAGCGATTCTTTCTTGACCGTATCCCAACCTCTCGCATCTCCACTGACTCGGCGCTTCTGCTCTATCATATTGAGGAATCCAACGAACCACTCTCCGAGTCCGGACCCAACCTGTTCGGTGCAAAGAAGTCCCAACATGCCAAGCCATGTCAGCAGGTCAGATAATCCTAGATGAGTTGCTCGCTCCTTATACAGGACGAGCTGTGCCCGTAACCTTTGTACAGCATGATGGTAAGGAGGCGCGTAGGAGATGGGGCACGTAACGCCTAATGAGAATATCAACAAAGCTGTCTGGATAATCTCGTTGATCCAGTGGTCTGGAGTGGCTTCTGATGACGCGTCTATCTGCACTGGCTTCTTGCCATCGTACCCGTCTGGGAGAGTTGCGAGAAGACGCTGTTGTATGAGATCCCTATGAGCAGCTAGAAGCGAAAGATCAGGGTTTGTCAATGCGCCGTGATGATATGCCTCAATGACCTTGACCCATATTCTCATGTCGCAGACAACTTCTCTGATATCATCTGATAGTCCAAGCACACTCAGCCTGTTAATAATATGCGATGATTCGTCGAGGGGAGAATGATTGACGAAGTCATGAGCGTAACCGAAGAACTTAGCCCTGTCGCGGGTCTCCTTCACACGGCCGTAGAGTTGAGACACCGGAAGATGCGGCTTGACAAGATTTTGCGTGGCGCGTACAAGATCCATGTAGTTGAAGGAAGCCTGGAACCCGGCGTACTTGACATTGTGAATCCCGCCTTTCAAGTCCACCAGATTCATCAAAGCCTTGGCGTGCGAATCTATGAGAAGTCTGCTACCAAATACATGGATCCAAGACAACTCTGCCAACGGTGGATCAAACGCCTTCTTGGTGATGCCATTTCCATCGTCTGGTGACATCTCAGGACCACACAGACTGAGGATGGCATAAAGAGTCTGCTCAGGTATCTCTGCAACAGGTTTCGTGATGTCTTTCGAGATATGCACAATGGCTTGATTGTAATGTAGTAAACTTTGCTTATCGGTAACCCGCGAGTTTCTCTTGAACGCGAGGTTCACAGCAGCTTGCCACAGACAAGCATGCACCAACGCTGGACCTTGAGCAACAAGAGTGTTGTAATCGAGAGCAAACGGTGGGATATGAAACGCGGCTGACCCGATCTCGAATCCTGGCCAGAAGGATTGTGTACAGTAGTGAAGAAGCATCTTTGTGTGTGGATCCACTATCCTGTCGGGGATAACGCACATGCTGAGTTGTCCAGAAGTAAGCAGAAGCTGTCTGTCATTTCTGTCGGTACTCCTCTCCACCATCGTCGAACCCTTATCTGTGCCGTATAACTCGATGTAGTGTTGGTCTAATGGTAGTTTCTTGCCGGCTCTTTTACGGCGATGCATGGATTTGGCGAGATGTGACCTGGCACTTGATTGTCGGAGCTCAACCTCGCGGCGGCTGTTGGGCTCTGCTGTTATCGCAGGTAAGAAATGAAAGGACATTTCTTTCCTAGCGCTGGAGTCGTCGCTTCCATTCATCTTATTCCATCTGAATCATATAATTGTCCTAGTTTCATGGATGTTTTTTGGTTCATCTGCATTGCTTACATCAAGACGGGATTGGGATGAGGGGATCGTCATCGATGGAACCTGGAATTAGTCCGGCTGACTAAGATGGCAAGTACCACGATCCTTGCCAACCCTCTGATCACGGTTGAGAAGTACACGTTACTTGCCATCTGAGCGCATTTTATAAGCAGGATTCACTGCAAGTCGATGGATCTTGTTTCAGCAATGCACGATTCTTGTAGGACTTTTGGTCGCCTGACTCGTGGCGCCTCCTTCTACAGTCTATGCTGTATTTGTATTTGTCGTCAAAGAGAGAACATCATGTGTAGGGATGCGGTACTTGGGGACACTATGTGAGTTGAGAGTTGAGATTGGGTGGTCTAGTCTGCTACACTACAATAAAATACAGAACGTCTTTCCAGAAGTGACGATCAAAACTCCGCCCTTCCATACCTACTTGTGCTCAATCCAGGGCTCAGACGTTTAACATCCAGTCAATCCTTAAAAGAGGAAAGAAAATCCGGCACCTCGATCCTAAATGGCAAAAAGACGTAGGTAAGTTAGCATAAGCTTAGTATAAGTTTAGGATAAGTTTAGTATACCGTTTGCGGAGTTTATTCTAACACCCCGTATCAAGGTCTGGCCAATGTCTTCTTGCTCCTCGAGGACTCTTTGGCGGCGCATAGTATGCCGGATGGTAAAAGCAAAAGCTCGAGTCACAGTCACTGAGGTCGATGACTCGGTCTTTCACCTCTATGTCCTCCTTGGGGTGCAAAGGAAGCCCATTGAAGGCTCTGAGATCGTCAAGGTAGAACGGTCCGATGGCGCTGAGTGGGAAAAGCCAAAATCCAACGGCAGGGGGCTCCTGGCTGTACTCTCGGGACTCCCGCTGTGCATTGTTGTAGACGCCTCTATACTCATCCGGATCGCCGTTGATGGAAACACAATGCGGCTCACAGTTGTAGGTGAGCATAAATTGCTCGCTGGCCTTGTAGACATCTTCAGGGATGTCGAGTACCTGCAACAGATTGCAGAAGGAATAATACCCACGACGAGGGTCCTTGTTGCCAATGTAGACGGCTGTAAGTTCGTTTTCATACAAACCCGATTTATAGTTGAAGGAACCTCGATCGTATTCATCTGTTTGGACATGTTTGTCGACGAGGCGAGGTGATTTGTTGATGACCCGTAGGTCACTTCCGTACATCAAAAGTTGGGTACATTTGTTGGGTACGAGGCCAACAAATGTGAGGACCTCCAGTCGACGAATTGCCTCAATGAAAAGAAGACGCTCGTTGTCAGAGATGAGAAACTCGTTCTCGTCGTGGCGGAGTTCGCAGTTGAGGGCCAAGTTGAAGAGGCCAACATTGTGCTTGTCTGCGGCAAAAACAGCATCAGCGAACTTCTCAAAATGGTGAAGTGGCAAGTAGTTCGTTTAGATGTGAATTGTATACAATTCCGGGCAAAGAAACAGGGTGCCCTCGCTGCTTCCGTCAGGGCCGAGTCGTCGGCACAGGAGCTGCACACGGTAGAACTTCTTGGCGACGTTGCGTGACTCGGATGTTGTGTTTAGAAGCGGGTGGTATGTCGCACCCTTCTTGACGAAGACTTCGTATGGCTTTTCGTCGACATCATCGACGTGGAAGATTCGTTCGTGATGGCAGTTCCAAGCAGAGAACTCCCAGTAGTTCTCATCGGCCACGAGGACCTTGATGTGTCGATAGTTCGAAAGTGCGGACTCCCAGATCTTAAGGCGCATTTCAAGAGGGAGGTTGCTGAACAGGTGGAACGTGTCAGTCGGCGGATCAAGAGGCATGAGGATGCAGTCAGCCAGCTGCTGCTTGCTGTAGGGTACCAAAGTCATGTTTTCCAAACCCGATCCTGGTGCTGGAAGGGAAGCAAGATCTTTGCGCAAAGTTTGAAGGCTAGAGGTTTTGTGTTGAATGCGGGGCCTCACACAGTGGTGATGGGCTTGTGTGGGGGGTAGAAAAAGGTTTAGGTAACGTTGGATGAAGGTTTAGGTGAGTTTAGAAGAAGGTTGGGGTGAGGGCAGATGAAGGTTTGGATGTGAAGGGAGGGAAGTTTGGAGAGAGGAAAGCGGGTGAAGAATGGTGAGGGAATATCAGCACGGGATGACAGGTACTTGCGCGTGATGGTTTGGCACTGGCACAGTCTCAGGCTAGCGTGAGCAGAAGAGTTTCGCGCGTTAGAACTTCATTCTCCCACTGCGAGTTCTAGTGTGAGCGTAACTCTGCTGAGAGCATCACGAAAAGCGGGACCACGGGTGAACGGCAGAAGCCGTTTGACTCCCAGTGGCAGTGGGAACCTATTGTTTAGTTCTTGATCACGTAGGAATGGGACTACTGGAGCATGAATCACGGCGCCATACGCATTGTTCCCGTCAGTTGCCTCTCACACTGTTGGAACTCAAGATGCTGAACAGCGCGTCCACCGCAAGTGCGATCCCCTGGTATCAGGATATGAACATCGACTGAACATATGATATAATGTTATTGATGGGATGAAACACACAGGCTCAGTGCCACTTTACAAGTATTCCTTTTGGCCTTTATTGTGATGTTTCTTGACTTCCCCTGAACGCGTCACAAGCTCAAACTTAGTCACGAACATAGCCTGAGGATGACTCACCTAGAAAACGGCGTAGGATAACGGACTGATGAGAATCCATGAAGAGCACGCCGGCTTGTATTTAGTAGGTCTCTAAGTTTCTGAAGAGATATTCTAAAATGCCCTAAAGTATCCTAAAGTACCCTAAGATATCCTAAAGTATCTTAAAATATTATCTGAAGATAACCTACTATACCCTCAACGCCACTAAGGTACATACTTCTCCTTATCCCATTCAGACCAAATTTCAGCCTCCACGAGGATCCACCAACTTCCAGACCATACAATGAGACAGGTGCTGAAATCGGTTGATTCCTCCCTAGAAAGTAGCTGGTTCTACAGACAGTAAGTGGAGGTGGTTTCTCACTGGATAGAACAATCATACCGTGATTTCAACTTACAAAAATAAGCAAGAAGAGACAGACCGATCAAGCCTATCCGATAGCTGGTTATCTCCATTCCAGTTCTTGTGAGTCGTCTCAAGTTGATTTCCCTAGCTGACGAAGGGAATACTGACCATGAAATGGATGATTGAACAGGTATTGCGACATGAGACGCCAACTCATGTAAAGCCAGAATGGATCAGTCCCCGAAATCTGTGTTATTTACTGTTGAGACTTGTGGCTGAGAGCTTAAATCAGCAGACAGATTTTAGTTCAGAAAGACATGAGTTCAAAGCGCCACTATCTGCGAGCAGATTTAAAGCACCCTTCTCGACCCTGAGCGCCCTTCACATCCCGATCTGGTCGAGGCGTCGACTTCTCAGCAGTTGGAGCAGTTCTTCCACCAATCTCTCTCTCTCTCTCTCTCTGATTGTTGAAGGAGGGCTATAAGCCGATACGGGAGATTCGGAACGACATCCTGAATTGTTGGACATATTTTGTTTTCTGCATCCTGGAACTCCGACTGCAAAAGAACTTCAAGCTCCTGTTGAATGAATCGAGGAAACTTTCGGCGAAGGAGCATAGCGAAGGCGGCATGCGTGTTGGACCCAGATGGGCCTGGGTTCACTATGGTGACCAGCTCTTCATGTTGCCTTGACCTCTCTCGAAATATGGACACCCAAATCTCCGTGATGCATCAGTATGTGGTCTTTGTCCGAGCTTCGATCTTCGACCTTCTTCAACATGACCATCTCCATCGTCATCGGGTCTGTTCGCATTCTCTTCTGAGAATACCGATGACCCTCTCGTTATCCATGACCTGGTTCAATAAGGTCACCCGAGTCTGTGCTTCCACTTGACGAACCCCGAAGCAACAAATACTTGACTGCTGCCTATAAGGTCAAGCTTTAGGCTGCGAACACAGAGGATTGATGAGGACACAATATTTCTCATCTGTACAGCCTTCAAATAGCTCAACATAAGTCAATAGGCTGATCAAATTATTATAGATATTAAGACAAATTTTATTCAGACTAATAATTAAATCTCTCCCCCTTGGACGGGTTCCTCACTAAGCCAGCTCCCGCAAACCCGAGTCTGACAACACCATCGCTCATCTCCCATGCACCATATCTCACAGGCCCAATATCATTAACCGCGTTCACAATTCCTCCAACGTTCTGATTCGGATCAACGTTTCTCATAATGTGCGATTCCTGCCCAACAGTTCCAAACGCATTCGCAATCTCAAGCGGGTTAAGACTGACATCTCGGCCGAGCTCCCACCAGCCCCAGAAAGTAGGCAGGACAGCGAAAATGCCAACCAGCGAGACTGCAATCGCTATCCACATCTTCTCGTAATTCGTCACGTATACTAGCGTCGTCGTACCGCTGTCGTACTCGACTTTTTGCTTGTCCGTCGTGTTGTATTTGGCGTATTGAAGACTTGCTCGGAAGCCAATGTCACGGGTGAGTTCGATGATGTCTTCCATCGGATTTTCCCACCGGTCGGCACATCCCGGGGTTGTGCCGTTCATGGTGAGATATTGAGTTGCTGGTAAACCGGTCGAGCTGACATCGTAGCCAGTAGCGCCAGTAAAGCGCATGAAAGCTTGAGACTCGTAGAGAGATTTTGCAATCATGCTGAAGCCTCCCAGAATATTTCCTGACCCGGGCATAACCAAATCAGCGGGCAACATGTATCTTCGCTCTGGTTAGTAAACAGTTAGGTAGGATGGTAGGAGTAGTACATACTTCCTTTCGATAAACTTGTCGTCCTTCCACGTTCCCTGAAGCTCAACTGTCTTCCCATCCATCCGTACTGGAAACTTGGCAATTCCACCGTGAAGGTCGCACGTCTGGACTTTGATCTTTCCATTGCACTTGTCCGTATCCTTATAGAGCGTCGTGTATCGTAGGAATGAACCATTGGCCAGGTCATTGACGCCCCAGTCACTATACTCCGTAACATTCACCTGGAAGAAATATGCTCCATCCATAGCTCTGAGCATGCTTGCCCTATCCGTTCCAATTGTGAGATTGAATTCCTTTGTCGTGTCGGTGCAATTTACATCGAAACCAAAACCTTCCACTGCAGTGGTGCAGTTGGTGCAGGAAGTATCGAAAACAGCCATGTCAGATCGTCGACTGTAGTTTTGTGCGATGTCGCTGAAGTTCTTGGTGAGTAGCGAAGTGGAGTGAGAGCGGCCAGTCATTATGCACGCGTAGTTGTCGGGCAGCTCTCTCGCGATATGAAAGTTTACGGTTCCTTGTTGAGCCTGGTAGTGGTTTGTTGTTGATGAGGCGCGCTGCATGAGAGGACCGCGCAGGACAGATAATGTCATGAGAATGGATGCTGTCATAATGAGTACTTCAACAGTCATTGGAGGACCATATTCCAATCATACCTAGGCCTAATGTCTTCGACTTCCAGGTAAACAAGTTCAGAGCGGCCTGGATGATACCAGTCGAGGAGCCATACACAGCTTGGAGTTGTTGCAACTAGCCTCAATCAACAATTGATGTCTTAAGGTCTTGGGCTCACTTACAGTGACCGGCTTACCAGCCGCTCTCCAATATGAAATCGCTGCTCCCTCGGTAAAAGCGCACGCAAGAAAAGCTCCTGACAACGCAGACGTCAAAGCCAGCCATACCGTGGGCTGTATCCGCTCATCCCAATGATCAACAGGCACTCCATCACTATAAACGAGGATCATAACAGCCGCAATAGTCCCCAGCAGCGCCAAGAGCCACATGCCAAGGCCGCGATAGGGGAACCGTATCCAGAAGCCTGGAAGCCAAGGTTGACTGAGTCTGGCATATTGTTCCGCAAATGGTGTCGGGAGATTCTCGAGACGATGCCAGGGTGCTTTATCGCGGTCGCGGTCGCTATTACTTATAAATTCATCCTTAAATGGCCATGGTGAGGCCATGTTTTGGTTATCAAACATTATGGGGGCTTAGTATTAGACTTGGCGGTAAAAGTATCGCACTGAGGACCAAGAAAAGAATGGGTCGAAAGACAGTAAGTGTTTCAAAAGAGCGACAGTAAGAGGACAAGCCAATACCTCAAAGAAGTGAACACCTTCAGGATCAGAGGCTGAAAGGTAGTCAAATGAAAGAAAAGAAATCTTCGGTTTCATGATCCAAAAGGAGTAAAAACAAAGAACCCTGGAACTATACGTTGCATGAAACAACCGGGGTACAGATCTTCAATTGCCAAATCAGAAGTGCCATTCTCATCTGTTTTGGCCGTGAAAACTGGAGATCTCAATCTTCAATACGAGAATTAGCCTTCTCCATGACTTCATTCGCCCCGCTGCTGTGGAATTCCGACTCGTGTTTCCGGCAGTTGTTCCCACAATGATTGTGATCGCCGTGTTTTATGAGCGAGCTAGCATAATTTTCATAACTATGTCGTAGCACTATTTCACCGCTGGCTCTTCTGCGCTCGGGAGTCTGATTGGGAATGTTCACACGCGATAGAGAACATGGAGAAAACTCTCAAGATCCTGATCCTAAAGGATAAAAGTATTTAGGTAATTTAACCTAAGTTTAGGGGACACTTTACTAAGTTTATTTTAGTATCTTCTTCTAAGTCTTTAAGTTTTTCTTGCTTCCCGAGAGCTGTAGATGCGATAAGATATAAACGCAAAAGGTAGGTTTATCTCAGGTCTGTGAACGGCGAGTCGTCTAGATATTTTTAATAGTTTTGAGGATGAATACACCAGCCTGGCTCGTCGGCTCAATGTTGAGATTAAATCTGTTTTTTCTTTTTTTTTTTTTGTTTCATCTTGCGGCTCAAGGAGTAGAGAAAGACCTGACTTTGATGCTGTGTTGCTATATCTTGAGTAACACAAATCAAACAGAGATCACATCTTATTTTTACTTGTAGACCGTCCAAGGTCATGCATCAGCTATCTCTTCAGCGTAGTCAGACATGGTAGAAAGCTTCTTCACTTCAGCATCTCGTGAAGTTTGCTTGTGCTTTGTGACGGCGACCTACCCGAGACCGAATGCATGGTGTCGGCTCTGGGCTCTCATTGGCGGAGCCGTGAGACGCCCCATAGTTTGCTGTTACGTGAAGTCGACATTGTCGCTCAGGTAGAGGAAGGATAGTTCAGAGCCTTGAAAAGTCATTGTTACTGGCTTTGACTAGAACCATCTGCCAAAGATTTTACAATAGATAACTTTCTCTGAACAAGGCCATTATACAATGGGTTCTTTTCCGACTCTCATCGTTCAAGAAGTCTGATGTAACTACCTCTTTGTCCCCGATAAGCGAAGCCCTTTCTCACCCAATCACTTCCCCACGATAAGCCAAACCAAAGCCAAGATCGCCAAGTCGCCCAGAAGCTTAACCAAGAAACTGGTCGCAATCAGCAAAACTCCAATTGGTCAAGTTTTTTGCGTGCAATTAAGCCTCGTTTCTGGGCGCCGTCATCCACGGGACGAAAATCAGGGCATTTGAGGCCTTGGCTGCGTAGGGATGCGAAACCGCATGTGAAAGGTGAGCTGGCTGTGAAATTAACGTTGCCTTTAGGGTTGAGTTGTTCAACGCTTGGGACTTGGCGTGGCTCGACGCTGACGTACTCTGTTCTTGGGCGTTGTCTTGGTGTTTTTTGTTCAATCCCTCTAAATTTCTTGCAGTCCCCTTCTCAAGATGATGTGAAGTTGCTCTTGTTCCATTGTTCAGATCTCTTTTGATCAAACCTTCTCTACGCATAAGCCCCTGCAATGGCAGAGTCCAACCCTCATCGAAAATCCATCGTAGCCGACCATCCAATCCGCACTTCCAACAACATCCAATACCTGACCGACGACGAGATCTCCGAATTTCTCGACGATCTCGACCACAACAACGATGGCTTCATAAACTACAACGAAGTGGAGCGAAAGCTCGACCAAGAGCACGCCGAGCTAATCCCCAAACCGAGCGCCCACCACGTCATACAGCGGGACCATACCGAAGATGACCGTGCGCGCCATCAGTTCCTGCGCAGTATGATGGGCTCCGACGCGGAGAAGATCCCGAGGGATGAGTTTGCGAAGATGGTGAAGGAGTGGAAGATCCCCTCGTTGAAGCAGGCCAAGAAGGAGGAGGATGAGGACAAGAGCTACATTAAGCGATTGCCGGGCTGGAGACGGATTCGTTCGTACTGGGCTGTTCATGGGCCGGAGATTGTGTTTCTAGGGGTTGTTATTGGTATGCAGTGCGCGTTTGGCATCTGGCAATTGGTCAAGTACCAGACTACGCCTGGATATCGTGAAGCATTCGGTTGGGGTGTCGTCATGGCCAAGACTTGCGCTGGTGCGCTGTATCCAACGTTCTTCTTCCTGATTCTCAGCATGTCGCGATACTTTTCCACGTGGCTGCGCAGATCGTATCACATCTCACGATTCTTCAATTGGGACTTGTCGCAGGAGTTCCATATCCGAATCTCTTGTGTTGCGATTCTGCTGGCGACGCTGCATGCCATTGGCCACTTGACGGGATCATTTGTGCACGGCAGCGACCCCAAGAATGAAGACGCTGTCGCAGAAGCTCTGGGTCCAGACATGGTCCCCCGCCCGTACATCGACTACGTGCGCTCGCTACCAGGTTTCACGGGGATTACTGCCCTCGGGCTTTTCTACATACTTTCACTACTCAGCATTCCTCAAGTGCGAAAATGGAACTATGAGATCTTCCAGCTTGGCCATCTACTCATGTTCCCCATTATCGGTCTGATGATGGCCCATGGCACAGCCGCATTGCTCCAGTGGCCCATGTTCGGATACTTTCTCGCCTTCCCAACACTCCTCGTTCTCATTGAACGCGCCGTCCGTGTCTGCCTTGGCTTTCATCGCATCAAAGCCACCATGAAGGTTCTCGACAAGGAAACCGTCGAGATCACCGCCGTCATCCCCAGCGAGCGACTCTGGAAGTACAAGGCTGGACAGTACATCTTCCTTCAAGTTCCCAAGATCAGCTTCTTCCAGTGGCATCCGTTCACCGTGTCTTTCTGTCGCGGCAACAAGATGATGCTGCACATCAAGACCGACGGCAACTGGACTGCGAAGCTTCGTGAACTAGGTGGCGAGTCTGGCGAGTCTGAGATTGAGGTCGGCATCAATGGGCCGTTCGGTGCACCCGCTCAAAGATTCTACGACTTCAACCACTCAATCATCATTGGCGCTGGTATTGGAGTAACTCCACTCTCTGGAATCTTGGCTGATCTGCAGTACAACGATGATCTCGATCATGGTGGTCCGAACCATGAGGTTGACCATCCTCGCCACGACTCTGATGTCACTGCTATTCCTCCACAGCGTAACGGCTCAGCATCAATCACTAGCACCGATGCCGAAAACAGTGACAACGTCCCAGAATCTCCGACGAGGCAAGGTAGTGTTGGTCCCGACCTCATCAACAAAGAGAAGCAGCCCCAAACCGACCGCGCCGCCACTTTTGCAGATGATTATCGACGCGTTGACTTCCACTGGATGGTTCGAGAGCGAAACTACCTACTCTGGCTTTCTGATCTTCTGAACGACGTATCAATGAGTCAAGACTGGCACCGCGAGCACGAAGTTCATCCTCATCTCGACATCCGCATCAACACCCACGTTACAGCCAAGCGAAAGAAACTCACCACCCACGTATACCGTTGGCTACTGGAGATGCATCGTACAGACGAGCACCCAGCCTCTCCTCTCACCGGCCTTCTCAACCCCACGCATTTCGGAAGACCTGACTTCGATCAGATCCTGGATGAGCATTATGAGGAGATGCTCAAGTTCAGGGCCAGCAAAAGAATAAATAGACGGGATAAGGAAGATGACAACTATCAAGAGGATGAGGAACTCAAGGTTGGCGTGTTTTACTGCGGTGCGCCTGTTGTTGGAGAGATTTTGGCGGATAAGTGTCGGGAACTTACGTTGAGGGGCTGGCAGGATGGTAGTAAGCTGGAGTACCACTTCATGATCGAGGTATTTGGTTAGATAGAATCTTGTAATATGCATGAGTACACGAATAAGACGGACTTTTCTCGATGAATACAATGATTGCTTCGAATTCGGGATGCAATGGAATGCTGCATGATAAGTAAAATGGTAGGATAATACATAATTCGTGACATTTTACACCTTGACTACCTATCCAATGCTGTTTAAACAACCTCTAAAGAACGTGAACAGGTCTGCGACTTGAGACAGGCTAAGGACGCGTGCAGTATCTGTGGCGGTATTAGTTTGAGCTAAGGGTTCGAACATCGAAGACTCACATAAGTCGGGCCGAACAACGACAATGGCGCCTTGTTCCGCATCGATACCATATTTCGAAAAGGCTTGTCCGCAGCCTAACATGTATGGACTTGTATCGTCGACAAAGACCCGGTGAACATCTGTCGGAGTTCTTGTTAGCATATCATCACAAGTTAACGTTGGATGCTTCTCTCACTTCTCAGATTGTATGGACCTGTGCGAGGGAAGAAGACTTCTGGTAGTTGATCGATCTCAATAGTCCTTCGCTCCGCCTTGACAAGAAGGGTATGGCTAAACACTTTATCCGCAGGCTCTCCGGCAGGAGTGAACATCTTGCTAAGGTTACCAAGCTCTCTGGCCACCTGGAGAAGGTTAGTTTGTCGAAGGCACTGTGAAGTCGGAGGACGTACCTCATGCAATCCCTTTCGAGCGAAATCTCCCGAACAAAAGGTCAGAACATGCCACCGTCCATCTGCAGCAAGGTTCTTGTTCAGCTGCATCGGCTTTGTGTCAGATAGTCTCACAACAGGTGCGCTTGGGAACCTCATCCCGACCGTCAATCCTGACGCAATGCTGTTATCGCTTTCATCCAACGATGTAAGAATTGAAGGCTTGTACTTAGTAGCCATACCAGCTGTATATCGTCCTGTTTCCACAAACTTGTCGTGAAAGTCCTTTGCCGTAATACCGTTGGCTTTACGGTGTTCGGATGAGAATAGCTTACTGAACGAGCGATCGAACTCGATGAGTTGTTGAGCTGTCTGTTGTCTCTCGAGAACATACGTTTCTAGCACTGAAGGTGGTGCTCGGCCAGTGAGAACATGTGCCATCTTCCATCCGATGTTAAAGCCATCCTGCAGACTTACGTTCATACCCTGCCCAGCCTTGGGCGAGTGAGTGTGACACGCATCACCAGTCAGGAAGATACGATGGTCCTTTGTGAAGTGGTCTGCAAGACGCTGGCCAATGACATAAGCAGACCACCAGACCGTTCGCGCGATGTCGATATCGAAAGGGTGAAAGATTCGCTTAACCTTGTTGATGAGGTCCTGCTCGGTGACGTCACGAGCCGAGGTTCCGGGAAGTTCGATGTAGAACCTCACAAGTTCGTCGCCCTCTCGAGGAATGATCATGAGGTTTCCGTCGTTTTTGCTCTGAAGCATGGCCTTTTTGCGGATGTCGGGGAAGTTGGTGATGGGGTAAATGTCCATGACGCCCCAGACGGAGTCGCTTGAGTCGCCGACCATTTTGAAGCCGAGAGATTTGCGGACAGTGCTGTGAGCGCCATCGCAACCCTGATCGCAGTCTGTTAGAGGAGTAAATGGGCAAGTTGAGGGCTAGAACTTACAATGGCGTATTTTGCGCGGTACCTGTAAGGTTCGCCGTTCCGCATGGTGACAACCTCAACAGGGTACTCCTCATCATCAACAATCCTGACACTCTCGACCTGAGAATTGTACAAGACCCCACTCGTCCCATTCCCCCTCAACCTGATAATTTCCTGCAGCATCAAATCATTAATTCTCGCCTGGTTAAGAATAACATGCGGTTGGTGACTCAGTCCCTCTTCTGTATCATAAGCAAGTTCCTTTCGCACAAGTCCTTCACTGTCATCAGGTGACCAAAAGGCTACCTCCATGACATGATACGCCTCTTCCAAAAGACGCTCAGAAATACCCAAGTTCTCAAAGATCTCGACAGTGCGACATTGGACGCCGTCTGCTTGGCCGATCTCGAGAGGGCCTGGGCGACGCTCGAGGATCTTGAAGTCAATGTTGAAGCGGGCGAGCCAAATTGCTGCTGTGAGGCCGGCGGAACCGCCGCCGCAGATGATGACTTGGACTTTTTCGGAATCCATCGCTGATTGATGATTTGTGAAATTATTCCATGGTCTCTTTCATTCATTATATCTTCATGGCGTATACTGGTATGTTGGTGGATGGTAGTTGGTGCAGGTTCAAGAAAGTGGAGCTTCTGTTGGATTTCTACGGCAGATCTTATCGGCATCCGAGTTCCACGGAACCAGCGGAGGAGGGAAATAAGCTCGGATCTTAGCTACGGAAGCCACCCACATTATTGCTAGGGTTGGTACGGGGTAACCAAATAGAGTGCGAAATCGCAATTTTGACACTAACGGGCAACCGATATTTGGAACACCAAGGACTCGGGCGTTGCTTTTTATGGTGACTGTTGCCCGAGCTTTATTTTAAGTTACAAGTGGCCATCGAATTGCAAACAGGGAAGATGCATTGGATTCTTTCCGATCAGACGGTCGATACTGGTTGATGTTGTGAAGCTCCGGTCGATCTTGGAAAGTCAGTCACGAGATGGAACTTGTCAAGTCTAGCGGCAAAATGACAGACGATCATATCGGCAAGAGCTGTCAAAGATACTGAAAGAAGTTGTCTAATATCCCTTTCCAAGAGCAAAACCTCTCCACGAGTGTCGTCCCTCCTCCCCGGATACGAGAAAGATCAATGACCGACTGGGCATTTTAGTCTGCAAAGCCGTAGATTTGGAGAATCGTGACGCGTTGAAGAGGCTGCTGACGGTGCTTACATGTATCTCTTTCGCGATTGAGTCATCCCGCCAACTTGTATTTCTGAACCGTTACGACAATTCGATTCGGTAGGCCCAATTATTTGAAGATAGTGCGGAGTCTGCAAGCAAGAAGTTCTCAATAAATTGACAGCAACATAAGCTCGAGGAGTGTGCTGAGCGGCCGCAGCAGTAAGACTCTCGGTCGGCCGGGGTTCGGAAGCAGGCGCGGTAGTCCTGATGGTCGAGCGAACAAGTCGGAGGCTCTTGATAGAAGTTAGTGGCTGAACCATGGAGCAGAACTTGACAAGAAGAGGACGTACATAGTCTGAGTTGGAGCCGGTCCAGACGGTGAGGGTGTTGGCGAAGAAAGGAGGACTTGATGCTCATAATTGTGCTGCAAGTTGAGGCCTGGTTGACCATTCGGATCTTGCGCGTGGAACAGTGGAACATTGAAAGCTGGTTGCCTTTCCCTAATGGCACGAGTCAGCGTGTTCTGTGGTGTTCCATGGAGTATCTGGGCCCACGAATGAACAAGGAATTTGTATAATAAGTCAGATTCAAGGTTTGACTGGAGATTAGAACTTCGCATACTTTTCGCGGCAAGGCCAAGTAGTTGAAGATAGGAAGCTGTGGTGGAGAAATGGAGAAACTCCTTACCAGTATGCAGCTCCTGGTCAGAATAGGTCACCCCTGGAGCTATGTGGGTACGTATCCCCTGTTTCCCCTTCGCTGCGAAGTCCCACCCAAGTTCCAAACAGCTCTACCAAAGCTACGCCCATGAGTATGAATGCCCTGAAGCCTTCTGGCTCGGTGGTGCCTCTTTGCAACGCCGAGCTGGTCCATTGGGAGCTCCTTTCCCCCAAGGCCGCCCGGTAGACGACTGGGCCATGCCCGCCGCTTTGGTAACCACAGCCATTAGCGTATTTCAGCATTTCCATCGCCACTTATGTCCTTCATCTCATGTGGATCCCCCTTGTGAATGGGCTGCTGCCACTGCAACGATCAACGCACCAGAAGGGTCCCTTCCGCAACTGCAACTGCGATTACCACTGGGCCCAGATAACTGCCATTGACAAGCTCAAGCCTTGACTGCACGTTATTGTGACCTGTAGGATAGTTCGGCCTCAATGAGTCATTGGCCCTCGGTGTGATGTCTACGTTCAGGGCATACATTGCGAGTTGTGAACATAACCAGGGTGAGTGGGGCGACTGTTCTAAGTTCTATCTGCTGATTTAAGCTCTCAGCCACAAGACTCAACTGCAAATAACACATCTGGATAACAACTTAGACATTATACCATAATGACTGACCAATTGCTACAGCGTAAAGCTGATAAGATGAAAACCTAGATGATGGCTCTTTGGCCGGCCTTGGAGGCGTATAAGATGCTCCAATCCCTCGGCCAAGAAAGGTTAGCTCAACACCACAAACACCCCAGATGTTCAAGATGGCGGCTCCCGGGGCGACTGTTCAATGGATCTCACACTGCATCTAGGCCACTGTTGAAGACAGCTCTGAGGTGCCTGATAGGTACCTCGATGCTGACAGGTCCATGCAAAGCAACTTGAAAACCCAAAAAAGATCTACGCAAAACCTGGAGGTTAGTGTTCCTGATGGCAGTGTTCATGGCAAGCGGAAAACTGGAGGATGGCGAGATACAGTGGGCTTTTGAGAATGCAGTGAGTCACAATCAGAAACAGGAGCTGGGGTTAGTTTGCGTCCTCTAGGTTTGACTGCTAAGTACCATCTCATGATTCATCTCCCTGAGCAATAGCGGGTGTTCTCATGAATGTTCGACGCTTAAAACTCTCTTTGGAGGCATGGACAATCTGTTAGGGCAATATCGTAAGAGAGAAATATCATCCCGCGTACCAAAAGAACAACAGGCACGCTCTAGTGCTGGGCAATGTGCAAAATCTCGAATATTGCTCCTCGGAGCTATGGCCTGTGCATTGAGGCTGGGGTAGCCCTTCTGGGAACCACGGATTCTTTAACCACAATTGTTGACACTCCACGCATGTCATTTGTTGTATCGCCTTGCATCAACTTACTGAGACGCCGGAGCCCACCGTTATCGTGAAAAATCTGGCGTACGCTTGCGTCAAGGGGGTGAAACTACCGTGTACTCTTACTACTCGTGTTGGCTACTTCGAACTTGATCTCGATGCATATCACAGGATGAAGAGCCTTCTCCAGGGCCGACTGTCGTTCAGCATACGTAGCCCCACTGGCAACAACGTTGCATGTAGTACATAGGGGATATGCGACCTGGCGGTGGCAGGTTACGCGGAGCGGCCTTGTGCACTACGAGCTTGAACCACTGTCAGACAGATGGTGGAGTCACAGCGGCAGCAGACGCACAGTCCCGCTGTCCCTATAAATTTCGTGTTTCTCCCTCAACCTCTTCTTCCATCCAACCTCTTCTTCCATCAACACGTTGACTCCATCAACACACTTCCTTCGTCAGCAATCCTTCTTTATCAGCGCCCCCTTGCATCATGCAGGCCTTCCATTCTTGAGTTGCGGGTACGACGTATCAATCTTGCCAAACACAGCAAGTAACTCTGGACCGCGCCGATGCTGCCACGATGAGAAGACATTTGCTCGGCATCATTCCTTGCACTTAAATCCCGAGGTAGGTTGCGTCAGATTTCTCATTGTCTTCTCACACCACCAAGGCTTCCCATCTCTACTGATCTGTGACACTCGCGTTTCGACTTTTGTTCCTGCCTCCACTGTCTTCACACTTCACATCTTATTTAGCTTGAGCCAGCGCCCTGGCCTGAGGCACCTGCTCTCACCACCACCAGGCCTTCGCGCACGATAGCCTCCATTTACTGTTACGTGTTGTGCTAACTCAGTTTTCGACAGTTTTCCGCAGTAAGAAACGATGAGCCCCGAGGCCAGTGAGAAGACCGAAATGGTTGCCGAGAAACCCTGCAAGGAAGCGGAGGAGATGCTCTCCAAGGAGTCTCTCGAGAAGCTTGACATGATGGGCCAAGTAACCAAGACTCTTGGAACTGAGGCGACTCAGGACCGCATTAAGGAAGTAAACGGGCGGCGTTTTACTTATCGCTTCCGCTATAAAGATGGCCAGTTTCACCACACATATAAGGATTGGTTCGACGAAGACGGACACTCCATTGAGTGGTGGGAAAAGAAGTCGCTTCTACGTGATTGGATCCATGGTCGCATGTCCCCCGAAGAATTCGATGCCCACTTTCCTTACTACAGTAAGTTCAACACGTCAAGAAATCGTGCAACTGTTTTTGCTAATGAGCTATAGTGGGCCCTCCTAAAGAATTGTATAGGATCAAAAAAGAAGCACATACGACGCCGCAGGAAGAAAAAGAACCCTCTGGTCTCAAGGAAAGCGATGAGCTCTACACTCAGCGTTATGCTGACCACTACGGTGATGGCAGTGGGCTCCCGCTTCGACCGGGTATGGACCCTATGACCGACGAAGAGGCCCAGAAGCTGGTGAAGGACAGACAGGATATAAGCGACAGAGTCCACAACGTGTCTCCGGAAGAATTCCCTGCCCAGTTCCTTGAGTACAGCGAGTCCGACACAGAGAACCCAGAGAACCCGGAAGACCGTCACTGGAACGAAGAAGAAGTATGTTGGATGGTGCGGGATGACACTAGCCGCATGCTGCGCGATGAACACTACGATTGCCTCCGTGAGGAAGTGTTGCTGAAGGAGGATGACGAGGAAAAGTCCCGCTATGCCTCCTACTATGCAGATAGCAGTGGGCTTCCCGTTCAGTCTGGGATGGGACCCCCCATGACTGAGGAAGAGTTTGAGGAGTCATTGAAGAAGTGGAAGGCTGAAGGCGACAGAGTCTACAACCTGTCTCAGGAGGAGTTTTATGCCGAGTTTCCGGAATGGCGTAAATCCACCAGTCGACTTTGTTCAACCTGACAATTTTCTAACACCTGGCAGGGGACATGCCAGATTACTTCCTTGCCGAGGATGAGGCGCTGGGAACCATGGAGGAATGTGATGAAGCTGATGCTCACAGAAGAGGAAGTGATTCGTAAATGGAAAGAGTCCACCAAAGCACGCCCTGAAGACCAACTGTAACTTGTAATAGTTCCAGGAAAGACAGGCTATGGGATAGAAAAGGAGAATTTGATTTCAATGACCTGTACGCCGCACTGTTAGTATGCGAGGGTTGTTGAACGGTCTGAGGAGAAAGATATAGGGGAAAGAGTTGAGCGGTCAGTGCACCTAGAATGTAGTAGTTAAACAATACATAATACCTTTTCCCCTGCCTGGCATTTATTTTAGGCAAATAATGTGTATTTGGCATAACCCCCCAGCGAGCTTCTTCTGAACACTCGGAGAACATGGTATGGGTGTGTTGATACCACCATTCATTCTTTGAACCAGCACATTTGTTCTACTTCTTACAACCTCATTCCAAGTGGGAATTATGTTTGAGATCTCGGTAAAGGCATTTAGCCCTACTGCAATGAAAGTCAGGGCAATTCTGCATCATAAAAATGACCAAGAGGTTTCTGTCATGTCTTAACGCCCGTGAAGTGTTTAGGCCAAGTCTTATAATAGCAGTCAAAATCGTTTCCCTCGCGATATAGACTGATTGCAATAGCCATGAACAGTGAATTCTGTACGGTAGTTCATTTTTATTTCTTAATCCCTCTAGTGAATGTTCGGTGAACATGGTGCTGATGTCTGGTCTTGCGATAGCATAAGTATGGTAGGAAGTGAGAACACTGGTATAAGACTTCATGTGTTTCATGGTACGGGTTTTACATGTGCTCAACTTTCGGGCCTTAATAAAGAAAGATTGCAACCGTGTGAGTATTTTACTTCGCCAACTTGGAAAATGATATCCAGTCTTGGCACGCTCTGATGAACATTATGCTCCACAAGAAAAGCTGCTTGTGGATTCCCAAGAGACCTCGGGGATTAGTGCCCCTCTAAGATGGTTTCATAGCATCCTAGCAAGGGATTTCATGAGAGATATATGGCAAATGGTTCGTGATCTGCCAGGATGCAGACTTTAAGTGAAAGGCAATCGTCTGTAGCAAAGAATAATAATATATACCTGTATAGTCGCGATATTTAACAATCAATTGATTCTTTGTCAATATCCAGCTGAAGACTATGGAAAGATGATTTGGGTGCGAGAGGCAGGCAGCACCAATTCGGATGCGGACGGAGGAGATACATAAAACGCATGCATGGTGGACGAGGAGCGTTTACAATGATCTGATTATAAGAAGGTTAAGTAGGTGGCTTGGCTCTAAATTATCCTCTATCAGGGGCTAAGGATGGCAAGAGAACTCAGGGACTTCTATCCAGAATTAACAAAAAGGCTTAGGCAAAGTGAGCATGAGTTTAATGGACCTTATATCCCTTAGACCAGTTCTATTCTTGGCGAGCAAACTTGCGCCAACACTTTGGACCAGTGCCACTCGACTTGCAATCGAAGATGACGAAGTCTCGACCAACCAGGACGTAAGCCGAGTGGCTTGACAGACAGTTCCTGTTTGTTGATCCGGTGTTTCCTCCTGTGATAACCGGAAATTGCGAACCCGTCGGAACAAGAATGCGACCGAAAGTTCAACGACCAGAGTCTTGCACCGCTAGGCCTACAATTGTCTTGGTAATAAAGAGGGAATCGTCGCTATGGCCATGCAGCAAAATTGTGAAAACTCGGGCCGACTTTGTTGTCGCCCCCAGTCAAGTCAATGCATCGGGCCGTGTTTCGGACGACACTAGGAACGATCCCGAGCTGGCGACTATCCTCCACATCCCGAACCCTACACGACATATAAAGTATGGAACTTGAAACTGCTTGATTCCAATGCTCTGAGAAACATCTCAAAACCAAAGAAGAATCGTCCAACCAGTCGCCATGTCTTCAAACTCCGAACCCCCGAAAGCGCTTCCCTCCATCCACCGCTTCATCACAGCCCACGACTCGAGCGGCAAATCATGTTACTCCAAAGACCTCGATGAGCCATTGGAATTCTGGAAGGTCAGTGCAGGCGAGGGAAACTCTGCCGACTTTGAGCTCGGCTACGTCACTGAAGGACTACCCATACCACTTGCAAACGACCAAGACCTTTCGACGTTCAAAGAGGCATATGCCAACAAACAGAAGTCGGGATTGGTGAAGCATGGTGGTACCATCTTGCGGTATTGTGATATCCCTCCAGGCTCAAAGTCGCAGATGCATCGTACCGTCAGTCTGGACTACGGCATTCTTATCAATGGCGAGCTGGAGTGTTTGTTGGACTCAGGGGAGACTCGGACCATCCACCCTGGGGATGTTGTGATCCAGAGAGGTACAAATCACCAGTGGTTCAACAGAACTGAGCAGTGGGCTAGGATTGTGTTCATATTGTTCCATGCGACGCCGGTCGAGATCAATGGCCGTGCAGTTGGCGAAGACCAAGGAGGAATGGAGCTGCCAGATTCGCATTAGAATCCTCTCAACAACGTGCAAAGAATACACAGTCGTATCTCCGAGCGCCTCCTACGCTACTATTCATAAATAAGTATAGACAACTATATGCAGCGAGGATTGAGAATATCTGCTGTCAGTCTCACTCAGTAAAAGACCCGTCCACATCCCCGCGCATTCCGACAACCCTACTGACACGATGGATGACCCTTGAAGTGCCTAACTCCATGATTATGCCGTGCTTCTGGCTTCATGGCGTCGACCGCCAGGCGTAAGATGTAGCTTTGCTATCTCACAGAGCCACAACCGACTTGGTCTACACTCTGTGACTCGTGGCCGTCAATATGGCTGTGGAGCCAGTTGTTTGAGAGGCACCGGCCATACCTATCGGCAAGCATTGATCTTTGTAAATCGATTCAATAGCGCACTACAGAAGCTTAACGGCTTGCATTGGATTATTGATTACCACTATCCTTACTAGCAGACCGTCCGTCTCTCCCTTGCCCCCCACTGGGAGCAACAAAACTTCAGACTTAAAAAGAGAGTACTAAAATAATCTTTGTAAATTGTCACAGCCAAGTTTCAAGCACCTGTCAAAGCAGTCGACGCCACGAAACAGATAGCCACAGGATGTGAAGAGCATAGTTTCGTGTACTGGTGGGTTGCGAAAGGAATGGGCGGTATACTACAATTATGATCATCATTCATGAAGTGAGGAATCTTTCCTTGGCGGCGAGAGATGGGAAGGTCAAGATGTTTGGAAGCATTGATCTGTTGGGAACTTGCAGGATAAATTAGAGAGGTCAACATATAAACTTAGAGAATAGATCCATCAAGTGACGAGTTTCCTCTTTATGAAATCGGTAAAAGTCAATTGTTAATTAATCTGCTCTTCTTGCAAGAAGAACAAATCACAGGTTCATTCTGATGTGTCTTTAACGTGGAAGATATCCATCCAGCGTTTCCTAGCTGCTGTCAGATCAATCTTGGCTGCCTCCGTCTTGATACGATCTGCGCGAAGAATGACCTCCTCCTTTAGCCTCTCCCAGTCAGCGGTCAACTTTCCGTTCCGTTTTTTAATCTTACCATCGATGATGACGGTATCTATATCCTTTACTGATGAATGAAACACGACTGACCCAAGGGGATCACCCACCGGAATATTCTCAATATCATCACAGCGGATGAGGACAAGATCGGCTTTCTTCCCAACTGTAATAGATCCGACGACGTCTTCCATTCTCATGACCTCTGCACCTCCCTGCGTCCCCATTCGAAGGACTTCTGCCGTCTTGCGGGTAATGGAAAGTGGAAACCCTTGATCGTTTTCCTGGGCTCGACGAGCTTGTAGTGCGAGCCGCATCTGCGCAATGAAGTCATTTCCCTGATTGGATGTAATATCTATACCCAAGCATGTGCGACATCCTTGATCAGAAGCTTGGAAGACGATGGGAAATCCCATACCCATCTGTAACTCTGTATCTGGCGTGCCGACGATGGAAGCACCCGACTCCTTGATCGCCTGAAGCTCACTCTTGGTGAAGGATGAGCCATGGCTGAAGACAAGGTCGGGGCCCATAATGCCTTCATCTACGAGGTTCTGTACAATCTGGCGTCGTGCTAAGTCATAAGGTCCCATCGCGACATGCATGGTAGTTATACGTGCTCCAAGCTCTCTCGACTGCTTGATCTGCGCGATGGTCTCTTCAATGGGCAGAGATTCTGGCTCATCCGGAGCTACACCGAAGGTGAGAAGTTGCTCGGCTGGATCGTTTTGACCAAAGAACTTGTCTCGTATCCTTGCAGCATCGCTCAGCCGTGACGCATGGGAGAAACCTCTTGGATCAAGTTGATCCGGCAAAGGCGGGTTGGCATAGAAGCCATAACAGAATGTTCCCCGGATCCCAGCATCTTGAAGTGCCGTTACAGCCGCATCGGCATGATCTGGCGAGTTGATGATATGGCAGTGCTCGAGAACAGAAGTCACACCGTTGTTGATCAGACTCAGTGCTGCAACATAAGTAGACAAGTAGACGTCTTCGGGTGTATATAAGCTTCCATAAATGGTTCGCATATTGACAGTGTAGTCAAAAAGCGACCAGTCCATTGCAACACCTCGCAAAAGTTGCTGCCACATATGATGGTGGCCATCGATAAAGCCAGGCGTAACGATGCATCCTTGGCCATCGATAATAGTGACATTGCTTTCGGAAGGGTTTGGCAAGGCTTGTCCAATCGCAACAATTCGGTCATCTTGGATGAGAATGTCGGAGTTTGCCAGGGTACCATTCTGAGGGTCCACTGTCAAGACCGTCGCATTCTTGATGAAGATGACGTTTGGAGATAAAGCAGAAGACATCTCAAAGTTATTCCTGCTAAACAACACAAGAGTGATTCAGATTGGTGAGAAGGCTGACTTGTTTCCACTGTAAGCATTGGGATTATCTATATATGTGACTAAACCTGCTATGAGCTGACAGAGGCTGGTTTATGAGGTGCCGTAGCGTGACCAAGTCTCCAACCCCGAGTCCGAGGTCCGAAGCTCCACTCCATCGGCCTCCGGCCCGAACGGACATGACACATGACATGAGGAGGGATTCTGTCGGCTTACCTCAGATTACGCAGATTACATGTAAATACTACATGAATTGTCAGAATGACTTCAGGCTCAATCCTTCGATAGTCCTTTATAACTTCGGTCATCGCATGATCCTCCGAATAAACTTGGACTCTCTTCGCTATCGACAGCACTAACGCGAGCGCCCAGTTTTCTGTCCTCAGACTTATATATACCCACAGTAGAGGATTCATCAAAATGGTTCAATATCCATTTCCAATACCGAAAGCCTCGCCATTCCCTATATCGAATATTCCGTTCGGTATATTTCACACCGAAGATAATGTAAGGAAATAACATACTCACTAAAGCTCGGTGTTTGCTAATACTACCGCTTGGATAGCTCGATCCGCGACCGGGAACAGCTGTCGGTGACCATGTTTTAGACCTTAGAATCCTCATCCAGGATGGACTGCCCATAGATGAGTCCGTGAAAGAAGCACTAGAATCGGTTAGTGATGACGAAGCTGAGAAGAGTCAGGTAAACCCGACTAACAGGAAAATCTACTGGACAGTCCTCTCTTAATTCTTTTGCTGCGCTCGCACCCAATGTACGCAACTCCCTCAGGAAGGCCATTCAAGAGGCTCTGCGGGATCAATCTTCTATATTATACCGCGAGGACACCGGCGTCATCGCTGCGGACCAAGTCACCATGCATGTCCCAATGAAGATTGGCGGCTTCACGGACTTTATGTGCTCACTCGAACACGTCCAGACTGTAAGCCAGTACACCTGGCCAGCATTACACTCATCTCTGACCAGTATATGATAGATGGGCCACATGGCCGGATACAATGAAGTCCCTCAGAACTTCTTCGATCTACCAGCAGCATACAACGGTCGGGCATCGTCCGTCATTGTCAGTGGCCAGAACGTCACGAGACCTCATGGTATCATTCCGGGGCCTAATGGTGCAACGTATGCTCCCAGCCAGAGGTTCGATTTTGAGCTCGAAATGGGGGTTTTCATCTCCAATCCAATCAAGTACGGTGAACCGACTCCAGCGTCCAGAGCTCGTGATCACGTCTTTGGGTTGGTACTTCTGAATGACTGGAGTGCGAGGGATATCCAATTCTATGAGATGGCTCCGCTGGGACCATTCAATGGTAAAGCTACAGCAACGAGTATTTCGCCTTGGATCGTGACAGTTGAGGCGCTGGAGGAGGCTGGTGCACTACTAACTACCAAAGGTCTGGGTTTGAGAGGAGGAAAGAGCACGATCATACCGTTTCTTCGATGTCAAGACGATGTTGCAGTAAGGGTTTCTACATCATTGTCCCGTAAGTTCTCAACACGATCAATGGCATTCTAGACCTGAGGTTTCTAACATATGGAACAGGGAATGGAGTAAACGAAGACCTGCTCGGAAGGTCTGATCTTAAACACCTCCACTGGTCACCCTTCCAGATGGTAGCTCATCATAGTAGCTCCGGATGTGGTCTAGACACTGGTGATTTACTCGGCACTGGTACGCTCTCTTCCAGCACCGAGCAGATCAAAGAGTTTGGAAGTGATCATGACCCGATTCGTAGATCAGGATGTTTGGCTGAGCTTGTGTTGGGTGGCACCCGGCCTTTCATCTTATCTAATGGGTCTGAATTGGTTTGGTTGGAAGACGGCGATACCGTTACTATGGAAGGATGGGCTGGTTCGGGGGATCGTGCTATCGGATTCGGAAGAGTATCAGCCAAGATCTTACCCGCCACGGAATTCCCTTGATGCACCCTATGGGACACTAGCTGTATGTCTTTTACTGCGCTGAAAATACGACCAGTCAATTGAGTTTTTCCCATATTAAAGCGAGAGAATGACTAGAGGCAATAAACATGCCATCAGGGAGCGAGAAAACATCAGACCTTGATATAGGATATCGAAATAAACTCAGTAAAATCTATCCTAAACTTATACTAGGTTATCTAAATCTTCTCATTATTTAGAAAAAGGTCTCGAGTTTTCTTTTCTCCCCAAGTATGTCTTCGGAAATAACATTACATTTCGCGGGTCTCCAATCTCGGCGCGTCATTCGGCCCGAAGTGTTTTTGGACAACCGAAGCCCCGATTCATCACCAACGCTTCGTCTGGTCATCAAGAAACGCGATTAATCTTAACTGCAAATAAAAATGAGTGGAGTGGACACTAACTCCCCGCGTCCAGTCTCTGAAAGCTCCCTCTCGCGTACAGCCTGTGAGAGATGTCGCCGGCAAAAGGTTCGCCATGCGCCCTCCCAAAATGCCAACTGCTGACACTCGGGCCGACAGCTTCGCTGCAGTCGTCAACGTCCAACCTGCATGCGATGTAGCCGCTTCTCAGTCACCTGCATCTATCCTGAGCTAGCTGACCGCAGACGTCTCGCAGCTCGTCGCGAATCCGTGCGGGCCGAACAGTCCCGCCCTGAAGCCGCCCCAGTAACTCCAGAGTCGACAGAGCTCAATGTTGGCGCAGTCAGAAGTCCTTCAGTGACTCCGAGAATCCACAGTGCTGGCCTCGTTGATGTTGGAACACCGCGAATAGATCATGCAGGCTCAAGATCTTCTGATGCCAACGTGGATGATCTACCGCCACGAGCTATTGGGCTCGCGCTCTTAGATATCTACTTTGAACGGTTATACAATGCTACATTGCTTTTTAATCGCACACAGCTATTTGAGTCTTATTTAGATGGCAGTCTACCTCCATATCTATTAAGGAGCATATTTACCCTGTCGTCATTGTAGGTATCTTCCTCAAATATCGCCCTGTGATACTGACATCGTCACAGATTTCTTCGTAAACCACGACATCAACCACCTAGTCTCGGTACTCATGCGGTGTCGCCCGAGCTTGCAGCATTTGCCACATATGCTGGCTATGGGGATGCCTGGGCCGAGTCAGCGAGACGTGAGGCTTGGCTTCTCACAGATCGACCGACAGTTCAGGTAGTTCAAACTCTTTCGTGTCTCAACCTGTATTGGTTTGCGACAAGAAATCTAGACCGAGCTCGGATCAATGTTGGTATGTGCAACAATCTATGATTGGAACGTTGAACCTCCTGAGCTAAACATACCCCAAACTAGTTATGGCCTATGCATCAGCCACTACATTTCGCTCCGTTAACCAGTCAGACAGCGGGACAAGGACAAAGGACGAGCTGCAGCTTGTAGAAAGAAAGCATGGCTGCTTCTGGGCATGCTGGTCAACGATGTGTATCTCTTCCTTTCCCGAAGCATATGCAAAGAACGCCTGGGAGGAAGCTTGTCACGTGCCACTTCCTGTGGCATCAGATGCCTTTGTTACTGAAGGGAATGTTACACATCAGTACTCTATGAATGTGGAATGGAAGCCAGAAGCGCTCAGTGACGAGTCGTATCCCCCTTCATCAATCATGGCAGAACATATGAAGCTCATGGGGGTTTGGTAAGTTCCCAATTACAATCTTCGGTGATGCCACTAATGCTCCATTCGTTGTCTAGGGTTAAAATCCAGCTTATGAACAGAGAGAACCGGGAAAGCCCAGACGTCGCCCACATGCTACATTTGTCTATCTTGGCGAAGGATATTTATGAATCGAGCCAGTTCCCTCCTTGCGTTACAGTTAACGAGGGGACCGGTCGTGATGACAGTGCACGGCTGCTGGGACTACACTCATTATACCATCTTTGCCAAATAGTTGTTCTCTGTCCCCTGGTCTCTCTTTTCTCTGGCCGACGAGGTATCGTAGGTGAAAGGACGCAGAACCACGCGCAGACAATAACCAAACATGCAATTCACCACGGGCAACTGATTCGGGGTTATATCTCTAGAAAGCAGGATATATCCAAACTCAGTTCTCATGTCGGCTTTGCTAGCTTCGTGTCGACCTCAATCATTCTCACCCTCTTAAGGTCCAGGGCTCGCCGGCATCATGATGATGAAAATTCACGGAACCATGTGTCACAGGCACTTGTGACACTGATTCAAGATAGTATCGATCTTCTCAGTATTCTCCAGACTTTCTGGGAGCCCTTGGAACCAATGGTAAGTTGAGCACCATTTGAAATCTGCAAGAGGATACCTGACATACAAAAAACAGACTAGGAGCCTGCAACGTGCTGCTGACCAAATACTGGGACCATGCGACCTCGTTAGGCATAACATCGTTGGAGCAGAACCAAAGACTATCGAAGTCCCAATGACAGGAGTCAATAGTCCAGCACGCGAGGAAGATGTCATCACAACCACGTATATCGAGTCTCCAGAGTATTCGAATACCCAGCATTCAGCGATCTCCTACACGAATGCCCAATTTGGCGTTACAGATAGGGCTGTGGAACATGTAACTCAGAGCATGGATGAGACTACTGATTGGCATCATAATAATCTGTTTGAATGGTGTCAGACAGAAGGACTCCTTGATATTGGCGACGACTTCTTGGATATTGGCGCTTCGGTTGATTGGAACATGGACTTGGACCTGTTGACGGGTTTCTCCTCGCAGATGGCGTGACCTTGCTATGTATAGATATATACCAGTCATATTTCATTTGCAATGGCACTGCGATACCTATTTGGAATGTTGACAAACTACGGCGATTGGTCTTCCTCTCCTTCACAGATCCATATTCCTAGCTCCTGCGCATGAATAGCAGCTGGTTCAAACAGCGGAATATCTCCAACATCTTCTTGCCTCAGCACAAAACCCAAATCTGTACTACCCAGTATAATGCCTTGAGCTCCTCTGTCAATTAGTTTCTTCGCTTGTTGAACGAACATCTTTCTTGTTGAATCTGTCACAGAAGCAACACCCTTCGCCACTTCTTCAAGCATGCCTCTGTTGACCTCCTCAATATCCTCTGGTGTTTCCGGGATCAGAATCTCAAAGCCAGCCTTTTTCAACATAGCCACAAAGAAATCTGGATCATCGGAATCGAGCATAGATATTTTGGGGCCGAGCAGACCAAGCTTCTTTATCGATGGATGATTTTTGGTAATGTGGAGTGCGAGACAATCCGCGATGTGAAACAGTGGGACACGAGCCGCTGAGGAGTCATCAAATAGCTTTTTGGCGACCTTGTGAGCGAGAATGGCACAGATCGCAATGCCATCAACTCTGTCGCTCAAGGATCGGATTGGTTTCTTGTAGACCTTTGCGAACTCGTCCCACTCCCCTTTCATAGCATGCTGAATCATTTCTTCGAGGTTGGCGCTGTACAGATATAACGGGGCTGATGCTCGATCACCGAGTTTGATTCTGACAACTTTGTTGATGACGTTGTAGTAGAGGGCGGTGACATCTGGTGTCATACCTCCAAGCAATAGGAGAGTCCTCATCTTGACTTGAGTAAATTCTCGATCGTGAAATCTAAAAGGGAAAGTTGTGCGATAGGTAAATGTGAGAAGTAAGAGTTGCAGCACTATGACTCAAGTAGGTACATGACAATGAAAGGGCGCAAATGTGGGTACACGATGCTGACGTCAATCTCGCAGCATCTCCTCATTGATAAGAACTCTATTATCAACGTTCTCATCTTCAAGGTCATGCACACAAATAATCTGTTTTACTTGTTCCCTATTTCTTCTGTCGGTTTTCGAAATATCTATAGAGATGCTTTGCTACACGAGAAGCATTGTGTCATTAGAGGCAAGATTCTCCTCAAAGCTCAACATCTTGATGGCTTACAAAGCTTTCTCAACAATGGCTATGCAGTCAATCTCGACCTGGCACCTCTGAATCAGCCTGTTTCCCATTATTGATAGATGGGCAGCTTACCTTGGCGCCTTTTCCCAGTTCTGAAACTGTCACACAAACCCTAGCAGGCTTGGGATTGGGAATCGTCGCAATATCCATAGCAGCGTCAGCATTCCTTCATCAGGATGGTTGAACATGACACCTACAAACATCATTCATGGCCGCAAAGTTGTTAATGTTCGTCAGGTAGATGTTGCACTGCGAGTGAATTAACATGGACACTCATGACGCGTGATGAGTCTGTAGCACCTTGAGGATCTTGTCAAGCCCACTTCCGGCTTCGCGGAGGACAGACTCTAGCAGTCCAAGTGCTGCTGTCTACGAACATTCAAGTTCCGTGTTTAGACTGAGGACTTGGTGACTTACTGTTTGTTCAGCAACATCATCTGATACAAGCACTCCAGTCTTGGCATCAACACCAATCTTGCCACTTGTATATACCAGACCATTGTGGATAAGAGCTTCTGAGAGGATCGGGGACGAGAAGCCCGGCCGGTTGATAGTTAGTCTGTTGGCCATTTTCTGGTGTGATAACCTGATATCAGTTTCAAGGGAAAAGTATATTATAGAACCGGGTCGTTTTTACGGAACTGACAGTCGGAGTATATATACTCATTTTATAGTTGTCTGTACGTTAATTGAGAGTTATGACTTCCGTCACGACGTGGAAACACTGCCGCTGTTTGCTCTCATCTACTAATGCTGACTCTATCAGGTCGGGAGTCGTTGGGGACATTGACAGTCCCCTCAATAGCCAATGATCGAGGGTGCTCGTGTTCTTCCGGAGCTAGATGCACCTAGGCTGTATTAGTTCGGCTGCTATTATTGAACCGCAAAAAGAGGGGAGGCAGGAAAACAGAAGACCTGTATACTAAGAGATAAAAATATTTAGGCAACTCGAGCCTAAGTTTAGAAGGCCCTAGACTAGGTTTACTTTAGCATCTTCTTCTCAAGCCTTAAATTTCCTTTCCTCCCTGAGGATCCGGTACCAAGAAGTCAATGGAGCTCGAAGACGAGAGCCCACGCTAGTTGCCGAAATTCGACGACAGGTCTCTGCAGAGGAAGAACAGGTATTCATCAATTACTTGAATCTAAGTTTCCGTCATTTTTTGTCCTTCATGTTGTTCTACTTCTTGGTCATCCACAAGAAATTATTCAGGGGCTGGAAACTCGTCTATGAGCTCACTCAGCAACCAATCCACCTCCGTAGTTATACCCGTGTGAGATATCCCAGCCATCCACTGCGACAAGCCTTCCGGATATGTCTCCTGTTCCGAGCCTATTGCAATAGGCATAACTTCTTTTCCTTGATGCGAATCAGTCATCATTGTCATGGTCCGACTTGCAAGCACTTCAAAGATATTCCGAAACGGTGCTGCTTCCGGCCATCTTTCTGCGAGGATTACCAGAACCATGGTACAGTCCGTACAAGTGTTACTGACTTCGTCATGTCGAGATACTTGGCGTGCTGCGGGTGACATCCACAGGCAGTATAGATATGTCAGTCCAGCGAAGAACAGCTCGTGTAGGGCGCTCCAGGTATATGCCATTGGCTTGCCGAAGTATTGGCGTCGGAAAATGTGACATGTTTGCTTTGAAGTGTTCAGACATTTCAGAAAGATCTCATCTGATGCTGAAGTCTTTGTGTCCGTGATTTGTGGCCGGAAGAGTTGTAACACGGCATAGTTGTAATTTGCTTCATACCAATCTGTACTGACGAAGAATGAAAGTGCGCCGCCATCTGGTGGTGTCATTGGAGCAGGACGCGCGGCATACCATTCCTCTAATTCGTCTGAGAGATGTTCAATAAGGGCTTGACGGATTGTGACATCTCTCAATGTGCTATCGGAGTAAAGCGTTGTCTGAATGCGTCCTATCAGTGCACGAATGCGGAAGCCGTGAATAGCATGGGTCATCATAGTCGGCGGCTCTGAATGCAATGACCTTGGGGCGCCGTAGATACCGGTTGAGGATATTTGTGACTCCTTGATGTCCAATGGAAACTTTTGATAGTCAGTTAGAAGGGTTTCAATTCGGTCTGCAAGATTTACCTCAGCGTCTATCTCCTGGTAATGGAGACTCAGCGGCCTTCCCAACATAACTGCGGCAGAGCACTCCATCACGTATGCGCTCCAAAATGCTCGCTTTTGGAGCTCTCTTTGCAATGAGTTGAGGGTAGACCGTAGTCGCTTCTGATTGCGATGGTAGCCGAGGTTGACGCATTGGCGAAGGGCTTGTCCACCCAACTTCCTATTGCATGTCAGCGAAAGAATATTCATTAGCTAAGCGGCCTACCAGTGTGATGTGCCTTTCGCGGAGCGTAAAGAATAGGCTGCTGAGCAAAGGATCGCTTGTATGCACTCCAGGTTGTCGTTACAGATGATCTCATCTATGTAAAGCATGGCAGAGACATAAAATTGCTCTGCCGAGTAGCCCAAGTTGGGTTTCAGGAGAGCTCCTATAGCGTAGACCTAGTGTACCTAGCTATTAGACAAGTACTCGGATAAGATACAAGTAGACCTACCATATTGAGGAAGTAGAGAGGCACAGGGTCATAACCAAGGCTACTCATCGCTTCAAAGGGGTCTTCCAAGACCGTCTCCCACAGTCTAAACGTCGGTTCATGTAAGAATGGGTATTGGGGATGGATGTTCTGAAAATAAGCGTTGCTTAACTTAACCGCTGTCTGATAGTCTGGTAGTGGGCAAGGCTCTGGAGGGTAGGATACATGGCCATAAGATTGGGATCTGGAGATAGAAGAAATGTCTGGGGGTAGTGATGCAACTGCTTGGCGAATAGAGGGCTTCATGAATCGTGCGAAAGCGAACGCAGATGATGCCCCAAGATAGCTTGGCTCGGCCCCAGCGGCATTCAGGCTCAGGGTCCCAATCATGGATGAGAGATCATCAAGCTCAAAACGCTCGTCAATGGCAGTCGTACTAGCTTGATCCGATGTTGAGCCCGCCTGATTACTTGCTGAAGGACTCAAGTCATTGGTAACAGCGGAACGAGCGTCTTTCAGCTGTTCTTCCAGCAGAATTACTCTTTGCTCTAACGTCTCCAAGTAGTTCCGTGGCTGATGTCTCTTCGTTATCGGGTCTTCCACAAAGCAACCTACTCATTGTTACTCCTGAAGAATAATCTGCTCAAATGATTGTCTTACATACCGAGGCCACTCCGCCGACAATTGCTGCATGACGGGATTTGCTCATCACACTAAATAAATGTGAGCCTTGGCACTGGAATGAGCCTAGGGGCATGCACCTTCAACTTTCTGTCTTTGCAACTTATACATGCAACAAGAGTTCTGCTGCCGGTTCGCACGCGTTGCGCGGCCCCTCTGGCTGGTCGACTTTTGATAACCTCAGGCATGGTTGACCGATTCGCCGATCTTAGGACTGTAGGGTAAATCGGATCTGTGGGACTGGAAGAACCTGGTTGTACAGGGGTATGCGAGGTGAGACCACGCACGGAAGAATCCGTGTTCAAAAACGGCTCAAGAAGTTCTGAAATGATCAATCGAATGCTTCAAGACTCAGATTCTTTTTGCGGACGGAATGATTGTCCAAAGTTAACAGAACCATCGTTCCGATGCGGAGGATGGATGCTGCGTTTAGCATTATCCCAATAAAGCAAAGACCAACTCTCAGCTCCACCAGCTAATCTTCCCCGCCTCGGAGGAATACGAAGGACCAATAAATGAGAACCATTCGCCGAGGGAACGGGGGGAATCGCTGCGGCACGGTCCGTGTTATCGCCGGCAAATCGGCCATTGTTATCTGCTTGGAGCAAGGAAACTGGAAACAGCGATAGCAGTATAAACGCCCAAACCGCCTTATCGAGAGATCGGTAACTTATATAGTAACGTACAAAATTTTATTTGTTTATCTACTTACTTGAAGATTATACTGCGAGCATCATGTTATCGAAATTGTCCAGCAAATCCTCGCCTATCGTCATCGTTGGTGCTGGTGTCTTTGGTCTAAGTACTGCCCTTCACTTGGCGGAGCGCGGTTACACCAATGTCAAGGTTCTTGACAAGCAACCATACCACGTTTCTCAGTATTCATATGACAAAGGATGCGATGCTGCCTCAGCAGGTAAGATGAATAGGATTACCTGCCGTGATAGAGCTGACATTTTTTATTTAGACATCAACAAAATTACTCGTGCGGCATATGGCAAAGAGATTTGGTACCAGAATCTCGCACTCGATGCAATCACGAGGTGGAAGAAGTGGAATGAAGAGTTGAAGGCCGGGAAACTCACGCCTCCTGGCCTTTCCTCGTCTGACAAATTGTTTGTCAACAACGGAGTTCTTACGATCACTTCAGAGTCGTTATTGTCGCAGTTTGACATAGACACCATTGAGAACATGACCAAGGTCGGCTTAGAGCATACACAAATCGATCTTAGTAAGGCGAAAGACATTGAGAGGGCAAAATCTCAGGGATTCGACTTTGCTCTCAATGCCTTTGACCTAAAAAACAACTCTGCCCTTCTTGACACCCAGTCAGGCTTTGCCTACGCCGACAAAGCCTGCCGTTTTGCACTTCACAAAGCTCAGACTTTGGGCATACAATTCGTCTTCGGAGAATTGCAGGGAAAGTTCTCAAGCTTTGTTGAGAGCGCTGATTCACAGATCACTGGTGTCAGAACGGCTGATGGGGTGCTACATGCTGCGGAGCTGACTATAATGGCTTGCGGTGGCTGGACTCCTTCGCTTATCACGCAGCTTGACAACCTCTGTGAGACTACTGCTGGAAGCGTGGCACTTTTCAAATTACCACCAGACAAGGCTTTATGGGATCGCTTTGCTCCCGAGAACTTCCCGACTTGGTCGTGAGTAAAGATCTACTTCGAACGTGAATGAATCCTAACTGGCAACCTTTAGATATAACATGCGCCATGGCAAATATGGCGGCCTCTATGGCTTCGCACGAGATGACAACGGCGTTGTCAAGATGGGATATCGCGGTACAAAGTTCACCAACCCCCAGACTCAAGCAGATGGTACCGTTAGAAGTGTACCCAAGACTCGATGGACGGAAGAGTCTATCCGCCAAATTCCGCTCATCGGCGCAAGAGTCGTCAAGGGTTTTGTGAAAGACTTCCTCCCCGAGCTGGCGCATTGTGAAATGAGCACCCGTCTTTGCTGGTACACTGACTCATACGATAACCATTTCGTCATTGATTTCGTGCCTGATACGAAGGGTCTGATGGTTGCCACAGGCGGTAGTGGCCATGGCTTCAAATTTCTTCCTAATCTTGGTGAGCATGTCGTTGATAGAATTGAAGGGAAGGAAAACGAGTATTTGGACTTGTGGAAGTGGAGAGGCTTGGAAGCTGGTGAAAAGCCTTATAATAATCTGATGGAAGGTGTTGGTAGTGATCGTTCACTACAGTATCAGGCCTTTACGACTGTTGATGGTTCATCGAAGCAGCTTAGCCGACTTTAGTTCAGGCAGGTCGCGCGCATATTGCCAAGTTAGCAGAAGTGACCTCTTATGAGTATGCACTCTATAATTTGATCCTCGCCATTTACTCGTGATTCATTCCATCTTGGTGACAAGTAACTCATTGATTGTTGAGACTTGATCGGAGCTTGGCGCACTTGAATTTCTGTCAAGTTGTATTCAATGCTCGGTGTATAGTCACCTTGAGAACACAATGAAAGAGAAACCGTGACCAAGGTTTATGAGTCGCTGAGGAAGATACTGTGTACGTATTTATTTGCGAAATTTCACTTAACTCAAAACATTATATCCACGATGCTTGAATGAAGTACAGCTACTGAACTGATGACTCGCATCGACGAAAGATGATCACATATAACTACTTCAATACTACTAAAACAGTAGAGACACCCACAAATTTCACCCGCACCTGGATCCCCAGACTTCCATGAAAGGCAAAACCTCAGTTCTTTGGTTGACCTCGGGTTACCCTCGAGACGTCCTTCTCGTTGGTGTCACAATCTTTCATCTTATCGTCCCTAGTAAATCTGTTAGACTCAAAACGACAAGACAATACACAAGACTCACACATTATCACCGAAGTCCTCCTTACCATTCTCAATCACCCCTTGGACAACCATCTGTTTGGTGCACCTGTGAGCGTTGAACCATGGACCGCGGAAGAGATCTTCAATTTCTTCAACACTGAGGCCAGAAATCTCAGGGATCATGAGATAGGTATAAACGATCGCAACAGCGCACCAGGCACCGAAAAAGATAAAGGCGCCCCACTGATGGAGGCTTGAGAGGATAGATGGCATGCTGTACTGCATCGCATAGATGAATAGCCAGTGGAAGGCTTGACTGAGGGCACTGCCAAAGGACCGAATGCGATTTGGCCAGAGCTCACTGCCAAACACATAAGGGAGAATGAATAGCCCTTTTAACTGTTAGCTAGTTCAATTAGTATATCACGGAGTTAGAACGCACCGACTCCATACCCGAAGGCATGAATGAAAAGTGCTGCAATTGCTGCGTTTGAAGCAGCTTCAGAGACTGGACCTTTTTGTGAGGTCCTAACATAGATAGCAAGATAGATATGAGTCACCATCTGCAAACCAGCGCCAACAAAAAGAGACTTCCGGCGACCTAGAGCATCGATGAACAAAAATGTGGCGATAAGGATAAAGAAGAACTTGGAAACACCATACATGCCGCTGAGGAACATGCTATGGGCAGTATCACCGCCAACGCCGACGATGGCAAGGATGGGGACGAAGTAGGAGGTAATAAGATTGGCACCAGACAATTGGGCTAAAGCGTAGCAAATAAGGCTCTGTTGAACACGGCGTAGGTTGGATGCGATGGTAAAAGTTTCCTTTGCGATTGTCCACAAGCTTGAGTTTCCGACCGCCTCAGCCGTTCTGTTGATATCTTCTTCAATATCCCGGATCTCATGTTCCACGCGAACATCATCAGATGGTAGACCGCGGATCCTGACAAGAGTATCAATGGCCTCTTGTCGACGCTGAGCCATGAAGAGCCAGCGGGGAGATTCTTGGATAAAGAATGTGGCGATCATGCAGAGAGCCATGAAAATCATTGGGGTAAGCCAAATAATTTGGAACTGAAGATTACCAACTGGTACGTGGCGGTAGACTCCGAGAGTGCAGAATACTGCTGTAAACAAGCCAAGGCCCATCAATAGGGTGAACCATGCCGCAAGTAAACCTCTGATCTCAGCTGGAGCAATCTCGACGATGGACATAGGGCAGGTGACAGTCAAGGGACCGAGGCCTAACCCTTGGATGACACGGGCAGCGTAGAGAACATTGAGGTTTGGCGAAAATATGGCCATGAGAGTACCAATACAGTAGATGAGAGTATAAAGGCGATAAGACCAAAGCCTTCCAATTCGGTCGTTGATGAAGAACGTGAGAGCAGAGCCAACTCCGAAGCCAACGTAAACGATGGAAACGAAGACTCGGATTTCATCTGCGTTCGTTCCCGAAATGATTTTGAAGTGATTTTGGAAGCCAGGGAGGGAGGGGATGACCGAAGATGCACCCTGATCCCAAACTATGGGCAAAGCGTAAGTAATGGAAATACACCTGAAATGTTAATTACTTACTGACGGGAAATCCACCAAATGCATAGATCAATGATGATAGCAGGAGATGTGGATTGAAGATGACCTCGCGGGGTGCTTCGCGTATAGCCTTTCCATACCCTGCTAGGGGTGAGTTGCGGAGTATATCCTTGAAAGCCATGTTGAGTTGTTAGGCAGAAAGTTGAATGGCCAGTAGAGAGTTGATACTCCATCGACGGTTGCGAGACAAGCGATGGATATATAGCTACTCCTTCGGTTCGTTGTTCCAGATAACAAGTGACCGCCTTTATCACACGCGCATAAGTGATCTTACCCCAGAGATACCAAACTATCGATAGTCGACATGATGTTCAGTTACATATTGAAAATGTTATCCGAGGGATTGGGTTTATCTCTAAGAGCGGAGAGTGGAGTCGGCAATTGATAGTTTAGTCGACTCCAATAGGCCCTTCGTATTCTTCCGAGCTTTGGCATTCTATCAGTGGCATTCTATCAACCAACCCCGCTGCCAGGTTTTCCTCCGTTTGCGGGGTTCGCCACAATTTCACAAGTTCCCCGCGTAATTTCGTTTCATCTTTGAAGTCCATTTCGATGAGTTGGAGAAGGGGCTGGAACTGGCTAAGGGATGAGGCTTGTTGTGCACCTTACCTCGTCAGCCGAAAGGAGGCTTCAAGATGTTTGCTAAAACCCTTGGGACCCGAGAGTGATATTTTGGCAAATATTCTCAGGTATGCTCTTATTATTTCCAGTTTATTGTTCTAAATTTGATCTCATAAAATCAATATTCCTCCAGGATTGAACCCTTCGAGAGAGTAAAGTAGTAAACCTGATTCGCTGCAGCTTGGACATCGGTCTTCATGGGTCCAGTGGCTAGTTCCCAATGTCCTTATTTCACCGTCCGCCGTTCAATGAATAGAGCCTGTGAAGCCCTTAATCTTACAGCGCACTGACTCGCCAAATTGACCACTGCAAAACTGGGACGGACTTCCGCCTCTCCCTTGTTCCATTAGGCACCTCTTTCCACGCCCACAGTGACCTGACTTGTTTTGACCTTTTTTTTTTTTAGTTCGGCTTGATCTTCTTCACATCAAGACCGTGCACCTTGCTGTGCACCCATTGGAGAGAAGACGATGTCAAGGTCAGTAGTCCTGATGATCCAACGAAAACTGCGACCCGCTGAATGGCATTGAACTGATCCATCATTGGATACGGATACCTATAAGTGTTAGCTGGTGAGCCAGACTATATGTCGACAGCTATACTTACCAGCCGTTTTGGTAATAGCACAGCTCAATCCAGCACCAATAAACAACAGCCAAAATGGTACTGGTGAACATCATGCTCCGCGTAGTAATAGTCGCCCGGGGACTGTATAATAGTAAGTCCGGTACCAATAGCACCGCGGGTACCAGGTGGTATCCAAGATCAGCCCAAGGATTGATGACAAGGTCCGCTGGCATGAGCAGAGATGGATCGTGGAATTTGATAGACCAGTACAAGACTGCGATCATGACCTCGAGAGGTGTAGCAAGAAGTGAGATAGTGTCTTTGGTCCTTGAGAAGCCATCGCGCCTCGCAAGATCTGCGATGAGGCCAAGGGTAGATGTGATAATAGATAAGGTGAGGCCCACAACAGTGAGAAGCTGAAAGTACCATCCAAAAGAATCAGAGTATGCTGAATCCCATGTTGTCAAGAGGTAAAAGCTATAGGAAAAGGAGATTGTTCCAAGACCGTGTAAAAAGATCTTGCCTGGGCTAGCCTGTGTAGGCGAATTGCTTGTAATAGTGTATGCCATGTTCAAACTCGGGTGACTTTCAGGAAATGAAGCTATAAAGATGGCGGTTCACAGGATAACGGGATTATATCAAGCCTTGGGTGCTGTGAACAAGACCCTACAGGGATATCTATTAATAACCCCCAGAGGCAGCAAATTTTCCGCCGGACCCCAAAGTTCACGATAAAGGCTCAGCCTCAGAGGTACTGATAAGATTCCAGCAAGGTTGAGTTTGCCATTTGCATGGGTGTAATCGCGTACCAGATTTAGTGCTTATTTTTCCGGTCGGGCGAAAATAGCTCGTGTCTCCTGCAGATTCGTCCCCATTCTCTTACATGAGCGGGCTCAAGCAGAAAACAGTGAATGACCCAAGAATAGTGAGAAAAATTTACTTGCGTAAAGCGTAAGCGCCGTTGGCGGGTTTCTGAACATTCTAGTAACGTGCTGTCGTGGCTTGAAGACAAGCTTTCAGCTGGCGATACCAGGCTTGCAGGAGATAGTGAATTAGGGTGAAAGAATACAAGAGACCTGATAAGAATACTCCGTACTGGTTGTGTTATTATCTACCAATTACCAGTGTAAAGGGCGTCCGAGGATAAGACAGCTGCGGCTGAGATCGAAGGTTACATGAGTGGTTTCACATGCCATCTTCAACCACAGTCAAGTCTTCGAAAGAGCTTTTACTCTGCACCATCTCGACTTTCCCAGTACCACGTGGCGGAGCATCATTACCTCAAATAGCCGAACGAAGCCAATAACGAGTGTGTCTATGCGAGGCCAATGCAGCAGGGGTCATAGGGCTTTCGACTAAGCGCCCGTTAAGTGGCCCTAGGCGTCTGCATTACCCAGGATATGACTGATAAAAAAGCCCTCAAAATTCGACAGTTTCGGATATCTCGGGCCACTCTTGGACTGCGGTGGTATTCGTAAGGCTTACAAGGCGCAGTGCATATGCGGCTGTAGGGCATTAACCAATATTTACAAGGTATCTTGCAGAAAGAAAGTGGATCTGCGGAACACAAGCCGGAAGGAGTAACAACATCATCGATTTCTTCCGTGTACTACCATTTCTAGAAGTCCGGGAGAAATTCCCTCATCTCAAGTGGCTATTCTTGTACTACATAGTCGCTTATAGGTTTCAGGTACCCATTCGATTTAGCAATACCAAGCTTTCTGAGGTCCTGACATGTGAAGAAGACCCAGAAGACGCGGCCTGGCCCGTCCGCAAGGCACTAAAATAGTACACATGATACCATGCCAGCTGGCATTTTAGACCCCGATCTTGCATGAGATAAGTGACATCGCGGGTATCATGACAGAGTTAGGTTATTCAGCGGCGCTTATGGGACTTGACCCTTGACTCTCAGGGCTGAGTTCGTCAGCCCCCAAAGATTAGAAGCTGTTCCAGACCTGAAGATATCGTGGTGAAATTTGTGAGTACGGATGTTGGGCTAGATTAATGACTATGGTGTCGTACATAAAGTAGCTTGGATCCAGATCGACAGAACTTCATACGGTTTAGTTGACAACAACCATTACCGCTTGCCGCTGAAGCAATGTTCCTCTCCTTTATACCCATCCTCTCTATTGTGCTCTTAGCCTTTGTGCTTAGAGCTTTGTTTAACTACTACCGCGGTCCACTTTCACGCCTCCCTGGACCATGGTACACCCACTTCACTGGTCTTCCACTGCTATACACAAGAGCAGTTGGCACCAGCCGTCAGCATCTTCGCCATCTTCACAAGGTTCATGGCCCGGTAGTCAGAGTCGGACCCAAGGAAGTTTCCATTAACAGCGTCGATGGCTACTACAAAGTGCACGGTGTGGGGAGCCACTGCTTGAAAGCACCCGTCTTTGACCATATCCGCTTCAGCCATTCATCTATGCTGTTCACCATGCGAGATCCTCGTATTCACTCTGAACGCAAACGGATCATTGGAAGAGGCTTTGCGTCAATAAAGGAAGAGCAGGAAGTGAAGATTCAACGACTAGCTAGTAAGGCGGTAGCCAACATCAAGAACGAGGCCGAGAAAGGCCAGGCCGATGTCTACAAATGGTGGCGCTGCCTGGCTGTTGATGTAGTCAGCGAGATGTCTTTCGGCAAATCATTCAACTTGTTACATTCGGGCGGGAAAGGCCTGCCACTCTATACAGCTTTGAGCAACGCTGGTCCTTGTGTTGTGTTCCAAGCAGTACTCCCCCGGAGGCTCATATCTCTATTCAAGTGGTCTCCTGTTACCTGGCTTAGAGATGTTGGTCAGGTCAGTGAAACAATCTTCAATCGAGTAACAGCAGCCCTTGGAGAACTGCGAGCTTCATCAAATTGCGGCCCCAGCATCGTCCGTCACTTATTGAGTCAAGAAGTGAAGGGCAAGAAACCCAGCTTGAACGACGATGAGTTGAGCTCTGAGGTTGGCATGCTTCTTGTTGCGGGCTCGGATAGTACGGCTGCTACTTTGACGTATGCGACATGGGAAATCGTTAGAGATCCTGAACTCCGGAGGCAGATCGAGGAGGAGGTGAGCAGCCTGCCTGCGAACTTCGCTGCTAAGGATGTTGAGGTTCTACCCCTCTTGAACAGTGTCCTGGAAGAGGTCCTTAGGATGTATAATCCTGCAGGAGCACTAGTAGAGAGACTCGTACCTCCGAGTGGGATCTCCGTTCATGACTGGGATATCCCTGGAGGTACAATGGTCTACACAACTGGATGGCTTATTTCCCGCCTTGAAGATGTCTTTCCTGAGCCGGATAGGTACATGACTCCTCTCTACAAGAGTGCGAGTGCAATTACTGACTTGAACAGATTTGATGCTACCAGGTTCCTGAATCCAACTCCACAAATGAAACGAGCACATGTCCCCTTCAACATTGGCGCGAGGAGATGTGTTGGTATGCATGTGGCTCGGATGGAGATCCTTGTCACTTTAGCATTGCTATTTCGTGAGTGTAGAGACTTGCAGTTACATCATACCATGAAGGAAGAGATGATGGAACAGGCTGGAGAGTTCTTTATAGTTCCCAAAGCAGGACGGTGTGAGATTGGTGTTGAAGGACAATAGATTATACACAAGCAATTATATCTTTTCTCATTCTTTGTTATTAACGTGACTTGAACAGCCTTTTGATCTTGGTGGAAGTCGTTATGCTTCTGTTAGTGGGAGTAATGTGTGGTATCGGTTCAGTTAGAAAATCGTCCGACTTATTTGCCATCGTATATAGACTATGCTTCAGTACTTATCACACCTCGCAACAAGGCATCCAAATCCAACATGCCTGAACTCTCAAAGTCAAGAGGTAGATCATTTCCTGACGAGCTTTCCCCGAAAGCTGGCTCATCAAGAAAAGCTGTTCCCCATGGCTCGCCTTCGATGTCATCCTGCACAGCCCCTCTAGGAAGCCATGAAGTCGTGGTTGGCAATTGTGACCATGTACTTCTGCTCGGTCTGTTTAATCTTTCAACCATAGAATTATCCCTCCCGTCTTCCGTCATCAGGTTTATATCAGTACAGCTAGTGGTGTGATTACCATGGCCTATTTGACCTTCAGTAGTTAATTCCTGCTGAAGCGATACTCCATGGTCGGGTTCCGCAGCCTGGCTGAGGATCGGCTCTTCTGCTTCAGAATTTGGTTCGCGCCTGTTGGAATAGCTTCTGAATATCGACACGATAGCTCTCTGTACAGTCGATCGGAGCAGTTGATTAGATGCATCCGGTCGGACTACAAGTCCATTAGACTCTAGCTCATCCAGCATGATAGCAACTCCTTCTCGTTGCGCAAACTCCTGAATTCGGCAAAAGTCTTCAGACTGTGTCGAATAAATGTGAATCGTAGCAGGGGGTTCCATATCTGGAAAGAGTATCGACCATACTGTATACCACTGTTGTTCAACCGAACCCTTACTCTTTAGAGATAATTGGTTATTTTGTTGCTGAGATATACCTTCCAGTTTTGCGGAGGGACCTCTTGTGCACGATCTCTCCAGCGCGTGTGAGTCAAAGAGATCAAAGTCTCTGAAGGTTTCGTAGCAGATTTGACAGTAATACTTGGGTGTATGACGGCGCGTCAGATGTTGTTTTAAGTGTGCAATTGTGTCGTTCTTCTTCAGGAAACAATCCCAATACTTTTTCGAGTCCGCTTTCCAGTATGGGCACGCTAGAAACTGCGATCGCTTGTCACAGTGGGTTTGACTTGTCTTGCCTTTCTTCTTGGGTGGCTCATTTTGCCTATCTCTGCTTTCATCTCCATCATCGTCGCCTTGCCGTGGATTCTTCCGTCCGCCTGTCGAGCTCGTTGTATCCTTGGTCCCAGAAGACCCAGCAGATCCACCCTTTGCAACTTGCTTTCCCTTTGAACTGCTGCTCGATTCGCCTCTTGCCGTCACTTCGTTCTGACCGAGAATCGCTAGACGACTGAAAACTCGGCTGAAGACACAGTACCCTCGGCTGTTCCTATCAAGCTGACCTTCTGAATCCCCAGATATTGAGTCCACGTCTATATCAGATGATACGGTTGGGGAAGATGAAGGGGTGGGGGATCTTATGCTCAACCTTGCTGGATCGGGCAACTCGATAGATTCCTTTAAGACCTCAGGTGGTTTTCTCAACTTAGCTTTGACGTCCTCGATAAAGCTTTTTCCCAGTTTACTGTATTTCCGGCCCCGACCTCGTGGCATCGCCCGATAGGGTGCCGGAGATCGAGGTTTGATGATTTTAGGAACTGGTAAACTCGGGACGGCCAGTCGAGCTTGCTGCTCACGGTCTTGCAGTGCCTCAACAGACTTTCCCCGCGCTGCGTATGCTGTGACCGAGTCCGAGTTGTCTTGCCTTCGTATAATTGATATACGCCTATAATCGTCATGAACCCCTCGGTGGTGTGGCGGAGGGGAGGGTGGAAAGGTCGAATGCTGGGGACAAAGGTCCTGGGTCAGATTTGGGTTGGCTCCGTACTCAGAGCAACTGATGTCGTGGTTCTGTTGTTGTGCTTGGCCAGGGACAAACATAGGAGGGGAAAAGGCTGAGGCAGGTTTTATGTCTGAGAATATGCATTCCTTGCCCATTCTTGAACAATTGCGACATTTACCACCAGGTGCGCTGTCTTTACCACTACATCTAATCTGAGGGGTGTTAGTAACTTACTACTCAGCAGAATCTACCGCACCTGATGGTTGGACAAACCTTTCCCTTGCGGCAATAATTGCAGGCAATCGAACTTCTCAGTCTAGTAGCAGACGTAGCCCCTGCGTTGGTTCTGTAAGGGGAGGGATCAGAAGAAGGAAGTGCAAGAAAAGGTCCGGTACGGCTAGGCTCATTCAGCCATTGTTCAATTGGTGGAGAAATACTGTAAGCCGGTACATGTGTGGTAATGGCCCCATGAGAGCCATTTGGTGGCGGGTAGTAGTTGTGAGATGAATACTGAGGCTGTTCCGATGGGCCTCGTTCTACCTTTGAGGGTCCCTCCCTAGACGTAGAACCACGCATGTTTGGGGACATTTTGATACAGGGTCTTTGAATGCTCGACCTTTTTGTACGCCGCCAATCAATCGTCCATTATTTCGCAGCCGGTCAAAGCAACCAAGGATAATATTTCGTCTTGGAAATGGCGAAGGTCTTTTGAGTTAGAAACTGACCTCTGGCGGTTGTATCCAAGTCTATTGACGCAAAATTAAGATGGCACAAGGATAAATTCTCTTTGTGTCAGCTGAGAACTGATATGCAGTAACACCATTTGTGGGGAGTGAGATACTGCGAGTTGCGAGCTGACCGCACATATGTGCTTATCACCCTGGTTGGCTACTGATCTACCAATCACATCTCATCTTTCAAGGTCCAAGAAATCATCCAATTATTTCTTGTTTATGACCTTATCAATCTCCGTCACCGCCGCAAAAAGATCATTATCATAATATTTCCTCGCAACCACCTGCAAGTTGATCGGCGCTCCCTCAAAATCGCCCTCTGCCCAAAATTGTCTAACCTGTTCCTCTTCTTTACTCAACGGAGTACTATTCGGCGGATAACTCTCGGTTCCTTTCGCGCCAGCCTTGATAGGCGTCGGGATCACAATGCCGGGGTAATCAACGTAGTTCCAGAGCGCGGTGTAATTCCAGTAAAGCGCTGTCTCGTGAGAACATGCCGGGCCAACGAAGACAGGGCAAATGACAAAGTCCACGTCTTGTGACTCCCAGTGCTCTGCGAAACGACATCTGAAGTCATCTCGCTCTACACGGAGCTTGAGAACGCCATTGGCATCCAGTCCAGGACCTTCGGCGTCTTGGATGATCCATTTGGTCAAGGTGTTCATGGGTTCGTTCGTGGCTGCGAGATACGCTTTGACTGTTTTGCCCCCGTCAGGCCAGTATGCGCGGCGAATACTATTCATCGCTTCTGCCATCCCGTAGGGTTGGAAGGGTTTGACATCGAACCCTTTAGATCGGAGCTCCCGGGCTGCCCACTCAAGAGCTCTTGTTACAGGAGGCTGTGGCATGATCAGCCCGTCATTGATCATGAGTCCAATCTTCAACGGCTTGTTTTCCGTCAATCTTCCTGTCCAATGAAGAGGGACAAGTCGAGGGTCTTTCAACCAAGGGCGAGAACCAGAGACGACTGACATGAGGAGATCAACATCTCGAAGCGAGGTACACATTGGACCCGCTGAACACAAGACGTTCAGCTCGGCGCCAAACCCACCCGGTAAGAAGTCTTTCTGGGGAAACACGTAGGACGTCGTCTTGAGACCATAGATGCCGCAAAAGCCCGCTGGTCCACGAACACTTCCTCCAATATCTGTACCAATGCCTAAGACTGAACCACGAAGGGCGATAAGAGCAGCTTCGCCACCCGTAGACCCACCAGCCGATAGATTAATGTTATGGGGATTCAAGGTTCTTCCCCAAGGCGATGTTGTCTCAAGATGCATGATTGACTGAGGCTGGTTCGTCTTACAGAACAGAACAGCACCCGCATCCCCGAGAATGTTGACCATCTGACAATTCTCTCTGTCAAGTTTTCGAGTCGCCAAATATCCAACATTTGACCACTGGTTCCTGACCGGCATGTGTTCCTTGATACTGACTGGAACACCATGTAAAGGACCGCAGGTCATTCCAGTGTTGTCTTGATATTGATCAAGAAGCATCGCAGCCAGAACCGCCTTCTCGAACCACCATTGTGTTAAACAGCATGTAAGCTGATGAGCGATAATAGCTCTTTTCGCAAAGGCAGTAACGACAGCGACGGATGTAAATTTTCGTGATGCGATTGCAGCTGCGAGTGCTGTAGCGTCGTAGTTCTCTGTGATGTCGATTTCTTGATCGGTCAAGATACCACAGGTTCTGGGGATGCCGGTAACGTTCTTGGGGGGATTATCGATGAGGCTTTTTGGAAGACGGTATTCGTCTGGGACAGTACTGCCGAACTCCTCGAGGATGGATGTCCGCAGAGCTTCGTACTCTGGCGGACCTGTCTGGAGAGGGACTGATTGAACAACGGGGACGATCTTGGATGACATGATGGCGACGACCTTCTGATTAGACGATAGATAAGGGTTGCGATGTAGTAGAGGGTGTCATGACAGGCTGCGTTTATATACGTAATGACGGACTTTTCATCATGCCGACTTGAGCGGTCGAAGCTGGCAATACCAATACGAGCAATCAACAAGCCCCCATTCTATTCAGCCGCTCTAACGTCTCCAGCGCTTCATGAACCATGATAAGCATCCCTGCCGATCTCTCGTCTTGGAATGATGCCTAGCTTCACGGCAACCAATGAGATGTATTACCGCAGATCACCTTAGCCACCAATAAAGTTCCCCGCATGATGTTCATGATCGCGGTCTCATAGACTTTCCCATTTCGTCAACTCTAACCGTAAGCGATGTACTCTAGACCTAATGTTACCTGGTGAAGTATCGGTAGTTGATGATCCGAGATAGCGGTAATCTCCACGTATGCCATGTCAGCGCGGTTATCATGCTTTACCCCGCGTTTCGCTTCTGCGACTAGGACGGAGATAACCTAGATTGTTGAGGTCTATTCCAGAAGTGATAAGGTGTTCATCGGTGGCTGCTATCTAGGCTGGAACTGCCGTGTGAGGGATCGTTGCCGGAAGCGCTCCTTACGTCCGGGAACTGATACGGATTTCATGGTGGAGTGGATTGTGATAGCTTGAGATTGAGCAGCGTGCCTATCAAACCACATGCATATATATCCAGGCTCGGTATCCATTGGCAGTGGAGAACAACACTCTTTTCACTCTTTGTAACTTCGTCACCATACCATCATCCACGCAATGGCTCAGGCATACTCTGAAGTCGTCCCAGGCACGGTCCATCTGGTCGATGCTGGTCGCAGCGGTGGCAATGACATTGAACTTGTCCCCCGTCCCAGCGACGATCCAGAAGATCCCCTCAATTGGAGCAGACGCCGCAAGCTTATCTCCGCAGCCATGGTGTTCGTCTACACCCTTGGCGTTGGTCTTCCCTCTACTCTTCAGTACTCTGTCCTTGTCGAGATCTCCCAAGACACGGGTATCTCCATCGCCGACTTAGTTCAAGGCACTGGTGTCATGTTTCTCTTTCTCGGCTGGAGCTGTCTGTTCTGGCAGCCTATTGCCTTGACCTATGGAAGACGCGGTGTTTATCTCATTTCTACTATCGCTGCTGTGCCCTTGATGGTCTGGACTGCTTACTCGCGATCTGCTGGGGAGTGGTACGCTCACCGTATCCTTCTCGGCTTTTTTGTCTCACCTATCGAATCCCTTCCTGAAGTCAGCATTCCTGATATTTTCTTTGCACATGAGAGAGGAACGTGGATGAGTCTATATGTCTTTGTCTTGTTCGGCTCCAATTTCTTAGCACCAGTAGTTGCTGGCTTCTTCGCTGACGCGTACGGCTGGCGGTGGACTATGCATTTTGGTGCCATTTTCGCTGCATTCAGCTTTGTCATTCTCTTCTTCTTTATGGAAGAGACGATCTATTTCCGACCGACTTTTGAGGGTCTTGAGGATCAGGATGAGCCTGTGAAGGGTCAGGAAGAGAATGATCTTGGCTCTGCACAGAACAACCCCGAAAGACCTGCAACGAAGGAGGGAGCTGGCGCTGTCGTCAATAGTGATCAACTTCAGGGCACTGTGCAAACAAAGAAGAGTATCGCCACTCATCTCAAGCTCTTTGCTAGAAAAGACGGTCGACCTACCAAAGCAAACATGTTCAAGTCCATGTTGGCTCCACTTCCACTCATGGTCCTTTTCCCCAATGTCGCTTGGGCGGGGTTTATCTACGGCATTAACCTTTGCTGGTACAATGTCTTGAACGCCACCACCAGCCCTATCCTCAGTGCATCGCCCTACAATTGGTCTACGAGCATGGTCGGCTTGATCTATGTCGGCCCCATCATCGGCGCTGTTCTTGGATGTTTATGGGCTGGTGTCATTGCCGATCGTATTACTCTCTCCCTTGCTCGAAGAAACAATGGCGTTCGAGAGCCTGAGCAGCGGCTTTGGCCATTGGCTTTATCCGCCTTCTTATCTTGTGTCGGGCTCATTGTTTGGGGTGTCGGCGCTGATAACGATATTCACTGGGCTGGACTAGCAATTGGATTGATGGTCCTTACTTTCAGCTGCGTCACTGGTGGATCAATCGCACTCTCTTACAACGTCGATTGTTTCAAAGATATCAGTGGCGACACCACTACTTCCATCATTATTATTCGCAACACGCTGGGTTTTGCCATCTCATACGGAATCACACCTTGGTATGTCAACATGGGTCTGCAGAATTGTTTCATTATGGCAGGTTTTCTCTCTCTTGGATGTACTAGCACATTTTTGTTCATGATCTGGAAGGGGAAGAGTCTGCGACGTCATGCTGCGCCGAGATACTGGGATCACGTTCAGAAGATGTTGCAGCACTAGGATCAACATTATGAGGATAGTCAGAGTCATTCTTTTCTATAGCTAGCCAGCAATCTTGAACCCCCACCTATTTAATAAACCAGCTTGTCCTTGTCTGTCCCGAATATTCTTACTGTGTTCTCAAACCCTGCCTCTCGATCATCAGCTCCACTAGCCTTCTCCGTCTCCAAGATGCTCTGGCGGCTCTTCAAAAGCTCAGTTGCAACATCACGCCACTGCACTTCAGACTTCTCGTACTTCATATTGGGCATCAGCTCCAAGTCCAGCTTAGTGGTTACCAGCTGTCCGTTTCGCTTTCTAAATTGACCATCAACAATAACAGCAGCGATGTCAGAGGGAGCGGAGTGTAGAATGATAGCACCGATCGGATCTTCCTCGGCAGCACAGATCATCGCAGGACTCAACGTATCCCAGAGTACAAGATCAGCAATTTTGCCTTCTTCCAAGGATCCAATTTGATCGCTCATCTTGATCGCCCTTGCGCCGCCAATTGTCCCAAGCTGAAATGCATCTTGGGCAGAGACTTGAACTTTGGCAGGGATCTGTCCTGCTTCGTGGATTCGGTCATTGCGGCGAGCACGTTCAGCCTGAATACCAACCTTCATCTGGGCGACGATGCTGCCTGTGTTATTGCTGTGGCAGTCGATGCCCAGGGAGCTAATTGACTTGGCGTTCGCCTGAAAGCACACGGGCCAGCCGTGACCCATCTGCAGCTCAGTATCTGGAGTCGAGGAGATTGATGCTCCGACTCTCTGTAGCTTCTGTGCGTCCGAGTCGTTCAGTGGAGTCGCGTGAGAGAGAAGAACGTCCTTCTCCAGAAGTCCATAGCTCTCAAGTAAGTCTACGGTTGAACCCGCTGTAGTGTATTTCATCAGCAACAGGACATACTAAGAGGACGAGATACAGGTGAACTTACGGAGAAGACTTGGGACATAGTGAGAAGTTATGGTCTTGATGCCCAAGCCACGGACTTGGTTGAAAATGTTGACAACGACATCCTTTGGAAGGTAGAAGGAGTCGAACGCGAAACCCATTGTTACTCGATCGTCGGCGAACGGGCCAGCTTTACATAGTGAGGTTAGCTGCTCTAAAATCCAGGCTGGAAGGAGCTCTTCCTCCATTTCGAAAGGCTTCCAGGTCTTGACCCTTCCGATAGGGCAGTAACAGTAGATAGACCTGATACCAGACGAAATATTTGCTGAAAGAGCCGCATTGTCTTTATAACGATCAGTTACAAGTGTTTTGCTTAGATATGATCCTAGGATACTCACTGTGCTCGGGAGTATATGAGATATGAGCGTGATCTACGATTGTAGTTGTCCCTGCCTCGAGGGCTTCAAGACATCCACCAAGCTGGCCCCAGAACACATCTTCAGGCTTGTAGCTGTGCGACGCCATGTTTCCTGGTATATGAGGTGTTAGTAAACCGTCTCATGAGTCAGTCAAATATCACCAACCTGGTACCATGTACTCCAGCAGCGAATGATCAGCGTGCCGTCCTTTGAGCTGAGTCTGCCAAACATGGTGGTGAGTATCGACAAATCCTGGTGAGATGATCTTTGCCGAGCAATCAATAACCTCAATTTACTCAGATGGAGGATCAAGGTGAGGTGCAATGCGAGCAATTTTATTGCCCTCGATCAGCAACGAATGATTCTTGAGTGGAATGACATGATCATCTCCATGACCCTTGGGAACAAGGAGAGTAGCGTTTTTCAACAGAACAGACTGGTATGAAGACATCTTTGGGGTTGGAAAGCCAGTCGAGAAAAAGGTGAAGCAAAGAACAGATCTTGAACAGTTCTTAAGGAAATTCCCGTAAACTCGGACTTATATCATATATGCCGTGAATGCCGAGAACAAAGAATGAAGCCACAACCGCATTCCTGGATGAGGGGCTATCACTGCTATGTGGATAACTCTCTTCAGTGTTTGCCAATAATGAAGCGTTCTGATTCCCTTCCAGCATCTTTCTCTTGGCATAACCAACAGCTCGCAGCACCACCAACAAAGACATCGATTTAGCCTCCCAAATAACAATATCACGTCAGCCACCATTTCAGAGACCCTTTCCCATGGGTGGTTGGCTGTTTCGCATCGAGCTCTCAATGTGGGTTTTAGTGAAGTAGGGATTAAATACGAGATTAAAAAGATAACTCTTGTCATTGTCATTTACGTGCTAACTATGTCACAGTCGGCAACAGAACTACTCCGAAGTCCATACTGTTTTCTTTATCTGGGGGCCTTTAACTAATAATTGCTTACAAACCTTACACGTCGGGATGCGATGGATGCCGGAGGATTCAGAACCTCGTTATTTTAGAGCTTTTTTTATTCATCAGCTAACGTTATCCTAGGCACGGGACTAGTACTCCCATGATTCACATTCCAAGGTCATTACAACTTACACGCCGGTAGCGCCACTTACCACTGGCTCTGATAAGCTAAATGCAGAGTGATGGTAGCTATAAACCTTAACTAAACAGCAATTGCAATACGGAGGTTTGCTCTATGGAGAAGCGCCATCAACTAAGTTGATATGTATTGCGAGTGAAACTGAAGGATCTTTGCGAAGTTTTAAGACTAATCGTTACCTTATTCCTTCTTAGATTTTAGTAAACCCATATCGCCCCTGCGTCAGAGTTGCCATTAACCTCACTATTCCGCGTTGACAAGTGTTTACATCTGAGCGAGCTTCACAATAATAGTGCTCAATTAGAATCTGACTCAGCATCCAACCGGGGGCTTGGTGTAGGGGGATCACGTTCGCTTTGCATTGTTTCGAATGCTTGCGAAAGGTCGGGGGTTCAAATCCCTCAGCCTCCATTTTTGCATTCCGTACAGGCTGTAAGTGAGAAAAGGCATCCGGTGTTACAGTTGCGATAAATTGGCATTTTCCATTTTCCCTCGCCGCACTGCGCATTGCAATAGATAATTGGTCTGCTTCTTCCCTTTCTATGCTGTGGCACAAGCCTCTTGTTAAACCCTTGTCTCGAATTCTCACTCTCCAAACGTTCAGTCCATCAACCAATCCAAAAAAAAAAAAATAGCTAGCGGGTTGGTCAGTGTTATTAGCTGTATGATCAGATTGGCCGTAAGTGTTGTTGGCGTGTCGTTGACTTGGCCCAAGGGCTAGCCGCCACTCTGAATGGGACGACACTGAAATGCATGATAAATGCCACAAAGAACAACAAAAAAGAACAGAAACTGCAAAAGCAAACTCCGATGGAGGGAGTCGAACCCTCCTCGCCGCGGTACTATTTCGTAATGAAAACGCGGAATGATAACCGATACACCACACCGGATGTTTAGATGTTCGTCAGCAAGTTTGTTCCGCCCCATATTTGGATCACCAGATCTCGTCAAGGGCTACTAGGCTATCCTAGTAGTGTGTGTCGCTCCTGGATTTACAGTTGGTCCTTCCATGCCTGCAGATATTTTGTTTTTTCCTTCGTTTTACATCGGTCTCTCCTTGATGCGGCGTGATGATTCATCTTTAAGTGCGCGCTGTTGCTCTGCGGCTACCTCGATCAACCATGTAATAGTCCAGCCACGCCCGAAAGCGTTCGACAGGTCAGTACCTGATTATGCTGTACGAATTGTCAGATCACATATCAAACCTGATAGTTATATAAGATCCTGCTCCTCTGAAGTCAGTTCGTTGGGCGAAACCGCTGACTGCAACGTCAAGCTCCAGGGTATGTATGATCATAAGAACTGCCCACAATTGCTACTAGCGTTATGGGGCACAGTTGCTGATCGCCAACTCCAGCACCAAAGTTCATTCAAAAAAATTGCGGGTTAATTAAGTTGAGTAAGCCCTACTGCTATTAGCCAAATAAAACGTTCGTCGAACCTCGGGATAATGCAGTAAAATGGATCCGGGGTCTAACGCCAACCGTCGCCACTCCCGAACCTGCATCTATGATCCTGCTCCGTAAGGCTGAAATCACAACGTCGGGACCGAGAAGATGCATTTTCAATTGCTTGTTCGAGCTGGGGGCTAAAATCGCAAGGATCGGCCCGGGGGACTAGCCAGCACGTCCATATGTTTCGCATGTCATGACTGGTTGGAGAACGATCGGAGGTTAATGAGAAAGGATTGAAACGACTCCGTTTCCACTGTAATCTAACGCCTATCTCTAAAGTCCCAATACTTCGGTCCCGAAGTGAAGGAGCAGCGGCGCGAAGATGAGAAAGATCGCCGAGACCAGCAAGAAAACAACATATATGTCTGAGGAACTGTGCAACATGGGCAAGAGTCCATCAAGTTGGTACAGCCTCTTCTACTTTTTCACCTATCTTTTCGCTTTCTTATCGTCACCTTAGTCGCAATGAAGGGATCCTCACTTATTCTATGCAACAACCTCCTGAGTTGCACCAACGCTCTTCAGCTCCATAAACGCCATAATCCATCTGTCGTCTCAGTCAACTTTGAGAAGCGAACGAAAGATGTCTTCCCCAGCCACGAGAAAGAGACAACAATGACATTGTCGAGATGAAGGTGGACCAGCAAGGCTTCCTCTACTGGGCCAACTTCACCATCGGAAACCCGCCGCAAAAGCTTTCCGCAGAAATTGACACTGGGAGCGCCGACTTGCTTGTTCTCACTAATAAGATCGAGACTTGCAAGGAAAAGGACTGCCAGGGTGGTATTTTCAACCCAGAAAAGTCAGACACTTTCAAGTGGGGTGACGAGCAGGTGTCTAATAGTTTCGGCAGTGGCCAAAGCTGGAAGGGTGAATATGCTAACGATACATTTACACTTGGCTCATCCACCCTAGACTCTTTCCAATTTGTTGGTGTGATCGAGTACAATGCCACAAACGGTGGTTATTTTAGCGTCTTCGGCGTCGGTATCTACAGCTTGGAAAATGCTGAAACAAAATACCCCAACCTGCCTTATGCTCTGGCCAATGCAGGAGAGATCAACACTCCCGCATTCAGCTTATGGCTCAACAACGAGACGCATGGAGAGTTCCTGTTTGGTGGCGTCAATAAAGCCAAGTGTACAGGCCCCCTCCGTCACCTATCCCGTTGCGGGCGACAACACATTTGATATGCGGGACAGAGCCGTGGTGGTAATGACAGGCTTCGGGACAACCTCTGGTGGCAAGACTTCAGAACTTGACTTTAAAGCTCGACCCGTACTTCTCGACTCGGGCACTGTACAGAGCAGACTGAGTCTTAACATGACCTTGCATCTGATCAAGACCATGAAGGTCTCTATGGATGAGAAATTGGGTGCCGTAGCGCCCTGCAACACAAGCTCCAAGGAAACGCTGGATTTCACGTTTGGCGACCTGACTCTGAACGTACTCCTCGCAAACTTCCTCGCAAAAATCCCAGTCAAGAGTGGTGTCGACGGTGTTGCGTACTGCAAAGTCGTCTATTACGAAGATTCCACTAGCATTATCCTTGGTGACGATTTCCCCCGAGGTGCCTATGTTGTTTACGACTGGGGCAACATGGAGATCTCTCTCGCCCAGTACAACTCTGAGGAGGCTGAAGACGATATTCATGAAATTATACGAGATGTACCTGGCGCTTCTGCGGCGACTGGTGTCCCCACAATGTATCTGAAGTTCGATCAGCCTGCAGAATCTGCGGGTACGGAAGTCCCAACTGAATTGCCGACGATTACTGCGACTCCTCTCAGCACAGCGACTGGATCCGGAACTGGTTCGGTAGCAGCTTCGTCGACTGCGGCTGGAGATGATGAGGACAATGGAGCGACGGGGAGCCTGCCGACGAACTTGATGTGCATGATGCTGCTTACTTTTATCTTCAACGTTGTATTACTCGCATAGTATAATGGCTAGGAATTTAATCACTCTGATTTAATACTAAGTAGACTTTGTTCTCTTCCCCCTAAGCTTCTTTTCCTCACGAACGGCGCCGAATAGCTTAGCCGTCATGGAATAATATGATCCATCGAGAAGTCACGTCATACAAGTAATTGCAACTTCGATCATCGTTGGAATTATTTTATACAACAGAGGTAACTACATAGACCAATCTAGATTCTCAAATTTATCGCCAAGGCCGACAAAGTTAAAAGAAAACATGGTATAAGGCTTGCCGACAGGCCAGCCACGACCAAACCATTGGGCTCATCAAAAACCCACTAATCCAGGAACCTCGTCCCACTAACTGCCACCACCCCCAACTCTCTCACATTCCTTCTGCATAAGGCAGACAAATCGTATCGGGACCGAAGCACATTAGAGGCACTAACACCAGGACCGAGCGAATGGTATGAAGATTGAATTTCATACTTCAAACGCTAGAGATCGGCCCGACAAGCAAAAAGATTGATCACGCTGGGGATCGAACCCAGAATCTTCTGATTCGTAGTCAGACGCCTTGCCATTGGGCCACGCGACCGTTGCCGTTTGATGAATGAAGCGGTCGCCAGCCAGGACTCATCATCGCCAGCCCAGACTTCCAAGAAGTCCTATTTGCCCAACCAGGAAACGTTCAGAGAGGATTTATGATCTGAGCCTATAATGTCTCGGTATAGCTCGGGTCTTCTGGCTTGTCTATACCGGAATCCGCCTGCCAGTTGAAGCTTGTCTTTGCTGCAAGTCGCAACGGCCATATCCTCTCCAAGCAGAGAGCACTCGCTCAAGATGTCCCCGAACGGGTCAATGATCATGGAACAGCCATTCTTCAATTGACCACCATCCATACCAATAGGATTTGAGAAGACGACATAGACTGCATTATCGTAGGCTCTTGCTGGTAGCCATTTCATCAACCATTGCCTGCCTTTCAGACCGGTGAACTCGGCCCGTAGAGAAGTTGGATCCTTATCTCGATTAGCCCAGAGCGATGGATCAACGAAGCCAGCGCCTGGGCGAGTTGACGGAGTGCACATTGTAACATGCGGCATGAATATGATGTCTGCACCGAGAAGAGCTGTTGCCCGGACATTCTCGACAACGTTGTTATCGTAGCATATCAAAATACCGCATTTCCAACCAAGAAGGTCAAAAGCCACATATTCATTGCCCGCACTAAGATGAGGGCTGATGAAGGGGTGTAGTTTGCGAAACTTGGCTACAAAGCCTCTGGTGCTGTCAACGCAGATGTAGGTATTATAAACGCGGCCATTTTCATCTTTCTCGAAGAGGCCAGCCAGGATAGCAATGTTTAGCTCCCGGGCAATCATGACTAAAGAGCCAGTGCTTGGACCGGCAGGGACCTCTTCGGCAAGATCAAGGAGTTCTTCTTTGGAGAGACGGCTAGCGAAGGTATAGCCGGTAACTGAGCATTCATGAAATGCAACAACTTTGCATCCGCGGTTTGCCGCATCGCTTGCCATTCGATGGATGATGGCTAGGTTTTTATCCTTATTTCCAGACCAGTTCTCGAACTGAACCGAAGCGATCTTGAGTTGTGACATAGTTGATGGTAGATTTGCTTAGCAAGGTTTGCTATGCCGATTTTGTTGACCTGAATGTACGGCCATGGTTTACAGAAGTTATTATTATATAAAGCGCAGATTGCCTTGAATTGGATGACTTCCCTTACCAATGGCAACAAGAACGTTACGTTACCTGGGGCCACTCGAAGCGACCATCCCATTGCTAAATATCTGTACATGAAGTCAATGCAGCAACGTTACACTTGCTTGTGGTACCGGGCAGCAAAATGATGTTTATGCAAGCCCAGTGGACACTTTAAGCAGCTATCGTATAAGCTGACCCAATTGAGTCGAGGCGCGCCCTACAGGTGAGTCATCGCGCCACGAGCTTCAAAGAGCCGAGGACGCGAAATCTGCTGTTAGATAGTTCTGTAGTAGCACACTTTGTGGTTTACAGGAAGAATGTCTTTAGAATGGCAGGTCATTTGGCCAATGTATCCATTAGCTCACATTAATACTCGCGATGATGAAACTTGGCAAATGCAGATATGGAAAGCTTGGAATGATGCTGGACGATAGTTAACCCGATTTGCCCGTTGCTTATCCGCATGCACGAATGTTCCCCATCGCAGTCGGATAGGGAGTCTACGGCATATTTTGATTGGTCGAGAAAGAGCGTCCTCTTACACATTGATCGTAGCCTCGTCCGTTCCAGTAAGGATCTTGGCCGACAACCGTCGGTAAGTCGCAGACCATTCGGTATGTTTATTTTTAGAGCGTTGAAATCGCCTGCGGAAGTTACCGAACATGAACTCTCTGAGCCTTGTGACGTTCTTCAAACAGGAGCTCAGAGGGCAGGATCGCATCATTCAGATAACGTGGCGCCCAGGAAACAAGATAATTGGCCTTTGAGGATCCAGGGATAAGCCTCGGTATTTGTACCTTGCAGAAAGGCAGAGGTGGCTGAAAAGGCGGGCGGTTTTAAGAACAGAGTATGTCGGCCACTGCGCTTGATCCGCGTATTCCTCAGGGAGCAAGAAAACTCAAGACTTAAAAGAAGGATACTAGAATAAACTCAGTAAAGAGCGCCCTAAGCTTAGGTTAGAGTTGTCTAAGTATTTTCAGCACTTGTGATCGGGACCTTAAGTTTCTTTCTTACCCCTAGATATTTGAGGAGTTATGCGACACGGACTCTATTTCACTGATGGCTTGTCGAGTCTCATGGTCGTGTCCATGACGATCAGATGTCGTATTTGCGCCTAGATATCTGGTCCCTGTCCTGCCTCTACAGGTATAATTACTCAATATTCACCATGCTACAGTTAAACCTCGTTGATTCTATTTTATAGCAAATTAATTCATCGCTCCGTGACTTCACATCTTTGTATGCGCCGATATACTTTCATCGTTGACCCCCGCCCATCTGGAATGCTATATAAGCCATCTGGGTCCAGATGCGGCAGCCACCACGGCCCCGATCAAGCTAACATCCCTGAAAGCAAATCTCACTATACTACAGATCGATATTTGCATGCTCAAACCGTCATTATCCCACAGATCGAAGCTATATTCGTTGCACATGCGCCACGATGCCTGGAACTTGCCGTGTACAATCTCTAAAAGAGGCAATTCGATGCAAAGAAGGGCGTTAGGTTTCGGGATCTCTGCGCCACAAGGGCAGATATGTAATCTACCCCTTGCATAAGAATAATGATTTCGCTGCCAGGAACGAGTTTTGTGTTTTGTTTTGTTTTGTTTTGGTCGGACAACATCTCGTTGCCAAATGCTACGATGGTCGTATATCGAGTATTATTCGGGTTTGCATTATGCTTGATACCCGCTGGAGGTTTAGCCCAAGCTCACGAGCTCGACAGACGCGCCGTCGATACTCTAGCGGGAACATCCGACTGTGCGGTTAGTACCATTGACTGGATTGAACCAATCTGAAGCTGACGAGTGCAGAGGACATGTTTCACAAAGACGAACGATACAGAAGCTTTTCAAGGCAGCCAAACGGACGACGTCTGCCAAGACAAGCCGCTTTATCACAATGTTGAAATCTGTGTAAAACACGACTGTAATTTCACCGAAATTCTGGGTAGGCTGATTCAAATTGCATGTAGCGGCTTCAACATCAATGCCTAACGCAATAGCTAGACTTCAAGAACAGAACGTCCCGCGCATGCGACTGGCCCATCACCGACCGTCAACAAGAAATCCGAATCAGCTGTTTGACGATAGGCATCTTCGCTATGATCTTCTTTACTATGAGAGCCATCTCAAAGATAATCGGATTCGTGCCATATGGGCATGACGATAGTCTCATATTAGCAGCTCTGGTATGTGATGAAATCAGATTATTGTGGTCGTGCCTCTGACGATTAAACAGCCATTTATTATCGCATTTAATATTTTCTGCCAAATCCGTAGGTGCTACTCTTCTAATTACGTCCTTATACATTGCTGACGCAAACCGCGCAACGTCAGTCACTTCGAAGGGCCTCGGACTCGATATTTGGTTCGTGGAAGAAGATAACATTCGCACTTTTCTCATCGTACGAGACCATTACATCCGGGTGTAATCAAAAGTCTAACAGTCCTAGCTGATCTTCGCTTCCGAACTGTCATACGCTACGGCCCTCGCCCTCGTGAAACTATCGATTCTGGCCTTCTTCCTTCGCATATTCCCCGACCAAAAGTTCCGCACTATTGTTCGATGGACCACGATCTTTGTCCTAGTCATGTGCCCCTTGTATCTGGTACTTATCCTCGTTCAACGAAGGCCACTCGATGTGCTTTGGAACGGATGGAGGGACAAGAATCCACGAGGTGTTATCTTGAGTGCAAATCTAATAGGGATAACTCATGGTGCATGGAACGTTGCTTTGGACATTTGGATGATGATCCTTCCAATGACTCAATTGCTGAAAATCGGGATCAAACTGAAGAAGAAGATTGGCGTAATTGCTATGTTTGGAGTGGGCTTATTGTAAGTTGTCTAAAGTGTTTGTACAGTATCGTGCTGATCTTTATAATATAGCCTCACGATTGTCAGTTCGGTTCGCATTCCAAGCCTGATAGTATTTTCAACGTCACGGAACATTACCGGTATAAGACTCCCTGTTCACTGCGCTGAAATCTGCTAACTGTCCACCCAGCCGATTCAGTGGGAATAATAATCTGGTCAAACATCGAGATTTGCGTAGGCATGATGGTGGCATGCATGCCTGGAGCACGTCAATTCGTCCGAGACATTATACTTCGAGTGAAACGAGGAAACGAGTCCGATGGGTCTAGCACTGAGAATATCTTCATTGAGCGGACGATAGAGACCATCCAGACTGATGCGGACGAGACAGTTACGAGTTCTATAGTGAGACCTGATGAAGTGCTCTTGTCAAAATGACAACGAATTGCTGGCTGCCGTCACCGAGATGGAGGCCATGATGATGATTGATGAAAATAAATATTATTTTGGTCTTGGCGCATCCACGATTGATATCTAACAGCCTATTCTATTTGCTCATTACAGACTCGGAAGATCGCTGCTTATGATTGTTCGCGATGGTTCACAACAACTGAAGAATTTCCCTTCTCCTTGCCTCCCATCTCCTCAACATCTCCAGTCAAGTCTTCAGGCTTGTAGTTTCCAAACTTACGAAGAGCAATACCCTCATTGAACATGCGATCAACCTGTTCCAAAGACTTGCCCTTGCACTCAGGAACGCAGAAGACAACAAAGACAATAGCCAATGCTAGAATACCAGCGAAAACGAATCCAACTTTGGATCCGAGACCGGCGTATTGGGGGTACAGCATGTACGGAATGCTGAAGCTGACAAGGAAGTTGGCTACGACGTTGACGATAGATGCGGTTCGCTGCGATGCATCACGAAGTCGCAGGGCCGGGATTTCAGTGGTGATGACGTAGTTGAGAGGGGCGAAGGCGAAAGTGAAGCCGGATCCGAAGAGGGTGAGCATTGCTACGATGCCTGATTTGATACCGAAAGATGGGTTGGGAACTGTGCCGAGAGCGCCCATCGTGATAATGGCGCAGAACATCCAGCCAGCGCTCGTCAACAGAAGAGGGCTAGACAAATTAGTGGTATGCAACGACGGATGGACAAAAGGGACTTACCGACGACCAGCCCGATCAACGAGATAAAGGCCAGCAAAAGCTGAGCAGAGATTAACAATCGCGTTGACGATGGTCATTGTGAAAGGGTTCACGGTTCCGATATCTCGAATGAAGATGGCGCCGTATGTCGAGGCAAAAGCTTTGACCAGTAGCTTGCTGGAAGAAGTTCATAGCCACAACAATAGCTGTACGCTTCAAATTCTTTCCCTGGAAAAGTTCGAGGTAGTTGCCCTGCTCAGGTTCGTGCTCTAACGCGTATTGAAGAGCAGCAAAGCTTTCGTCGATCTCCGCTTCGGTCTCTTTCCCCTCTCGTAGCTTTCCAAGGGCGGCGCGAGCTTCCTCGGTTCGGTCTTTGGTGAGTAGCCATCGGGGAGACTAAGCTTAGTTAGCTGCGGGATATCCAGTCATTGGAGGGGCTTATTTACCTCTGGGATAAAGAAGATGGCGCACATGATGACGACAGGGATGATGAAGAATAGACCAAAAGGGATTCGGAATGAGAGGTTACCGGATAGAGTGCTCGTTCCTCGACAGACGCATGCCACAATGAGAGTTCCAGACTTTCCTTTGTCAGCTTATCTGAACGACACAGTAGTAGGGGAACTCACCATCAAGCTGAACTGATATGAGCCAACTGCAAATCCACGAATTTCGCGGGGCATGATCTCGGACTGGTAAACAGGAACAACAGCAAGCTCCATGCCAATGTAGATATCTGTTGGTATGTGTCAGCTATGGCCATCGAGATGCGAGACCGTGTACCACTTACAGTTGAGAATTCTCGTAGCCATGATCTGATGCTTGCTCGTCGAAGTAACAGCCATGATAGCTGGAACCAGTGCCCAAGCACTCATTACGAACATACACCACCGTCGTCCCCATCGCTCGCTGACGAGACTGCCAATAATGACACCAGCTCCGAAACCGATATAGTTCAAGCTGTTGAAGAGAGACAGCCACGATGGTGGAATGGCATACTTGCCCTTTTCAGCATCCCAGTCGCCGAATTGCGCCTGGAAAGCCTCCATGGCCTGCGTATTATTGTAAGCTGCATTGTCAAAGCCATAGTTGAAGGTTGATACAGCGATGACTGCGAAAGCAATCGCCAGATGGCGATTGAAGTGTTGAAGGATTCTGTTCTTGGACAACATTATGTCTGCTCTGGAGCTTGAATGATGTTGGGCTGGATTGATCGTGAAGATCTTGACCGGGATGATGCTCTGCTGATATACCCAGCGACTGAACCCCAGAGCGACTCTCCCCCGCAAAACTTTAGTATCACGCGTCGACCTGGAGTCAAGGTAACGCCTGTTCGAGACCTGCAGAGTCTGCTAGCCTGGTTACTCTCCTGATTTCCCCAGGCGAAGGTCTGGGGTAAGTGGAGTTCTATCGGGTTAGTGCATTTCCGGACTCGGATGTCGGGCGGAATCATTTCTGCGCCTAGCATTTGGCGTAGACCTCGACTCTTCTCTTCCGCCCGACTTCCTTTTCTCATCCTGGCCTACGATGATCGGATGGAATTTGCAATGGAGCCAAGAAATGGATCCCGTATGCGAAACCGCAAGACATCCGAGATATGTGCGCAATGTCGGAACCGCAAGGTATGCGACAGCTCCGAACAAATGAATGTCGGCTAATGAATTGACTGCAGGTTAGATGCGATGGCGATCCTAAAGGCTGTAACAATTGCAAAAGGCTCAAGTTCAACTGTTCTCTTCTGGTAACGGACGCCGACAACGCGGTAGAGGTGCTAGAAAGACGACGCGTATCTAGGGCGTGTATACCTTGTCGCGATCGCAAGCTGAAGTGCTCTGGCCAGAGACCGACATGTTCACGATGTTCGGATCGAGGAAGCCCTTGCCACTACCCTTCAGCCGCAAGGGCTAACAGTCATGACTCTGGCCCGTCGCCTCGTGGTGAACCCTCGATTGCAGCGGGCAGCACCCCGTCAGCCCGAGAATCCGACCGTCATGAGTCTCGACACCCACAGGCCCAAAGACAACTAAGTGGTCAACTTTCGTCGGGCTCGATGCCAACACCGCTGCAGACCTCACAATGGTAAGACATGCCACTATCACTAGTCACGCCTGCAGAGCTGATTGGAACCAGGGACCTAGGAATAAGCAAACAAACCGTCAGGCAACACATCGATGCCTACTTCGACCTAATACAACCGATACCCTGTTACGGTTTTCTCCATAGAGCAACCCTGTTGCAATCATGGTCAAAGAACGAGCTAAACCCATGCGTCCTATCAGCGATATGCGGGATCACATCGCGGTTCATCAACCCAGGCAGCTCTGAACATAGGGCGATGGCAAAGAGATGGATCGAAGATACAGAGTCACACCTCCTTCGACGAGTAGCCCAGCCTCGGCTATCTGATATCGAAGCATGGCTTCTCGTCACGTTGGACCACTACCTCTCGCAGCGCGTCAGTAAGATGCTTGTCTCGATGGCTCTAACATCGAGACTCGCCTACATCCTTCGACTTAACCACGAAGATCCGCGCCAGAAGTTTCTAGTGCAAGAGCGTCGTCGACGACTGATGTGGGCTATCTATATCATGGACTCGTTGTACTCGAGTGGGAAGACGGAGTTCACGGCGTGTACTCCAGAGACTCTCCATATACGGCTGCCATGTGCCGAAAAGTCGTTTTCCATGGACGCTCCAGTAATAACGGTGCCGCTACACTCGAGTTCACATGAGGATACATCCAATATTGGCCTGCTTGGCTACTGTATTCGCGTTTTGGACATTCGCAATCGCGTGCAAAGGTGAGAGCCCAGATCTACTGCTTCACACTCTCGCCTAATTGTGACTTAGACTTACCCTCACCATCACAAATCACCGAGAACCCATCGATCAATGCCTGCTCGCAGTGGAGTCCATCGAAAACGAGTTGCGCCAATTCTCAGCTAGTTTGCCGGCACGATACCATTGGGACCCAGCAGCTTTCTCTCTGCGGGCCTTTTCGCCTTCGCGTACCCCATTTTTGATGTTGCATGCTTGGTGGCATCAGACACATTGCGATCTCTTCCGCTTTACAATCCCGGGGTTTCGGGAAGGCCTCCCGACAGCTGAGATATTGCAGCTATCACCAGAATACACTTCAGCATGCCGAGAAAAGTGCCTGTACCATGCCATCTCCGTGTCCAAGATCCTTGAAGTACCCAAGTCAATCGGGGGATCGGAGCTGATCAGTGATCCTTCAATTGCGATGTGCGCATTCCATTCTGCGAGGATCATCTCAAGACTTGGACAGTACCCTATGGGCGATATGCCCCAGACGGAGCTTATCGCCCGATTGACTGCTTGTGTTGAGGCCCTGGAAGAACAGGCAGTGATCCTCCCCACAACTGCGATCTTGAAGAAGGGCATTTGCGATCTGGTAAATGATGCGCAGCGAGATCGCCATGGACCTTACGCCTGCCCTTCAATCTGGGAAGAGGAAGAGTCGGAGAGCTACAACACTGCAGGAGCCTCGAGAGACATCAGTGGCTCTGGGGCCAGAGAAGTCTTTTCCAAGCACAGCGTGACCGAGACGGTTCAAAACCTCCAGTTCCAGCCTGGGAAGCAGGATGATTCTGAAAACCATGGAAATTCTGGGCAGCCAGCTTCCGAAATGACTTTTGCAAACGAATCAGGATCTGCATCAACAGCGAACTTTATCCCTATGAATATATCGCCGCTGTCTGAACCAGTCACTCGAGATCCAACAGACTTTGGTCTTTACCTCGGAGAAGCTGAGCCTCATTTGGAAAGCATTTTCAATTTTGGGCTTCACGGGCAGTACGGATCTGGGCAACCTGATGTGTTCATGGATTCATTCTGGCCGCTTGCGGATACAGATTGGACGATGCCAGATGTAGGCAGTATGTAATAATCCTATTCATGCTAGACTGTTAAAGAAAATGTGAGATACCTTTTGTCTAAATACGCATACTTGTACTGAAGCTATGCACCGTTCCAGTATATATCCTTCTCCACCCTGAAGCTCACTTCCAAATTGTCACTCGAGCTCCTGACAGAAGCAATGTATGTTCCCGCTTCGCACAGCCAACTATCCGACGTCTCGTCCCAAACTGTGGTACTGTATTTGTCCAAAGCCATGAAAGGCGTTGCTTCGTGGCCTGGCTCCAAGAAGACCTTCTGGAACCCAACAAGTGTCCGCACCGGGCGATGAAACCTCGACTTCTGGCCTGACTTTGCCGCGTCGTAAGAGACGTAAAGCATCACAACTTCGGCACCAGCCATCTTTCCGGTGTTCTTCACGTCAATATGTACACCATCCTCCGCGACTCGTATATTTGATATCGAGAATGTTGTGTAGCTCAGGCCATGACTAGATACTGTTAACGGTAGTCTGAAGTTTCATGGAATTGACATACCCGAATTGGAAAGCTGGCTCAATGCCCCTAGCATCAAACCAGCGATGCCCAACAAAAATATCCTCAGAATAGTATATCCTTCCGTTATCGCTTTCAAAACTTAGAAAAGTCGGTCCATCCTGGATTCTGCTAGGAAACGTGATAGGCAACTTGCCACTGGGATTGACCTTGCCGAAGGCAATGTCGGCAACTGCATTTCCTGCTTCATTCCCCCCATACCAGCTATGCAGGATTGCTTTTGCTTTGTGACGCCATGGCATCTCAATCGGGTTTCCAGCTTGAGTCACTACTATAGCGTTCGGCTGAGCTTCTAGCACCGCAGAGACAAGGTCATCGACATGCGGTGGTAAGCTCATAGACTCTCTGTCCTTTCCCTCCTTCTCAAAGTCAGCATTCAGGCCGACAACAACGAAAGTATGTTTGCATTTCTTTGCTACTGCGATAGCACGTCGGATGCCCTCCTCTGGATCGAGCTTCAGACAACCACCCAGTCGACAAGCTCCACCTGGTATGGGAATGAAGGAGCCACCTGTTGCTATTGAAGTCGATGCACTGCCAGCTTCAACGCGCAGTCGATATGTCTGACCTGCCTTCATCTCATATGTCCCACGTTCCTCCCTAGATCCATGACCGAAAAACATCCCAGCATGGGTCTGAGAAGTCGCGTTGTCGATGACTAGCTGTTCGTCTATATATAATCTCGAGACTCCGTAGGTAGCGAGACCAAACTCATAAGTCCCGTCTATATCTGACTTGTAGTAAGCTGTCATGGACATATAAAACGTCTCACCCTTCTCTGGGTGAGCATAGTCCATTAGCTGATACGTAGTGTCGGGTATACTCTGCTGGTCAAATGGCTTCCTTGTTTGCCACGCTGACTCTGGCTCGTTGAAGAAAGAGATGGAGACACCGGGCTTCCCATTCTCATCCGTGACATGGTCACCCGTAAAATATGGCAGCAAGACGTGGCCGAATACTCCAGGTTCAAAACACACCTTTGCATTAGATGGAAGTTGGTCGCTGATTCCTTGAAAGACAGAGCTGGTATAATATGGTCGTAGATTCGCACTGCCTCCGCCACACGCTGCAGCAAGCTTGGCGTTTGGCCCGATGATAGCGACATCTTCACAGTCTTCAGGATTGACGGGCAAGATGTTGCCTGAGTTCGTTAAAAGTACGATACTCTCCGTCGCGAGTCGTCTGTTTAGTGCTCTGTCCTCTGGTGAGTCACGAGTTGACTCTTTCGGTGATACTCGAGCTGAAGCAGTGGTATTGACAAGCTCAAGTACCTTTCTGGCTCTCTCTTCTATCGTCTTGCGACTGACTTTGCCTGAAACTACTGCGACCAAAGCCTTTTCAGCGCGATGTCTTGAGGGACCTGGCATCTCAATATCCACACCCGCATTTAGTGCATCGGTGCAACCATATGTGCCATACCTAGACAGTCAGTATGCCGCCTTTTAATGAGCAGTGAACTACTTACCAGTCACTCATGACTAGGCCATCGAAACCCCACTCACCTCGCAAGGTATCTTTAAGTAGCTTCGTGCTTTCTGACACGTGTACGCCGTTGACCTTGTTATACGAAGACATAACAATCTTGGGTTTGGCATCCCTGACTGCCATCTGGAACGGTTTGAGGTAGACTTCTCGCAGCGCCCTTTCAGACATACAAATATCAGTGGACATCTTGGCTGTTTCTTGATCATTGGCCACAAAGTGTTTCAAGGCTGCTGCAGTGCCTCTGCTTTGAACTCCACGAACAATTGCTGTGGCTAACACACCGCTTAGATGCGGATCTTCAGAGAAGCTCTCAAAACCGCGGCCATTGAGTGGTCCCCGGACCAGATTGACTGTTGGCCCCAGCCAAACATGGGCACCTTTCGCATCACATTCTCTAGAAAGCAGTTGACCTGCGGAGTAGAGAAGATCTGGGTTCCAGGTTGCACCAAGGCCGGTTCCACAAGGTATACATAATGCTGGAACAGGGTTGAAGAATCTCCCTCCTCGGGCACCGTTAGGCCCATCAGTGCATTTTACTGATGAGATACCATGAGGTGTTATGGCTTGGGAATGCCAAAAGTCGGATCCTGTCTGTTGTGAGTAATGGTATACTGAGTGGTTGGCTAATGGTAGCATACCGGACAGAAGAGAGATCTTCTCAGCAAGAGTCAAAGACGCTAGTGTTGACTCAACATCAATAGGCTGTCTTTGAAGAATATGCATTTTGTCGGATGATTGCAAGGCTAGAATAAGACACAGACGACAAAGCTCGAGGCATGAACACTCCTCATTTCACTAGAGGCAATAGACCCAAGTCTTTCATGTTTTTCTCCTTGATGAAAACGGCCAAGCGTAGCTGACTCGTGGATTTGCTGGTCTCGGATGTCGGGCGGAGCACTTTAGTGAACGGTTCCCCGACTTTGCTCGCCAAAGCTAAGCCAAGGGTGGTCCGTAGTTTAGTGCCTTTCCAATACTGATCTTAGGCCAACCAAACTTCATTGGCCATTGGAGATTACCCTGTAAAGCTGGTGAATTTACGCATTGCGGAAGACAGCCGCGAATATTCGGATTAACTGAGTAAGGGGTGTTGGCACCCGAGCCTCGATCGATGCAATATTCGTCAATGTTTCGCGAAGAGGCTCTTTATTGGTAATCCATTCGAAGTGAAAAGTCGCGAGTTACTAGCTACCCAGACGCGTCCCAATGATGCTCCGGAGCCTTACAAAGTAAACAAATTGATACCGTTACCCGACTCTCGAAGCTTCTTATTGGCCTTCTGCAAGCTAAATCTCATAAACACACAAGTCGCAACCGAAAGCGCCGAGAAGGCCATCATGAGCAGATTGGCTTTGATGTAGCGCGGTCCATCACTAGCAGGGAAGAAATACGGACTCCAAATATTACCAAGCTGGCTGAGGAGATTTATAATAGCAGTGGCGCAAGCGCGCTTCTCAGGTGTCTGGTTAAGTCTGGTTAAGAGTTGAACTAGCCCAACTGAAGACCATGGCGTTGGATGAGAAACAGCCGCAGATGTAAAGAAAAGCGGCTGCGTATCTAGCGGCGTTGTTGAGCGTGACAACGGATATGATGAAGCCGACACAAGCTACTGCCTGAGTAATTGCGATGTGGTAGCCTCGGTTCTTGCGACGATCGCTGGACCATGCTGTGGCAAAGGCAGTGGCCGTGGCGATGAGATAAGGAGGGGCAGTCAGGATGAGCGTAAGAGTTGTGTTGCCGAGCTTGAATCCCTTGACGATGGTGGGAAAGAAGCTGTTGAAGCCGTATGCACTATGGTTTGCCGTAAGCATGATGACCTATCCGATGTTAGCATTCCCGTGTGTCTACTTGCAATCATGAAACTTACAAACACCCAAGTTCGAAGATCCTTGACAGCCATCATCAAACCCGCAAAGACACCGTGATCAGCATCTGGAAGAGAGACACGATCTCTGTTGATACGCTCAACAGCAACCTTCTGCTCATCGTCGGAAAGAAGCCATTTCATAGCCCCAGTCTTCTGTCCAGGGAAGTCAGGCAAGACGAAGAAAGCGACAATGGCAGCCATGAAACTTCCAGCGCCTTCAATGATGAACAGCCATTGCCAGCCAGCCATACCTCTAGCGCCTTCAAGACCTGACAGAACACCAGCAGCAATAAGACCCGAGAAGGCGGTAGCGAGGAGAACACCAGAGTATAGTATCGCGGTTCGAAGGGCCAGCTCCTTGCGAGGATACCAGCAGCTGAGCAGGAACATGGCACCTGTGCTCGGAGTTAGTGGATATGTTCTATTCAGCTGAGGGAAGAGACATGCCTGGGAAGAACGGTGCTTCTGCAATACCGAGGAAGAACCGGATGACGATCAAGTGAGTGTAGGTACCAGCACCCGCAGTAGCGGCAGACACAATGGACCACAAAGCAGTCCAGGCTGGGATGTACATCGACGGGCGGGTTCGAGTAAGGAGCATATTGCTAATACATGTTAGCCTTTGAGGCTCAAACATAAAGGAGTAGTTTTACCTGGGGAGTTGCATAAGCATGTATCCAACGTTCAGGATTGACACTGCAACGTTGAACTAATTGCCCTTGAGACCAAGGTCTTGTTCAAAGGTGCTGAGACGCGCTTGACTAAATACAATGATCAGCGTGCTAAGGTTGATGAATGCTTGGTTAGAACCTACGCGATGTTGTTTCGATCGAGATAATTGAAGAAGTAAAGCAGCCAGACCATGGGCAGAAGAGTAAAGTCCAGCTTGCGGACCAGGGTCTTCTCATTGGTATCATACTGCTCATCTGTCATGCGAAGTCCGTTGTTAAGGGCCTCTTCAGCCTTGACTGGCATATCGTCGACGTGCTCTGAAGAGAGGGAAAGATCCTGCTTCTGCTCGTTCATGGCGACAGTCATTCTGAACAAATATGATGCAAGAACTGGTTGTTTGAAATGGATGTCTCTGAGCCAAGTTGAAGACTTTACTGTGAGATTGATTGTAGTTAATTCGAGAGCACAAGTGCATCCTTATATCGATTTCGCCTCTTCACTAGTTCTCAGCTAAAAGTTCTGATGCTAGACTTCCCCAGCCTATTCCCCAAAGTTGGTACCCCGCATTTCCCCAGACTCGTTCGTTGAGAGATCTCGACTCGAGGAGCAGTCCGTGAGACGGAAGAGTCCTGCTGGAGTGATTGACCAATAGGAAATAGCCTATTTCATTTCTTCCCCACGGGGCGCAAATAGCGCGTCTTTCACTCTGTGGAACGCGGAGCTGTCCTCTCCACTTTGCATCAAAACATCCGAGCACCAGCTTCTCAGCAGAACATCACAAGCCAAGCTCCCACTGGCTCTTCAATTTACGGAAATCGGCCATCATGTCATCCCAAGCCCGCGAGCTGTTGCGCAAGTTTACATCATGCGACGTAAGACAACCCCCGCAAATGCCCATTCCATTCCAGCTCCAACCCACTGACAGTCTTCCAGATAGGAGATGCGCTGGTCAAGCTCAAGTATCCCAGAGGTGGCTTTCTAAAAGACATAAAATTGCGGTCTGTCGACTCGCAGACTCGTATCTTCGGCCCAGCTGTCACGGTCAAGATGGCTTTGGAAAAGTCGACAGAGAAGCCCACGCTTGATACGCACTTCGTCGACCATAATGTGAAAGGTGGAGTCATGTATATCCATCAGCCCCGTACAGCACTCTCTGCTTGCTGGGGTGGCCTCATGTCCACCCGCGCCAAGTATCTGGGTGCGGAGGGCGTTGTCATCAACGGAAGAGTGAGGGATATCAACGAGCATAAAGAGTTCAACTTCCCTGTACATATCGCTTCCTCATTCTTACTCGAGTTGAGCTAACAAGGCGCAGGTATTTTCGCGGGGTCAGTCTATCTTGGGATCAAATACTTTCACCCGTGCCTCGGAGATCAATGTTCCAATTCGGGACGGCGGTGATTTGTGGATCAACCCGGGCGACATCCTTGTTGGAGATGCTGATGGTGTTGTATCTGTTCCTCCATCTCTGATAGAGCAAGTTGTGGCTTTGTGTCAGGAGCGAGCTGAGATTGATGAGAAGATGTTTGCCGAGCTACGTAACGGTGCGGCCATGGGGGATTTGGTCCGTACTATCCGTAAGGATAAATAGACCCGATATACGAAATTGACAAATCGTCAGTCAGAATCCGTATTGATGGCTCTTTACTCTATGCTATAGTAACTCTAAGGGTATCAAAATGAATGAACGATGGTAAAATGTGAAGATAAGGCTAAAATACGACCTCAAATTTACTCTATTCTGCTCTGAATCTTTCCATAAAATAATCTACAGCCATTGTCTAGCCAAATAATCTCTTTGGGTTATCAACCATTAACATCTCCCATTCCTGATTTGACAGCCACTCCCTCAGACTCCACAGCCATGCCTCATCGTCGACCTCCAGAAACGGTGTCTCCTTCATAGCTTCTTCATGACTTCGTACCTTCATCCTCGGTGTATGCGGCCAGTCACTACCCCAAATGACCTGACGCGGGTTCGCATCTAAAAGAGCTCGCACAAGGAACTTCAGATCGCCATATCTTGGACTCTGCTCAGAGACACGATAGGGAGCGCTGAGCTTAACATAGAGAAGACCGTCTTTGACGAGCCGTAATATCGGCGTGAATCCTGGCTGTTGAGTTGGATCATGTCGATATTGAGCCGGAAGCATACTCGGTGCCTTCAGCAGCCCGAAATGATCCGTGATGAGGGGCCGGCCTGTTGGGGCCACCTCTTCACTTACAAATGGTTCCAGAGTATCCCAGAAGTCCGTGCGGATAGTTGTCATTGTGAGACTCCAAGGAAGAGATAGAAGAGTCACCCGTTCGAGGTACGCACGGAGTGTCTTCTTCTGAAGCTCTACATCTTCCATCGCGTTGTAGTGATAGAGATTCACTCGAAGACCGCAGATACCTGCAGCCTGCATATCTCGTATCTCATCATCGGTAGTATTCTCGGGGTCAATGACACCAACACCTGACGTACTAGACTTTCCCAGCTGGGTGACGAAAGCCTTGAGCGAAGTGCAGTCATCGCCGTACGATAGGCCATGGGTGAGCACGGAATTGGTGATGCCGAGTTTCTGTCGGAAGGTCTTGAAGGACTGGACTGTTGCGGCGGGTGGCGTCAAGTGGCGGGTTGGACTGTAGGAAAAGGTTGATGCTGGTATAGTGTTAATCAAGGTCTTGGAAGATATAATACTAAAAGAACATACGCTCGAAAATATGGTGGTGGGTATCCCAGCCGCCATTGGGGAACAGCTCAGCTTTGGTGGACTTGGTGAGAACTTGGGTAGCCATATTTCTGCGTTGGGTGATCCTGCTCGCACGAAAGATCATTACTGGGAGAAAAGAGAGGCTGCTTCAGCTTACGGGCCCCGTCCTGTCCCTTCTGAGCTTTTTAGTCATTACTTGGGCCCATTTCTCCGGCAGCGCATCGGTCATGGAACCATTCCGATCAACGGCATCGGGCTTCGGAGCAGTCCATAATGGATCTAGCCCGATTAGACGTACGCTGGAGCGGAACGGACTACTCCTCATGCTGGAGGCTTGAGCTCCACAGGAGTAATATGGAGGGCTGCCGGTCAATCGATGGATTGAGGGTCTGAATTTACCACAGCATTTACGATCATAGATCGGCTAAAGTAAAATGGAAACCCGGCATCTCCGGTATTCTTTGTTGCTGATGTAGCCTCCATTGCTTCGTAGCTACTCATAGCTCCGCTTTACTACCTGCCACTGACCCTTACGAACCACTATAATTTCATTCGTGTCAAGTAACGTACACTATCAATTGGAAGTCCTTCTATAGAGACTCCGTTGGATCTCCAAAAAGGCAAACATACACATCGTATGACTATATAGCGTTAGCGTTCAATCTGCAAACGAACTCTTGTCGGCGTACTTACGGTCCAACCCGTAGAAAGCTCGGTACCCATCCTCGGAAGATCCAAGCAGGTCCTTCAATCCGGAATGCCTCCCTCGCAGTAACTATCATACCTGTCCCGGCTGTAGACGTGGAAGACATTGCCCTTGTTTTTAAAACATCTAGTGGGTTGGTCACTGTTACCGCGATCACAGCTGCTAGAAATGCAGAAGTCGCTTGCACAGAGGGCGTTTCCTCCGCCTTTCGATAATCGAGGATGCACTTTTTTATAATATCATAGCTTGCAAGCTGCCCTGCTGTTTGTGTTGCAGCGCGTGTGCAGTTTGGCAGCCATCCTCTCATGCAAGCGCTAATACCCTCTTCCCGTACCAATCGCAACATTCCGTCGCCGACATGACGATAATTGTGCCGCTGATGGGATGGAAGTGAGCCGTCATGCTGCATTCTAACATTCAGAACATCGGCAAAGTTGCCGGAAATTCCACCCGCAAATCCTGAACACCACGCAGTGGTAAGGAGAAAATGACTGCTGGGAGCCGGACCAGCTTTCGACTTTAGTTCCTCGTAGATGCCAAACCGAATGCCCGAATACGTGAGTTGGCGCACAACGGATGCTGTCAGACCACTGTATAATCCCGACATACCCTCATCACTAATGATGATCTTGACGGCCGAAGCAAACGACGGGGCTACATTCGCTGTACATGTTTGCAAACGGACCTACATACCAAAGTAGAGCGTGAGTCAATTGAAGAAAAAATGAGTGATGAAATATTTACCTTGACTAGAAGTTTTGTGTTAGTTTCGTTCTACTTGAGGAAGACTTTTTACTGTACCGAGATCAAGAGGATGAGTGACACAAGCGGCTAAAGCGCTGGCACTGCCGCCAAACCAGAATGGATATTTGATGTTGCTCTCTGGTGCATCGTTTTTGTTTGCTGAATGGTTGGTCATCGTATCACGACCTCCAGTCCGCTGTATGGACCCGTAAGGTCTCGATTCGTGAGGGTCAGTAAATGGCTCGTCCATCTCAACAATGTCATCAAGAGAAGTAAAAGGGTTTATAACAGAGCGACTAGCTCCCTCTATCCCTTTTAAAGGGAATCCTTACAAAGTCATGGTGCGTCACTTTTGGTCGGCGGATTGTCTGTTCGCCGATCAGAGGAACCCAAGTCGGCGACTGCTCACTTACAAGCGTTTTTGTTCCGGGCAATTATGGCGAGCGGTGGAGGCTTTAAGCTAATCATGCGTCAAATAAACAAAATATAATAAAAATGTAAGAAGAGTAATAAGTTGAGTTCGGTTGCTTATACCCCTTCTGTCGCTCCTCAGTTATACCGAGGACAGTAGATGCTCCATACTATATTTCGAATGTATGACCGCATGGCCGCCTCGATATATACGCGAAGATCCCGAGATAAACTCAGGTCCCTCTTTGGCTTTGACACGATGCCACGTAACTGATCGATGTTCTGCGCAATCTCACGCCAACAAACTTCTTTTACCTCTTCCTCCCCACTCGCACCCTCTTTCATGATGACCCAAATTGCATTACTTCGCTGCCTTTTGTTCTTTCTCCCATGAGTAAAAGTCGTTCGTCAAACCTAGTGCGGCATATCCTGGCCTTGCTAGGCTCATCCATAAATCGTATTCTTCGTCGGGGATGGTAAGTCCCATTGCAAAGGTTAATGACCCGAACCAGATCCTGTTTCTGTAAGCCGAATGTACATCTCATTAATTTCTTTGCTGCTGGCTTACAGTTCACCAGCATCTATCATGCGAACTCATTCGCATACGAAACAATCTCAAACCTTTCCGGGCGACATTTGGGGATCGTTACGCTAATGAAGCCATACGGGTCGGCCAAGCCGCCTTTGTACCCTTGAATTAGACGTAAATAGCGAGTCCAATCCTTCTTGGCTCGAAGTGCTCCGTCGATCTCCTTCACCGAGCCCCTGTGCATTCGTAGAACCTTGATCCTAAGCGGCAAAAAGATTTGGGTAAATTAGCCTACGTTTAGGATACCTTTTGCTGAGTTTATTTTGGCATCCTATATCAAGGTCTGATGTTTTCTTGCTCCCTGAGAATAGTCTTCCGGGAAAGTCCAATTATTATACACGCATATCTTTCTCGAGAATGTCATGCTATTCCTCCCTGAACCATCGGTAGTCACTGCTCTTAACAATTCAACATTATTGATTGGCATGATGGATCGGGATCTCCAAAGGTAGGAGCGAATCTGACTGTATCCATTTTAGAAGATCCCATAAGTTTCAATATCATGTTTTGAGACCAATGTCCGCATGAGAATGTCAATTTCAACAAGCTAGTCTACCTAGGTAGATGTATGCTGTCTCTCACACGTGACACATTCCCCAGCGGGGTCATCCACTCTCATCATGAGCAATTGCCAACTTCACCAAACATCCAGCGACAACAGCCAACCACGTCGTCTGCCTGTCCTCACCCCTGTAGCCTTATCAACACCCATGGCTACGCGTATCAACGCCCCTAAAAAGGTCCGTCTGGCCTGTCGACGCTGTCGGGTCCGTCGCATCAAGGTGAGAGCCAGTACCTACTTCCAGCAACTCGACTTTTCAGACTAAAGTCTTTCCTCCTTGGCTCGTGTTAGTGCGATGGTCAAGTACCCGCTTGCACCAACTGCGCAAAAGCTGGGCAGGTCTGCTTGGACGTCGACAGTCAGAACTCAGATATTGTTATTCCCCGCAAGTGAGTACGCGTCGCCACGTCGCAGAGGATTCACTGACATTGGCAAGTTTTGTGTCTGCCGCCCGTGAAAGGATACGATGGTTGGAAGACATCGTTAGAGACCGTCTACCGGACGTAGATCTACGTTCTGGTCCCCAGGTTGATCCTTCGTCTGACCCTACGGCCCCCTCCCAGGATGAGAGAATCCCCGAGGATGCCGACATCACAATATCATCAATACCACCGGTTTCAACAAGTTCACGCAAGCGGTCAGCAGAGGCATCAGGACAATCCGATCAAGATGAATCCTTTCCAGAACGGGCCCATTCTGTCGCAGTTAACCTGGGCATGCTTTCTCTCAATATTGATTCACCTCAAAAACACTACCTTGGCTCAAGCTCAGGGCTACTCTTCACAAACCTCATTGGAGCATCGCCACCGAGTGTAGATTCCACGCCTCAGGGCCTTCAAGGGGACAAGTATGCCGGAGAGCTCGAATGGAGTGATGACACTGTTGCTCAAGATCAGAACAGGAAGTATCATCAAGAGCTGTACAGTCTTCTCAAACAAGTGAGTCGATTCCTCTAGAGCGCTAATTTGACCTCTAATCATCGATAGGAGCTACCCTCAAAACACAATGCTCTCGTATTGATACACACATACATCCGTTGGATCCATCCTGACTTCCCCTTTCTAGAGCCACTATCTCTATTCAGTGCCGTCGAAGCCATATATTTGTGCCTTGATGGCATTCTGGAATGCGATATCTCTTCTCACGGCTGGCCTGCTAATATGCTACCGTTTCGATGGAATGGTAGAGCGGTAGTCCCGGGCGTTTCCAATGAAGAAGGCGTTACCTTCTCAGCAGTTGCCTTTATTCTCTTTATGGTCTTCAATATCGGCGCTCTGGTCAAGGTGCGATCACGTAACTACGACTTTCCGCCACAGCGCTTTTACCGTGCTGCTCTCCACTTTTCAAAAGAAGCCTTCGCTCATATTACCTTGTCTTCTATTCAATCTTTGATGATGCTGGTGATGCATGGCATGCTCACTCCTGCAGAGGTCAACTTGTGGACTTTGGTGCATCTTGGACTGGCGTATTGTGTCGAGACTGGAATACATCGGGAGCAAGGACGGTCAAGCCCGGAAGGCTTTGCTATACAACAAGTGAGACGGTTCACTTTCTTTACGATTTATTCATTGGATAGGTATCATGCCCCAGAGCGCAGCTCGAGGGAGACGCGCTAACTGTAACAGGTCTCTATCATCGATACAGGGCCGGCCACTTGGTTTCAGAGACGAAACATTCGACATTAAAATACCTGAGCCTCTCTCAGACCTTGACGAGAATGCGCAAGGACCTCTTCCGCCTTCGTTCATAACTGCCGTAACACGTTACTCGTCTTACCATTTCAGACTGGACCGCATCGTGTCCAATATTAAGCTCCACCTGTATCATTTGCCGGGTGATTCGAGCTTCTTCCCATGGCCAGACAATCCCACAGAACAACAGGCAAGAATTCAGCAGACTTTGCAAAATTGGTGGCAGGAGGTCTCCAGCGATGCATTCGAGTATCCCAGTCTTGATAATCGACAACGGGAGGTCTGGAAGATAAAGCTCGGACTGAAATACCATACAACGATGGTTTTACTCTTCCAACCATCCCAGGTCATTCGGCAACCAGCTTCAGAGGCGCTCCAGGCTTGCTTCGACAGCGCAGCTGGTATTCTAGACGGGTATCAACGACTTCACGATCTTCATGGCCTTCATTTCGGATGGCGGGCTGTGCAAAACATCTTTGCAGCTGGCGCGACACTAATCTACTCATTCTGGACATCACAGGCTGTTCGGGAAAAGGCATCACCGGACACAATGTCAAAGAATCTACGAAGTTGTTCCACGCTTCTAACAATTGGTGGTGAATGGTGGCCGTCGGCAAGGAATGGTCAGGCCAGCTTTGGTTCGGTCGCTGATTTGACCATGAAGAGGCTCTACGTGGCGAATGCGTCCAACAAAGCTCCACGTCTGTCGCTACAACAAACTGCCTCTGGTAGACCACGACATGGGGCCGATATCGATGCTCCCGGAACTAGCCCTCAGCCTCAATTCTCAAACGAGAATGGTCAATCAGCAGTGGTTGACACAAGTTCGGCGTGGCAAAACCTGGACCTGGATGTCGGAGGCAACCCCGACCAATTTGACTGGCCATCAATTGAAGGCGGATTCGATCCAGAAATCGAGATGTTCCTAGAGGATTTCAACCGATCGGATTTTACCTGGAGCTTTCCACTGAATGACAATCAAGATCTGGACCTCTTCGGAGCCGATCTAAACCCCGGGGTCTGAGTTCGGGGTATCATGATGCGTTACCTAGTGTACTGTGGGGAACGGAGCAGTCCGTCAGCGACGAGAAATGGGGTGCGGACTACTCCAAGCTCCCTCAGCTACGGGATGAAGATTTGCAGAGACGGGTTTGTGCGATAACAAATAAAAACATGCTGATTACCATGCAAGGGCAAGATATTTGTTTTATAGCAATTGCTATGCATATTCTGCAATGATATCCAGAATGGCGCTGACAGCATCACGACTCAGCCTGCGACGGGTTTGCGCCACCGGACAGAGGCCATTAGCACAGGCGCGACGATGTTTAGCGACACATTCATCTCATGTCGCGTTGAATCCTCTTGAGCCTGTTGGTAACTTTACACATCTCATGATACCAATTACTGATTGAATTACAGTACAATGCCCTCGATTACACCACCCGCCTCGAATCCCTCCGACGTGTCCAAGACACCAACAAACGACCGTTGACCCTCTCCGAAAAGCTTCTCTACAGCCACTTAATCCACGACAACGATGACTGGGTCCTCGACCAGATAGAACGGGGAAAGACAATTCTCCGCCTGCGACCCGACCGTGTTGCTTGCCATGATGCGACAGCTACAATGGCTCTTCTTCAATTCATCAGCGCTGGTCTACCACGCGTTCAAGTGCCAACATCCGTGCATAGTGATCATCTCATTGTCGCAGAGTACGGATCCAAAAAAGACCTTGAGCGCGCTGCGGGTGATCATCGCGAGGTCTATGCTTTTCTGAGCAGTGCCGCGAAGAAATATGGTATTGGGTATTGGAAACCCGGTGCGGGTATTATTCACACTACTATCTTTGAGAACTACGCTTTCCCGGGTGGTTTGTTCATTGGTACAGACTCACATACTCCCAACGCTGGCGGAATGGGTGTTCTTGGTATTGGAGTTGGCGGTTCCGACGCCGTCGATGCTATGGCTGGAATGCCATGGGAGCTTGTCTGTCCCAAGGTCTTGGGCGTTCGTCTTACAGGAAGATTGTCGGGGTGGGCCTCCTCCAAGGACATTATCTGCAAGCTTGCAGGCATACTGACTGTTTCTGGCGGAAAGGGAAAGGTCATCGAGTTCTTCGGTCCCGGTGCTGAGACATTAGGAGCCACGGCCATGGCCACTATTTGCAACATGTCAGCCGAGGTCGGATCAACATCGTGTATCTTCCCCTACTCACAGGCTATGGCAAGGTATCTTACCGCGACCAAGAGGGGAGATATCGCTCGCTACGCTGACGGTTTCACTGAGACGTTGCTTACTGCCGACTGTGGCAGTGAGGAATACTACGACGAGGTCATTGAGATTGATCTCTCGGCGCTTGAACCTCACATCAACGGCCCCTTCACCCCAGACCTCTCACATCCCTTGTCTCATTTCAAGACACAAGTTCAGGAGAGCTCCTGGCCATCTCAGATCAGTCATAGTATGGTAGGCAGCTGCACCAATAGCTCCTACGAGGATCTCGAAAAGGTCTACGACTTGGTTCAACAGGCCAAGAAGGCAGGCATCGACCGGCCCAGGACACCCTTCATGGTGAGCCCTGGCAGTGAACAGATTCGTGCAACCGCGGAGGATAGTGGTATTTTACCAAGTCTGCGAGAAGCGGGAGCTGTCGTTCTCAGCAACTCTTGCGGACCCTGCGTTGGACAATGGGACAGGAAGGATGTTGATGTTGCTGGAGCTGAGAACAACTCAGTCATTTCTAGCTTCAATCGCAACTTCACTGGTCGCCATGATAGTAACCCCGCTACACATTCGTTCGTCACGTCGCCTGAGATCGCCACTGCTTTTGCCTACGCTGGTGATCTATCCTTCAATCCCATACACGACGTCATTCCCATTGACGAGTCGGGTACTTCTCACTTCCGATTTACCCCTCCCGTCTCCAACGAGCTTCCTGAAAGCTTTGTCGCTGGTAGTGATCTCTTCCAGCCACCTGTGCTAGAAGATACCTCAGATTACAAAGTTGCCATCGATGAAGGCAGCGATCGCCTGGAGCTTCTGACGCCCTTTGAGCCTTGGAAGCCAGGCCAAGCAGAAAATATGGAAGTCCTCACCAAAGTCTCTGGAAATTGTACCACAGATCATATTTCTCCCGCAGGGCCCTGGTATAATTATCGTGGCCACCTCAGCAATATCAGCCACAACATGCTCCTCGGCGCAACGAACGGATTCCTCCCCGATGCCAGTTCATTAACCATGACTGGCAAGACACGAGATCCTACAGACGGCACCATCAAGTTCATCCACAAAGCAGCACGAACAATGAAGAACGCTGGTATCAGATGGTGTATCATTGGTGATAACAACTACGGCGAAGGTAGTTCCCGGGAACACGCTGCACTAGAACCTAGGTTCTTGGGGGGTGTAGCAGTCATTGCAAAGAGCTTTGCCCGCATCCATGAGACGAATTTGAAGAAGCAGGGAATGTTTCCGTTGACGTTTGCGGATCCGTTGGACTATGATAAGATACAGGAGGGTGATGTTATAAGTTTACTGGACGTTGATGGCGATGCGCTTCAGCCCGAGAAGCAGATTACGATGAAGGTGGTGAATAAGGATGAGACTGTATGGACGGCGCAGTTGAACCACTCATATCATGCGCATCAGCTTGCATGGCTACGAGCTGGAAGTGCGCTGAATCATGTCAAAAAGACAATTTTGGGCAGCCTGGCTTAAGGGATCACGGATCAGGCTATGGTGCGTCTGGCGTTGGCGTTGACCGTGTATTTACTTAAAGCTGTTGATGATATACATAAATAGTCCAATACTGTACCTTTAAGTCTGGAGAAAATGTAAATTACTAATTTTATCCTCGTTTTGACCTCCACGGAGTTCCTTTTCGCATAAGCTGGCCATTCGATGTGGAGAAACATAAGTAATGTAATTGCCATGATCTTACCAATCGTTGAGGACTAGGCCCACCGCTGGCTGTCCATAACGTTACTTACGAAACAACCTGCAATGCACTGCGAGCCTTGATGTATTTATTGTGGTAATCCTTAAATAGCACAACATTTCCCAAGAATCTTTATTCAAATATTGCCAACTAGTCCCTCGCAACAGCCAAAGTCATACAGAGCATCATTCAGTCTCGATCGCACAAGATGAATTGGCAAGACATTGCCAAGGAATCTCAATCCAAAGTGCTTGATTCCATCCCTAGCCGCTGGCGATTGGATTTCAATCAGTATCATCAGTATCAAGGCCTCAAAGACGTCACAAATGTGCCGTACACCTGCGGCCTGCTCACTGAAGAGCAGCTCAAAGTCACGGAACTCACAGCCACGGAAATAGTCAAGAAAGTCGAGAATCGCGAGCTGAAAGCAGTGCAAGTTTTGGAAGCATTTGCTGGACGCGCTGCTATCGCGCATCAACTGGTCAGTAATCTAGCTGCATAATGGTAATTGTCTGATAGCAGTAGGTCAATTGTCTGACGGAATGGTACTATGAAGAAGGCCTCGCACAAGCAAGAGACCTTGATGAAGCGCTAGAGAAGGGTGGTCATCTGAAGGGTGTATTGCATGGTGTCCCTATCGCTCTTAAGGTAAGCTCTCTATCAGCCACAATCGCTAACCTACGCTCACTCTTGCTGCCAAGGACATCCATTGCATTGCAGGTCATGCCTCAACTATGGCACTCGTCTCAGGCAGGAACAATATCGTCAGTCAGGATTCTGCCCTCGTAGCGGCTCTCCGTGCTGAAGGCGCCATATTCTTCTGCAAGACCACCATGCCTCAATCAGCCATGGCAATCGAGACGGTCAGCAACCTATGGGGTCGCACCTTAAACCCTTCTAATCGGGACTTGAACGCTGGAGGTAGTTCTGGAGGCGACGCTGTCCTGGTAGCTATGAAGGGTACACCTCTCACGCCCTCGACTGATCTCGGCGGTTCGATTCGTGTACCAGCTGCTTTCAATGGACTCTATGCTCTCAAACCAACAGCTGCACGAATCCCAAAAGGCGGGATGCCCGACCTTGGTCAGAGTCTGATTCAAGTTTCCTTTGGGCCTATTTGTCACTCCATTGAGGATATGGAGTTACTAACCCGCGTCATCAATGCTCATCCTCACAACAGATTCGATGTGACTTGCGCGCCTGTCCCATGGAGGAGGGTTGAGGCTCCAGAGGAGAAGCTCAAGATTGGGCTAATGAAATGGGATGGCGCGGTGATGCCTCATCCACCAATTCTTCGAGCACTAGAGCATACCAAACAGTTGCTGATAAAAGCTGGACACGAGGGTAAGTTCAGATTAGTTCCGTACTGTGGATTACAGAGCTAACTTCTATCTTAAGTTGTTAACTTCAAGCCGCCCTTCGACTGCTGGCAAGCCTTGAGGACCACCGTAAGTGCCTCTTATCTAACCGAATATATTGACTAATAGGATACAAGTTCGACATTTACTACCAAGGCGGAGCTGATGCTACCACCGCTGCTCTTAAAGAGTCTGGTGAGCCCATGATCCAGCGCTTGCCGACTTACTCAAGGTCTTCAATGTTCGGAAGCTTCCCGCTTCAGAGATTCTACAGGTAGGTCAAAGCACAAAAGGCTATGGCTTCTTGTCTGACTATTAGTAGTTGAGTGGCAAGGTACGAGACTACAAAGAGCAGTTCCTAGCAGCATGGAACAAAACAGCCAACGACGGCCGTTCCATCGATGCCTTGATATGCCCTCCGGCACCTGGCGTTGGCTATCCTCATGACTTCAATACATACTGGGGATACACTTCACTCTTCAATCTGATCGACTATCCTGCTGCGATATTGCCCATACCAGGACTCAAGGTCAGCTCTGAGCAGGATTCTCCTGATGTGGATTACGTACCTTTGGACACCAATCCCTACGATAAACTCAACCACGAGATTTGTACGTAAGGCATTTGATTTACTACACATACGGACGCTAATTATGTATTGTTTATAGATGACCCCAACCGTTTCGAGAACCAAGCGATATGTATACAAGTGGTCGGTCGTCCTTTCGAAGATGAGGAACTTATTCAACTATCCTCAACTCTTGATGCACTACTTCGCGGTCTCTAGAAGCAACCTCTGAGGCTGAGCTCAAGTACAGATAAATATTGGCTTGATCACTTGTCGCTAGCAGATGGAAAGCTTTATATTAAAAAGTGGGAATACTCTCTAACCTCTATAGCACATTATCGTATTAAATATGAACTTACAACCTGGTCGCCTCTGTCCATCGCCACCGTGGTATTGATCACTTTCCCTGCTTCCGCCTGAAGTCAAAAACTCAATCTCGTAGGCTGAACATCCTCAAGCACGGTTGAAACCACCATTTGCCCGGATCCTGTTCAAAAACTTGAGAACAGTCGGTGTAACCTCCTCAGGCCTCTCCATCATAGGCGCATGTCCAACACCCTTGACAGCAACAACCTCGCCATCCTCAAAGTTCGACGCGACCCAGCGTGCCTCTTCAATAGGGTCAGTCCAGTCAGGATCGGCATCTCCATAGACAGCTAGTACTGGAGCCTTGACTTTGCTGATGTACGGTGCGACAACAGCGTGGTCGGTAGATAGTGTAGCGTGGAATGCCTTCCAGCGACCAGGGCCTGTCAACATAGCGATGGATCTGTCAACTCGTTCTTGGACCTTATCGCCAAGACCGGGCCAGAGCTTAGGGGCGTATGACTTCCAGATCATAGGGCCGATGGGTTGACGCATGGAGAGGCGGAATAGACTGGCGACAAGCTTGCCAGTTCCAGGTCGAAGGAAGGCGCCGATGAGGATAAGGCCAGCGACTTTCTCGGGATGGCTTCCAGCGGCGATCGTAGCAGCAGCGCCAGATAGAGAGGCTCCAGCTAACACAGCAGGTCCTCCGCCGTAAGCGTCAATCAGGGTAATGAGATCGTCAGCGGTAGCTTCATCGCCATAGCGGTTGAAGGTAGTGCTACTGTCGCCATGACCTCTCAGATCAACCATAGCGACTCTGTAGCCAGATTTACGAAGTTCTGTAGCTAGAGCATCGTATGCGTCGCGGAAATCTCCCATGCCGGGGGAACAGATGACAAGAGGGCCGTCGCCAGCAATGTCAACGGCGAGTTTACCTCCGTCTGTTTCAATAAATGTGGCAGGCATTATAAATGTAGTTGGTAGGTTATGTAGTAAGTGTAAGTAGAGATCAGTGATTGAGCGTTGCGAATTTCAGCCTGCAAGTGTTAAAAATGATGTATTTATGAGATTGTTGATGATGGATAGTTCCGAACATAAGCAGAACAATACAAGATATATATAGTCAGACTCAATTTCTTTTCATAAATGCTTATGATTACTCCCGTGCCACTACGCTGCATTCTCGGGTCCGCTGGGCGAGCTTCGACCGATAACTCGATCTGACATAACGTTTGATTGGCTCGCACAGAAGCACGAGAAAATGCCGAAACAAACGCGAGATCAAGGATTTGACTGGGACAGCTTTCGCTCTGTCATTGGTTATATGAACTGTCAGTGCTCGGTCCTTCTATTTCCCGGCTCGGTAATCCACTGTGTTGGTGTGATAAGATAAGACAGGTCTTATCTTATCTCTCTTTACTGCAGGGTAGTGAACGTAATGATTTTGTCCCTGATGCTCTGAGACTTCTCGATGGCAACAATTCTGCAGTGTAACTCTTTCTAATAGAGGATTATCTTAAGTTATATCATTTGATTACTTTTGCTTGCGGTTTTCCTATCTGCGAGGGTTTGCTTATTCGATTCCCATGTTATGCTATTTTCAGTCTTAACACTGATTATGCACATACGATTCTGAGACAGGTTCATAGCTCAATTTTCAGGTTGCATCAATCATATAGTTTTCTTTGATACCAGAGCGTACAATCACTGGTATGTCAATCAATCAAGCTCAGTTCTCGGGAAGCTTCAATCCCACCAAGCTCTCACAAGCATCAACAACCCGTTCCTGCAACTGAACCTCACTACACTGAGGAATGGGCTCTGCCAGCTTCCTCTTAGGCTCAAAGTATTTTCCTGTCAAGCTCTGATCATAATCTCCCTCAGCCAACATAACATACGTATCAACTCCGTCCTCCATCTTGTCTGGTCCATCTTCACCTCCAAGCTTCGTCGCAACCCATCCTGGATGGACAGACATGACTGATGTGTTCTTGAAACGTCTAGCAACTGCATTTGCGAGCAACATAACGTGAAGCTTTGAATCGCAGTAGGCAGGGAAGTCTTGGAACTGAGACTCGCCTCGCTCAAGCCAGAAAATATCCTTGACGTCTGTGTCGGCTTCAGCATGGAGTTGAGACGCGATATAAATGAGTCTCTTGGGAGGTGTCAAGAGACAAGTAAGAATATAAGGTGCAAGAACATTGACAGCAGTCTGAGCTGGGATGCCGGTGTCGGGAGTCTTGCGGAATGGTCCAGCCATCAAGCCAGCATTATGAATAATGGCATCGAAGGTTCCGACTGCATTGACCTCCTCAGCGAGTCTTTTAGTTTCCGAAACGAGTGTCAAATCCGCTACAAAAGAACCAGCTGCCCCAGGGCATTTTGCTCTGGCCTCTGCTGCGCGTTGAGCGTTGCGCGCATGAAGATAAACGGTGTGATTGCGCTTGACAAGTTGACGTGCAGCTTCAAGGCCCAAGCCATCAGCGGAACCAGTAATAAGAATGCGAGCCATCTTTATAAAATAAATCGAAACCGAATTTCGTTCTTAAGCAAATTGTTCATGGGTGTCCTTGCCAATTTGTAACTTCGATGAGAATACGAGAAAATTCTTTGAAACTTGGCACCGAGCTCCGTGCCACAAAAACGTCAACTCCCGGCTTTCAAATATCCAAATGGCTCCTAGCGTCCCGCTTTGACCTATAGCCTCGGCGATGCTAAACTCGTTTCAGTTGACGATTTCCGCGCGAGCTGTGGATAGCGGATATACCGGACTTTGAACACTACCGGGAATGGGTCTGGCGGATGAAACCCAACGCCGAGATGCGGCTATGGGCCTGCCGGATCATCTTGCTCACCGAGATATAGATAAAGAAACCTCCTTTCAGGATTAGCCTTACGCTGCGTTGGTGTTTTCAGTACCTTGATATACCACGTGAGCTCTATCTAATTGCGGTCTTCTAATAGTCACGTCTATCGGCCTCATCTACAGCTTTAACTGAGTTCCCTTCCGGTGATCAACCAACTGCCTCAGCACCAGCGCCGATTTCTTCGGCGCCCTCTCCAGCGTCTCGTAATCTGTAAACGTTACACCAAACCTCGGTCCATATCCATCAGACCACTCAAGATTATCCATTAACGACCATGCAAAATATCCCTCAATGACAGATCCATCTTCACCGACCGACCTACCAATCGCATCAAGGTGATCCTCAAAGTACTTAATCCTATACTCATCCTGTACCGATTCCTCACGCGTCATCTTATCCTCACCTGGACAGGGACACCCGTTCTCCGTAATAATGATAGGTTTCCCGTAAAGACGATACACGCGCGTGAGATGTTTGCGGAAGAGGTCGGGGCAGGATCGGAGCCAGTGTAGACCACTTTCTAAACCGACGGGGTCGCCGGCCTTGTTGGCTTGGAGCTCATCGAGATTGCCGATGTAATCCGTGTCTGGTGCTGGGGAGGACTTGTGACGTGCGAATTGGGAGGTGTAGTAGTTCATACCATAGAAGTCACTTTCTGCTGAGCGAAGAAGTTTGAGTTCTTCGGATGTGAACTGTGGAAGGCGATCTTTGAGCTGATCGCGCATGCACTTTGGGTAGTCTTGTCCTAAGCTTCGCCAAATTAGTATTTCAAGGATAGACAGCAGAGAGATCTGGACAGGGCTCACAATATGGGGTTGGCAAACCAGCCAATATGGAACTGCATCCGTCGCTCAGCAGCTTCACTATCTCGTGGGTCGCTGCTATCCCATGGCTCATAGTAATCTCCGTTCAATGAGATTCCTATTTGGCCTTTCTGTGATGCACGGAAGTCTTGGTTATAAGCTGCGACGGCACGAGCGTGGCTCATGATGAGAGCCTTGCCGACGATCCATGGTTCCGTTGAAGTGTCGCCTTCTGTAGACTGAGGATTAATACTACTTCGTCCTGGAGCATTTCCTCCTGTTGCGTAGCCCTAGAACGTATTGTGAGAAATTGACTGCTGTTTTCCTTAAGGAATAACATACGAATATCGAGACGATCCAAGGCTCATTGAGTGTAATCCAGTGCTTCACTCGATCGCCAAACCTCTCATAACAAAGCCTCGCATATCTCTCAAAATCCTTTTGAGACTCTTCAACATCCAACCATCCACCATACCTCTCATGCAATGCCTGCGGTAAGTCCCAATGATAAAGTGTGACCCATGGCGTGATACCTCTCTTCAAACACCCATCAATAATCCTATCATAGAAAGCAATACCAGCTTCATTAACAGGATCATCTCGTCCACCAAGAGGAATGACACGAGACCACGAAATCGAGAAGCGATACATATCAGAACCATATCGCTTCAAAAGATCAAGATCTTCCTCAAGGCGGTGATAATGATCGCAGGCAACATCACCATTTGCACCTTTTGTTCGTGTCGGTTCAAGATGGCAGAAGACATCCCAGATTGAAGGACCGCGATCATCTTCAGCGACGGCGCCTTCGATCTGGTAAGACGCCGTTGCGAAGCCAAGTTTGAAGTCATTAGGTAGAGAAGGCATTGTCGTCTGTGAACTTAACATAAAAGTCTTTAGTGATCGAAACAAGTTACATACTTCGGCATTCTTTATACCGTGGAATTACGGGCCGATAAGATAATACCCAACTCGTCGTGATTGTCGATCGCGGTGAAATTCAGTTGATCCACTGAGTAGTTTCCCCGACGGTGAGGGGTTTCTTCGAATAGCGCGATGCTCTATTTCTCCGTTTCCCCGTAGCTTCATTGAGCAGACCATTCCCCACGGGGAAGTTGGAGGCTAGGTCGAAATGGGGCTTTTTCGCTGTAACCTTGGTTCATGGCATGTTTCTGGACCGAAATTCTCTCTTCTTCAGTGTTGCATTGTGTATATATAAGTATGCTAGAGATCGCCGAGTTTATCACAAGACTGTAAACACATCATCAGTCACTCTTCTTCACCTTGTTCCAGTTTCACGGTAGCTGTCATAACGTCAACATGGCTCCGAAAGCGGCGCACGCCACTGAAGATATTCAGTCTCCCATTGACCTCACCACGGTTCCGCCGTTTTGGAAACGCAAGAATGGCATTCTTTTATACTTTCTACTTACGTCCTCGCTGTTTGCCAGTATGGCTCTTGGCATTGATGGGTAAGTCGCCCTCAATTTGGTACTCGCTACGCATACTGACTCATTGCGAAGCTCTATGACCAACGCCCTTCAGACCCTCGAGAGCTGGCAAGATCGCTTCGGACATCCTACTGGTTCCAAACTTGGCTTCTTCGGTGCTTCCAACGCCATTGGAGGCGTCATACCTTTCATCTTCCTCGGTTGGATCAGTGATGTCGCTGGCCGTCGTGTGCCAACCGCCATGGGATCCATCGTCATTATTGCTGGTGTCATGGTCCAACTCTTTGCGACGTCGCTTAATATGTTCATCGGTGGCAAGATAGTTCTCGGAATTGGCTCCTCGCTTATCCAGATGGGTGCTCCAGTCCTGGTCACCGAGCTCTCGCACCCCAAGGAGCGTGTGCAGATCACGACGCTGTACAACACAAACATTGTGCTGGGCTATGTGATTGGTGCATGGGCGACATACGGATGCTTTCGAATTCCTAACCAATGGTCTTGGAAGCTCCCCACTCTTGTTCAAGTCATTCCATCGGCATACCAGCTCATCCTCATCTTTTTCTGCCCCGAGTCACCTCGTTGGCTGATCGCAAAGGGTAAAGTCGAGAAGGCTCGGGAGATTTTGATCAAGTACCACGGTGAAGGCGATTCCGACAGCGAATTGGTCAAGTTCGAATGCGCCGAGATTCAGCAAGTCATCGCTGAAGAAGCCGAGCAGAACATGACCTGGAAGGAATTCTTCTCATCCATTCCTAACCTCAAGCGTATTTCGCTCTGCTTTGCTACTGCGCTATTCAGTCAGAGTTCTGGCAACCTGCTTGTCTCCAACTATCTCACACAGATCCTTAAGGATACGGGTATTGAGGCAGAGAAGGACATCACTCTTGTCAATGGCATGGTTACTCTCTGGCAGTACATCGTTGCTATCACCATGACTCTTCTGGTTGACAAATTCAAGCGCCGCACCTTCTTCCTCGTTGGATCCGGCGGTGTTCTTGTCACGTTCATCATGTGGACCATTGCCGCCAAGCAGTACCTTGAGGGATCACTGGCCGGTGGTCGAGTCGTACTGGCTTGTATCTTCCTATTCCAAGGCTTTTACACTTTTGGATGGACAAATCTGGTCGTTACATATCCTCTTGAGATTGTCACCTATCAGATGCGAGCCAAGACCTGGGCATTCGTGCTGCTCACCATTCAAGTCTCTTCTATCTTCGGTGGCTACGTCAACCCGATTGGCCTGGAGGCTATTGGATGGAAGTTCTACATCTACTACTGTGTCTGGGTCGCCATCATCTTCTTGGTCGTCTACTTCTTCTTTGTCGAGACGTCTGGACCTACGCTGGAAGAGCTCACGTATCTGTTTGAGGGTAAGGATGCGAAGCAGGAGATGGTCAAGGAAATTGAAGTCAAGAAGGAGGAGCACGATTTCATCCACGAGAAGGGAGTCTAAGAGTCACCTAAGGAGGGTAAACGTGTGACAGTATTATTACAAAGACCTAGTGTATCAATGAAGAAGTATTTCGCAATGCATCGGAGGCTTTGGAGTCCAGTCTTGTGAGAAGATCAAGAAGAACAGCAAAGTCGCTACGCGCTCTAGCAGCGATAGGTGAAGACCCATTCCTGTGAATAATCTCCAAAAGGCTTGCACCAGTGAGCCGTATCTTCTCGACCTTGGTAGAACATCTCGTTAGCTTCACACAACTATTTGTTGTGCCAGTGGACTTACATAAGGCTCGCCGTTGACTTGGAGTGACCAAAACGGAGCTTCTTGAATCACCCTCAGCATATCTCTCGCGATCTCCGTTTTGCGTAAATCCGAGTGCCCAATCTCCGATTTATAGTACGGAAGATTCTCCAACTTTTGCGTTATCACCATCCTTAAACAATGGATGGAGACTTGAAGATTCGCGCACTGGATCAGGAATTGTTTGGTGGTTTCCCTAGACTCATCCGCCAAGGCAGCGAATGTGTACGACTGCAGATATGGTGGTAAATCATCGAGACAGGTGATAAACCTGACATAAAGAGCGTCCAGGCGATCCTTTTCTTGCGCACTGATCAGAGGTTGAAGATTCGACATGCTTAGATCTTGTTGGTTTCGGTCTTGCATTAGTCGCAACTCAAGCAGCAGATCAGATGCATTCTGCCAGAGTCGTAGATTGGCGTTGAAGCCTTCGATGCAAGTAATCCGCACGACATCAGAATTTGTTACGAGATTGCCAGGCGAGAGAACCGGAGCTTCATCTTCAATGCCAGAAGGATACGACGTGGTTATTCCCGACTCGAATGAGAATTTGTGGATCGTGATGGGTCGGTTGTTCAGTATGGCAGCTGATTTATCGCCCATATACACGATCCAGAAAGCTCGACGTCGCAACTCAGCCTCAATCGGTTGCAAGCCCTCAAGCGAAGTCTCGAGGTTCAATTGCATAACCTGTGCAAGTCGCGTGGCTTCACCAAAGATATGCCATGAATACTTGGGCTTTCCTGCTGCATGAAGACAATTCGAGTGAAAGTACCGAATGGTGATTGAGTTGGCATTCGGATTCTCCAACTCCGCTTCAAGATATTGGTTCAAACATGATCTCGAGGCATTGAGAAAGATATCGGCCACTGATTGACCCTCTGGGAATAAATCCTTCGGTAATAAAAACGCTGCCTCAGCGCAAACAGCAGTGATAAGCGTAAAGGTCGTCTCCGGCCAAAGCTCCAAAACCCCCGTGCTAAAATTCTCAGAAGGGTACTGCCCAAAATACGAAAGCGAGTCCCTCAAACTCGGCTCATGAACCAACGGCGTAAGCGGGTAGAGATACTCAAAAAAGAGATCAAAGCATCGCGTAACAAATTGCTGCAGATCATTCGTAATGAACGCTAGCGCTCGCGATAAATTCTGCCAGCGCTGGTGACTCGTTACATCGCCGCTAACCATCAAAGGCGGCGAGAGTCCGAGATCGACAGCGTTGGTTTCCCATTGGGGAGGCGGTAATTCCGCTGTGGAACTGGCTGATTTTCTGGAGCGGATTTTGGGGCCGCGACGGGCGAGGGGGAGGTTGAAGGTGCATTGTGTGCCTGACTCCCTGCAGCTGGTGCAACGCTCGCCTTCTGTAAAGTCGCACTAAAGAATCCCGTCAGTGGGTGAGTTTCGCCGATAGGGGAGAGGTGATTAGGACCTTTGCTTTTCGCCGACGACAGCGGTCACAAGCTCGGTTCTTTTGAGTTGGTGTGTTTGTACCCGGAGATTGAGGGGAATCTGGCGTGGGGCTTGTCATTGTGTGAGATTGAAGAGGCAAGGAATGGAAGGATTGAGACGGGGAAATGCAGCGGTAAAATAGATTCTGTCGTGAGGTGATTCTCCATTTCCCCGTGAAGATCTATTCCCCTTTTGATAGTGGTGAGCCGACAAGCGGGGTTGATCTGGGGAAAGAAACCTTGTTTCTGGAGTCAATACGTACCCAGGTCGGCATTGGTTCATCCAAGATCCTGGAAATGTTGTGCGAGTCTTCATTTCCCATTATATAAAGACAGCCTCGTCATCTTGTTTGCCTCTTCAATCAGCATTGAGACACCAATTGAGCTCGGAGACGACTTATCCACTCATCATGAAGTCCTCGCTAAGCTCTGTTCTGGCTGCTTTAGCCCTGTCTTTACCACTGGCAACAGCCTCACCTCAATACTCCAACCCCAAAGCTCCATCTTGTCGCTTCGGCCTTGAGTGGTCGCAAAAAGACGTTCTTCAACGTACTGACGACTTTATCTGGGATCTTCTCTACTGGGAAGGTAAATTTCATCAAAACGATGTAGCCTACAATACTCAAAATGGCATGTCCTATGATGGAACCCAGCTTGATTGGAAGACTGGCAAGCGCACTAATAAGCATACGTTCAGTGCAGCCAGCAAGGAGGTCAGTCTTAAACCACCCTCAGACACGGAAGCATCCTCTAACGGTATGATTCAGGCACTGCAAATTATGCTCTACGCCCAGGCTATCTCTGGATCCAAAGAAGCTGCCCGGTTCTTGACCCCAGATAATCTCAAGGCTGCACCAGGCTTCGCTGCGTCAATCATGGAGACCAAGCTCAAGACTTACAGCCAATTCAACCAGACATATCCTGGTTTCGGCGGCTTTCTCCCATGGATTAAGACTGACACTGCGACCATCTCGCCTCAAGATGGTTGGGATGATCGCGTTCCTGGTCTGGACAATGGGTAAGTAATCTGACTTTGACTTCCTCGCCTGTGCTAACAACCTGTGTTCAGAGAGCTTATTTGGGCCGTCTACGCCTGCATTGAAGCTCTTCAGAAGCAGTCCAACCCCAAATTCCACAAGATCGCCGACGGCTGGCAGACCTGGTTCAACTACGTAGCTTCAACTGCCCCCAAGATCTTCTACATCGGCAAAGGAAAAGTCTGTGCTGTCACAGCAATCGGTGACCAGACACTCTCAGTCAATGACAAGGAGCAATCTTACAAGTGCGAGTCAGAGACATATCTCGATGACCCTTATGAGGGAGAGCTTTTGACCTACTTCTTCCAATTCTTCACTGATCTGTCCAAGAAGGATAAGCAGACGCTTTGGGAGTACAAGAGAGCCAAGTTGGAGAAGGCTGAGTATAACAAGGGTGGTGTTGGTCCTATCACTGTTCGCAAGGGCTTTTGGTTCTCTAGCCATGAGATTTGGAACCAGCTTGAGTTGCCATACCACGATGTTGACATTGTCAGGTTAGTATACTTAATCGTCTTAGAAACAGCAAACTGATCTTCCAGCCGCCTCTTCAAAAACGGTGAACGTGCTCGAACCTGCAACTCAGTGGTTACCAAAACCCCCGGTCTCTACGCCTCAGTCAACAACTCTACTGATCCCAAGACTGATGAGATTATCGGCTACATCTCACCCGCCGGTATCCCCTCCATTGCCAGCCAAAAGGATCAAGAGCTCGATGTCATCACTCCCTATGGCGTCTTCCCTGTTGTATTGTTTGACAAGGCTGTTGGATTGGCTTGGTGGAGGAACATGATTGTTGGAAAGAAGATGCAAAGTAAGTCTATCCACACAGCGATTACGCACCCACTAACAGCATTTTACAGATCCCTACGGTAGCACTGAGTCAACTCGTGTTGACGGCAAGGGCGTTTCTGCGCTCGTGACCTGGGATAGCAAGGTCACTACGGTCCTCTCACTCATGAATGGTGTCGTGGATCTTGTTCGCGAGCGAATGAAGTCTGATGGCATTTACAACGAGTTCCTGAAGATCACAGAGGTAAAGTCCCCGAGATGTATTTTTCATTTCGGTGCTGACAAGTTGTTTATAGCGTGAGCACGTTCGGGTGTTTGGTAATAAGCTCAAGGGGGAGTATATCGAGTTCTGTCTGCCCAAGAACAAGGTTCCCGACGCAGGGCTCAAGGACTTCACAGCTTGTCAGAAGTGAATGAGATATAATGTATTGATATCGAAGAAGGCCTCTGAATAGATATGGTAATTACTATACAAGTAAGATGAAAGTAGGCCCAGAATGACCTTCAAAGAACTTTCTCTCAGCCATAAGCCTCGTTTAGAAGCTGAGCTTCTGACCTGCCTGTCCCGGAACTGTTGAAGCAACCTTTCCAGATCCCAGAAGCGTGAACTGGTACGGAATCTTGCTTGAACTGAGAGTACCCTTTGGAGCAGTATTTTGACTCTCGCCACCGAGCACAACGTCTTCTGCAACAACATATCCGACCTCGGAGCTGGACTCACTGAAGATCGCCTTCTTTCCAACGTTGGTGAACACAGATGATTGAATAAGAGCCTGGGCACCCATGCGGCTGTTGAGACCAGTGTCCATGGTATCATAGTACTGACTATAGGTTGCTTAGTGGCAAGTCCAAATCGGGGTTATTTGGAAACGTACTTGAAGATATGGGCAGTGCCAAAGCGCAGAAGAGGGCCTCGGCTTCTGACGTTGTTGAAGTGGTTGTTGGCGTATGTAACACGTAGGGTACCAACGTCCTCAGCTGCGTTCTTGTCGGAGTGGCCCACAAGTGATCCCTTAGACTAAATAAGAGTCAGAAAGTCCCCTTCAAGATATGATTGAGGATGAGATTTACTGACGTGGTCGTGAAAGTAGGTATACGATATGGTAACCCAGTCAGCGGCATGCGACAGGTCGACTAGGCCATCATAGAAGTCCTTATCATCACCTCTAACTGCAGAAAGATCACAATGGTCAACCCAGACATTAGTTGATTTCTGGATGGTGATGGCGTCACCGTAGTCAGCTTCAACCTTGGAGATTTTCATGTTGCGGACAATGACGTTCTTCTGTCCATTGATGGTCAAACCAATACCGGTGAGGGCTAGGCAAAACGGTTATCACAACACCTGTCGAACAATGGTATTTACCTACAGCTACCGGTTTTGCCAATGATGGACTTGTTCGATGTAACTTGAACCTTGGAGGCGCCAGAGATACTGCCTTGCACGAAGATGACGGAAGGGCCATCAGCTGCGGCTGCGGCGGTGAGCTCAGCGAGTGTCTTCACTGTGACCTGTGCAGCACTTCCGCCTCCAGTTGTACTATTTGTATCAGAGCCATGATCGTGGACGCTCCGAACCGATTGACTCACCCTCCATTCTGAGTACAGTAGCCGATGTTGCACGGGTCATTGGCCGCAGCTCTAGCTTGGAGGCCAGCACCAGGAGCTGCGACAGCAAAGCTGGAGAAGAATAGGATATCGAGAAGCTTCATTTTGGAAAGGATGGAGTGGTTCTCAGAGATGTGGTTGGAAGAGAGAACTGCCAAGTTGAGGATATACTTGGTCTTAAATACACCTTCACATCCACACGAACCGCCTTCTTGGTGATCTACAAGTTTCGAACTGCACAATTACCCCCAATGTACATCTATTCTCATTTTAAATCAACTGTTTCATGAGTCGTTACGCTTCATCAATAACGTGTAGGTATTGGGACGTGCCCTGCTGATTGGTGGAAGATATCGACAAGATCTTCCGTTCGTCGATGCCTTCCCCCAAAGTTAACGCAAAACACCAACTGCGGTCTGAATTTCCTGTCAAGAGCCTGGAAATAAGGCTACTCTTGTGGTATTTCATGAGTTGCTGGAAGAAGGGACAGTTACATCACTCGGAAGTCCTTCCTCCGCATGCTGAATCGGGATCTCGATTGTGGGGTAATGGGGGTTTGACATGGCTTGGCGTAGTTGAAGGCTGATGATGAGGCATGAGATTCGCAAGTTCAGAGACATTGCTAGTTCAGAACCATCATTGCGGCAGTCATATTTCGTGAAGAATATTGCATTTGATAGTTGTTTGGACTCGTGGGCTTTCATCGAGCCATGTTGCCTGGTTCGAGACTGAGATAACATCCATGTACTGGTATGTGAACATTTCCAAGGCCAATGACGATAGATAATGCTTTGCATGGCACGTCTTCCCAGATTATATATAAGAGCTACGACAAGCCCGTATACGATGTGAGTCCTTATCCCTATTTATTGTTGAGTTCTTATCTAATCTTATCGATCTGGTTTCGGGCTGATAACCAGGTCTTGGTGTTGCAAGCTGGCTGGTAATCGGCTGCTTCCTTGAACCGGCGAGACCAGTCGGGATGTTGCCCGGTCAATGGATTCGGCATTTTCACATGCGTTTAGGCTTCCATTCGACCATGTTACCATCTGTCGATCATCGCAGCGAACAATGCCTTCCTGGCGTTCATCCGGGTGCATCAGCCGACCACTAACGCAGGTCACTCCCATCCATCACCTCAATCACCAGCACCCATTATTGTCCAATCCCCTCCCCTAGAGCCAAGCCCATAGTGCGCGACTTATCTATCAAGTGGGTGGCTCATGCTTATCGTTGATAGGCTTTCCCCGCAGCCAAGCTTAAGTCCCTTAGGATCTTTTGTTGGCGTGTAATCCCTGTCATGAACGCATCATCACCTTCCCAATTCGAGAATCTCCGAAGATAGTCGAATGCTTAAAAGGTTATTTAACTGGCTGATATACCACGTCTTGCTTCTGCAGGTTTGTGAGTGGAACTTATCGATACTGATGCTTTTATCAATATATCACGTCGTACCTATCACTCTCGCTGCTTGCGCTGCGCTTTTGAACGTCCCAGCAGTTTTAGCAGCCATGGCGGACCGGAAGGTAAACAGGATATAATTTACCAAGAGAAAAGATTTGCTAATTATAAATCATCTAGGCTATTATTTATGATTTCGAGAAGTTGGAGGATTATCAACAAAGAAATGAAACCGTCCTCGAGTGAGTAATGCACTGCCATGGATAGACTCTCAGGCTTACCACCATATTAGCATCGTCAAAAAGGACACTGGTGTCGATTTCTGGAGGCAGACACGAACGATTCCTCCCACTTCCTATCCTCCGTAAGTATGGCATTCCTGTATGTTACACCAGAGCTGACACGACTTAATGGCAGACCGATGACTTTGGAGGCTATTGAGAAACTGAAGGAAGTCAAGGGTGTTATTGTAAAAGATGCTCCTACCGAGGAACTGTAGCTTATCGACTCTTTTCTTATTTCGCAACAGAGTCTTTGTCTGGTAGATTGATAACTGTAATCATGCTTATCTATAAATTGTATCCTATTGGCTTTCGGTTTGTATATGTCTATTGAAGGTTAGACCAGAACTCCGAACTATATGCTCAATTTATTTTTCCATTTTCTTATCATGTCAACGTTGATTGTCTTACATCATTCTTCAAGTATTGAACGCTGCTGACGTCCTAGTTTGAACAACCCTTCATACGCAGATACTTGACGGATTAGAATTTTAGGCTGCCAACATAGATAATGAGTAAACCTTATTCATGTTCGTAATACTTCGCAAACCGAATATTATCAAGTCAATGGATCATTCTGGGTTGCTGCACAAGACTCGCGGACTGACACCAAGGTAGGTAGATTGGGGAACATAACAGTCTTGAATTACTTTTCGTACTGCTAAACATTTCACGTTGCTTCTACCGAAAGGAGTTTTCCATCAAATTTCATATTCAATTGAGCTATCTAGATTGCTGTATTACGAGCAACCAGGACTAAGATTCAACTGAAACCAACTCATATCTTCTTAACTCGTTGAAACCTATTTCTCAAACAAGTTTCATATCCAAGACTCAAGCTAGAGAATATCCAAGGAACATCTCAGCGCTTCCAGTAAGCTGTTTAAGCATAGGTGTCAATGAAAGAGCGGAGAGCACCGACGCTGGCATAGACACCAGAGTAGTTGGGGCGAGCGCATCCGTTACCCCAAGAGACAGCACCGATGAGAGTCTTGGAGCTGTCGACGATGGGACCGCCGCTGTCACCCTGGCAAGAGTCCTTGCCACCGGAAGAAACACCAGCACAGAACATCTGGTTGGTAATGGCGGAGGTACCGTACTGCTGTCGGCAGGTAGCACGAGAGACAATAGGGACAGTAACCTTCAGGAGGTTGACGGGAGTAGAGCTGCCGCCTTCAGAGGTAGCGCCCCTGGGTGGAGTCAGCATATGGTATACTAGATATCAGAGAACGACTTACCAGCCAGCAACAGTGGCAGAAGATCCGGCGACGGGGTCAGAGCCGGAAGCAGCCAGGCGAGCATAGCCGATGGTTCCACTGGCGGGGATGGAAGTTGAGAGCTTCAGAATAGCAAGATCGTTGTTGTTTCCGCTGTAGCTAGGGTGGACTCTGACGGAAGAAAGCGACGAGGTAACACCACCAGAAGTGCGAGACTGTTGAAGAGGTTAGTGAGGTCATTCCAAAATTCCCGGAGAGTAGATGACTTACAAGACTGCCAGCACGGACCTGGAAACCGCTCTGAGCGTATCCGGAAACGCAGTGGGCAGCAGTCAAGACGGTGTTGGCGTTGAGGAGAGAACCTCCACACCAAGGGCCACCGTTACGACTGATGCTCACGATGAAGGGAAAGTCGCCAGCGCTGGCAGAAGTACCACCAACGATGTTGGGGATCTCCTGAGGAGCGGCAGCAGCCAGGGGAGCAACAAGTGCAACGACGGAAGCGAACTTGACCATGGTGAAGAGATAGATATCCAAGAGATGAGAGTTGAAGAGTGAAGAGTGGTTGATGATAGACTACTTCGAATAGTCCATCGCGATCCTTTTATATTCGACAATCAACATAGCTATGGATGTTGTTGTGCTTTACTTACCTGCCTCTCTGGTTACTATCCCGCGATAAGCTTGCTTGATTGTATCTTCGGAGTTTGCGAATAGGCGGACCTGCCTTTCTGGTATTAAGCTCCGTTGTTCCGTAGTCTAGTTCGGCATTTAGAAGAAGCATTAACCTTATCATTCTCCCATGAAAGTGATCGGCATATAAGGCCCTTGGCAGCAGGGGTGAGTATCCCGATCAGGAAAGTCGATAACTCTATCGCCAATAACACTGTGGATATGACGGATAAATAGGACGAAAGGTAAACACTGGACGAAAAAGAGCTTCAAGACGAATGTAATTATAAAGCTGGTAAGAGCAGTTGAAGAGCTGATCTACAGTGTGTCTGTGATCGGCTTATCCTCCCCAAGATTTACGATGAATGCCGAAGGATCATCGCGTCAGCATTCGTATAGACCAACCGGAGTTATTTAGCCCGAGGAATCGCCAAGCATCAAAGCGCATCTGCACTACCACTCTGGGCGGGGTTCACTGCTATAATTCGGTCATGCGCCATCAATCACAATGGCCCAATATTCTGAAACTGGAAACCACATAGAACTTTTGTAGCCACCACCACGCAATAGCAGCCCTGCGATAACGCACGCATCAACCTGCATAGGATACAACCTCTGTGGCCAAGTCTGTCAGATGCACCTATGGCATCGCTTATGCCAATACCTGTTGCATCCTATTCCATCGCCTACCTTCCAAACATAGCATCTATCTCCGTCTTATCTTTTCTTGTCGATCCTACTAGGCCTTCTCGAATGTTGCGGGATATTCTCCCGCTATGCTTTGCCAGTTCAGCTTGTAGATCTTTGCGAATAGATGCCCTGATCTAGAGCTGAGGTAGATCACTTTTGGAAGGTACTTTTGATTGGAGAGCGCGTAAATCAAGTTTCTAGAGGTGCTAGGCGGACTTTGCATAGTTTGAAAGAGGAAGGACGTGAAGATGGGTGAAACTCATGATCTGATGCTCACCGTATCTTTGACGGATTGATATGTCGTGTCGGAAGTCTCCACTGCTGAAGGTTCGTAAGAAGTCGGCTGTTTAATCTAAGTTCCTCCGAAGGGCTTTGTTGCGTGGCTCGCATATGGACTTTCTAAGATTGGCGATAATTGAGGCCAGAGGCACGCCTATTACCCAGCAGACTGCTCACGTATGGATGCAAATCGTGTGATTGGCTACGTCTAATATTTGGGCGTCTTGTGTTCGATAAAGCTTGGTCATCTTACAGCAGCATTGGAAACACGGTATGCATGTCAAAAAAGGTGGCTTGAGTTCACAATGAACTGGGTAAATTTCATGTACTAGACAGCATGGTTGATTGACAGAGTCGAACGCGGAATGTAAATGGGATGGCTAGAGTTGTAGTGAGTAGTCAATCGCTTGGAATTAACACGGATTTGCTGGAACCTTATTCTAAAACAGCCACTTTGATGTTGCGTGACAAAATGTCCATGCGTTGTGATGAGTTCATGAATCATGCAGCAAAATACCAAGCTTTTTTCACGCATCAAGTAGCAACGACATATCGTCACCATGGCAAGGTGCAATATAAACGACTTGCGTAGTATAGTATCCAGCCTAATCATAGTAAACAAAAATAAAAATCATGACTTCTGACTTTGAAGCGACGATTAAAGCTGGATCTCGAATAAGATATAAATGTCCTGGATGCAAAATGTTTATACAGGGTAGGAATACGATGTTTGTTGGTTAACCCACTAGGCACGACGCCACTAAATTTCCCTCGCCAAAAGCTGAGCCCAAGAGCCAATAATCGTGGCGCCGCCCCTGACAACCCCTGTAAAACTAACGGCCTCAGCTCGAATCGCGCTGGCACTATCGATAAAACCTTTCTAAAAACACTCAACTAACGAGGCGCTTGACATTGTTTGGGAAGACTAGTTATCAATAGCTTCCGAAGGATCTACACTAAATAATGACAACCAAGCCCAACACGAGGTCGATAGGGCAGAATTTGTCAGGGGAAGAGAATGATTAAACACAGATCCCCCCAAAACTCGCTTTTCTCCAGATTGTAGTTTTTTTCTTTATTACCGAAAAATCACGATTGTTGCAGAGATGGCTCGCCATTTCGTCCGTTCGTTTGTTATTGCTGCGGCGCTCAGCCCCTTCGTTCATGCTGGGCCATGCCGCCCCTCTTCGAGCTCCGTAGCGGTCGTTACGACTAATGCTGAGACCAGTGTCGCGACGGGTTCTGCTACGACTCACACCAAGGAGTCGAGCTTGACTGAATCCTTGTCTGGTACCTCAACCGAGACTTCTGTCACCATTAGTGAAAGTGGTTCAAGCACTGGCACTTCTACTGAGACCAGTCTCACTATTAGTGAGAGCCAGTCTACCATCGAGTCTGCTTCCGCGACCTCAACCGAGACCACTCTCGCTACCAGCAAGACTGAGTCTGGATCCACCACCGCCGAGCAGTCGACCACCACTGGTTCTGCTCTCTCAACTGACATTACCACCACCGCCAGTGAGAGTGACTCATCCACCGGCACCACTCTAGCTGCGACTACCTCAACTGAGTGTCCCGAGCCAGAGCCTCCTGTCTATGATGACCCCTTTACTCACATCAATACTGAGGAAGTCCCCGCGACTACAACTGAAGCGGCTACCACCACCGAAGATGCTGCGGCCACCATTGTTCCGCGAAACTTCATTCGAAGAGGTCACCCAGAGATATTCGTCAGGGATGCTACCAGTGAAGCCGTCCCCGTCAACAGTGAAGATCCTACCACTACTACTGGAGAGGCTACCACTACTACCGCGGAGGCTACCTCCACTACCGAGGATGCTACTACCACCACTGGAGAACCAACCACTTCCGGAGAAGACACTACTACTGGCGAGACAACTGCCACTTCTCAAGACACTACTGCTACGACTGAAGGTCCTACCACCACAACAGAAGAAGCTACCACTACTACTGAGGAGGCTACCACCACTGCTTCCGAGACAGCGACCGGTTGCGTCAATAACATGGAGAGACCAACACCTGAGGGTGCCGTCTGCGGATCAAGGGGGTGGGTTTGGGGCACTTCCAACGATTGGAGATACTTAGGCGAAGGCCCATCTACCTCTGTTCTCGATTGCTACACGGCCTGTCAGCAGAAGAGTAACTGTGTGACATTCCTCTACGAAAAAAACGCACAGTGCAGTCTCTATATGGGCACTGTCAATCAGCTCAGCTCGGACCGAACTGGTGTCAAGACTTATGAGACGCGCTGCTTCTGCGATACTGGCATTGAGCCTGCTCCGACCTGCTCATTCGACACTGCCATCATCAACGGTGGTTTCGACAATGGCAAGTTCTCTCCATGGCAGGAGGATCCCAATCCCGGCGGTAAAATTCCCGTCGCCTTGAGACCCGTCCCTGGTGGTGCAGATGGCACGTCTTATCTTCTCCAGACTGGCCAGTTTGACTTCGACAAGAGCATGTGGATTTATCAGGATGTCAAGGCCTGTCCCGGCACCAGATTCTACTGCAGTTACAAGTGGTGGTGGGATGAGTACTACGCCATCCGACAAAGCAATGGCAACAGTTTGGTTCCCTATGTCCGCGTTTATCAAGACGACGATAGGATCGGAAACAGATACCCCACCGGTCCGTCCCAGACAAAGACATGGATCAACGCAAACTTCCAATTCACTGTGCCTGACAGTGGAGAGACTAGGATTTGGTTCGTTGCTAGCAGTCCTCAGGGTGAATGGATCAACAATAGTGATGATCCTTGTACACCTGACTGGGTTCACCGACCTAACTCGTTTGCGTTGGACTCTGTGTACTGCAGCAGCTAGAAGACAATAGAATAGAAAGATATCTGTTGGATATTTAAACACTGGTTTAGAATTTCTTTGTAACTATATTTAATACTAGTATATTTCTACGGCTACGCTGGCTCATTGATGTTTCAAGTTATTAGACCCGTCATCCAGGTATAATAGTTAGTCTATGAATGGGCTAAGCTCACGTTTCTTATATCACGGTCAAAAAGTATCTCTGATCCAAATATTTATGGCTCAAATGCCAGCCAAGATGCGAAAAACACCAACAGTAGTGGTTGTGGAACCAAGAACGTGGCTGGACCAAAGAGTCTATTCTCAATATTAGTACACATTTTAATATTAGTAAATGAGGCCTAAGCTTATGGTTTTGTTAAATTGATACGTTGTTGCGTGAAACCTCCATTCATGCCCCATATATGACAATACCCGGCAGGATACCAAGCTCTGAAAGTTGATCACCGACAGCAATGTCCAATTTATGCCACTGCGCTGCCTGCCAGGCTGCTAATTGAACCTCGGCGACTTGACCGCTTCCCTGGCGACTCTGCGTCTTTCTAGGCATTTGTGCCGTGCTATTGATTCGCGAGATGGGTCGACATATAAGACAAAATCGACCTGTGCTTTAGGAATAGACTTTCGATGCCATTCCGTGTCAATTGTGGCCGTGGAACTGTCATAGCGAAGAATAATATTTTAATCATATAATGGTGACTTGAAAAGTCTTACCAAAGTGCAACATCAATTAACTGATGCTCCTCCGGCTTGGAATTCTCCAGCGCTGTGGCGAGAAGGGGTGTATAGATAAGTTTATTCCATCCACTTTCATCGTACTGGCGAGAATGACATTTTTTTTGCCGCCTGAACGATTTTGATCACTGCGTCAAACAATCCTTTCGTACACACTGGTTCGAATTCCTCAGGTACATAGTATGAGTCATCGTCGAGCATCGCCAGAGTGTAATCAGACCTCGGGTAAGCCTCAATTTCATCCTAGAGTCAAGATCAGTATGTAGCCATGGACTACGTAATTGACTACGTGGGAAGGAAATTTACTTCCCTTCAGAGTAGTTGGAATCATTTTCTTCCTCGTGAGGCAACTGGTGGCCGTGTGTAGGCGGGGATGGGCGTCAATGGGCGAAGGGAACGTGCAACGCCTAGAAATATTTATTGGTTTGAATTTGAGCTTCTTTGCTGGCTTGTCTCCTTCATCGTCTGAGGGAAGACCTGTCTTGCGCGCTCTCTTCAGCCGGGACTCCACCATTTCGCTGCCGTTTGGGATAAGTTCTCCTGAATTTTCCATGTTGTTTATGGATGGCGATTTAACCTGGAATCAAAGAGGAATGCCGTGATGTGAAGTAAGAAATTCGGACGCGAAATAAGCGCGGGGCAACCAGTGAATCACACCCTGTCGGGGTTACCACGCGCTACGTCCCATATCGTTATCAGCAAACCTCCATTCAACTTTTGGAATCCTGGAGAAAGAAAAGGACCATCAGGTACATTAAAGCAATTGGCTACTCGGGAGACTTGTAAACTATTATTCTCTTATTTACTAGCTACGCCTGTTTCAGCAGGCCAAGTCCTCATCCTCTGGCTGCCAGAGCATGTTGGGCATCAGGATAGGCTTCGGTGGCCACTCCCCAGCCGTATAATGACACTCAAAAGTGTGTAATCCTGAGCCAACCGAGCTGCCCTCGATCTGATGGTCATTGTAAGACCGGGCTGGGTCATCACTTAGCTCGGAAGGTAAGGTGACAAGAGCCGATGAGTTAGGCGGCACGAGAAGAGACATCCTGAACAAGCCAGTGTCTGGCATCCACGTCCATTTGCACTCGATTCTACCGTAAGGTCCATCAAACCTCGTATCAGCCCAAGGCAAATTGCCTCCTGGGGTTGGCTTCACGCGGAAAACCTTCCAGCCAGGCGAAGACGCCATAGGTGCGATACCACCAACAGTACCATGTAGCCAGTCCGCCACGGCACCCAAAGCATAGTGATTAAAACTTGTCATGCGGCCTGGGTTGATGCTTCCATCGGGTAACATGCTGTTCCAACGTTCCCAGACTGTGGTTGCGCCCATCGTGACAGGGAACATCCAGCTGGGGCAAGACTTCTCACAGAGCATTCGGTATGCTAATTGGGGCTGGGCAGTCTGTGTAAGTGCGTGGGTGATGATTGGAGTGCCTGCGAACCCTGTTCCGATCTTGAATTGAGCAGCTCGCACTAATCTCGACAATGCCTTTGCTGCGGTGGTGACTTCTCGTGACTCCTTCTCACCGTCACGGTACAGTGAGAAGCATATCGCGAGCGCGATACCTGTTTGAGTGTTCGCCATCAAGTTGCCAGCTGGAGTGATGTATCGATCCTGGAACAAAGATCGTAGGCGGAGCACCTCGGCATCTTGCTTGTCAGCCAGATCCAGCTTGTTCAGCAGCCGACAAACCTTGGCAAATACTGACGTAACATGAACGAGATACGCATCAGCCACCATAACTGAATCAGTTCTCGAATATCCTGGCTGATCTGGTGGTGCCGTGGGGTCAAGCCAATCACCAAATTGCCACCGATCTGGGTTCCATAATCCATCACCTCCTTCTCTATCAACACCCTGCCCCAGCCAAGGATGCATACTCTCAAACTGCTTCTCAAGCAAGTTAATATCACTACTGGCTGTATACAGAGAATATGGCACACAAGAACAGTAGCATCGTGCCAAAGAGCCTGGGGCATTCGTTTCGGCCAGCCAGGAAGACGAACATCTGGGCACACCAAGCCTGGCACTCCATCTTGGTCTGGCTCTAGCAACTGCTCAGCTGCTAGTTCATCAAGCCATCCTGAGAGAAATCCGGTTGTGTCATATAGGAAGGACGCTGTTGGCGCAAAGATCTGGATATCGCCAGTCCAACCAAGCCGTTCGTCACGCTGGGGGCAGTCTGTTGGTATGGAAAGAAAGTTGCCCTTCATCGACCAGACGACATTCTCATGAAGCTTGTTGATTGAAATATTAGAACATTGGAAATGACCTCGCCTTTTCATATCGCTGTGCATGACGAGAGCCGAGACATTGGTATCATCAACGCCAAGATGGAGCAGAGATACCGCATCAAGAGGATCTGAGTTGGCATCAAATACCTCGACCTGGACGTAGCGAAAGCCATGGGACGTGAACTTAGGAGTCCAGTCTTTCAAGGCTTTGCCTGATGATATGATAGTATCTGTACACTTGGCGTGGTTGAGAGGTCGAAACCCAAGTTGACCATGCTCCATGACTTCGGCATGCTTCAATGTCAAAGTCGCACCAGCAGGAAGCTCCAGGGACTTGATGTGGAGTTTTCCTACTAGATTCTGACCAAAGTCAATGATTGTCTGTCCAGTAGTGCACTTGAACACATGTGATGGTCTGATTGTTTGCTTGACTCGAACAGGAGGAACCTCACTTTCCACCAAGCGCTCAGTCGGTTTCCGACCCAATACCTTCGTAGCATATGGGACAAACTCGCACCCAACTTTGGACCCTTCCGAGGCAATTGTGTTCCAGCCGTCGCACTCAAGGCGTTGATCGTAGGTTTCGCCATTATACAACTCGCTGCTGATGACAGGACTTGGTGTGCACTCCCAACTGTCGTCTGTCACAAGCCTCCAGGGTTGTTCATTGGGATCATGCGTAATCTCAAGCTGGGCCAGTAGCGAAAGCTCTTTACCACCATAGTTGAAGCGAGTGCCTCCTCTAAAGCCGAGAGTACCAGCAAACCAGCCCTCACCGACCTCCGCAGCGATCCTGTTTCGAACGCCCGGCCTGAGGTCAAGATATTGTCCAACAACAAGGGTTCCGTAAGCTAGGCGATGTTGATAGCTTGTCCAGCCTGGAGCCATGCACTCGTCACTCGCGAGATGACCATTGATGTAGATGTTGTAGACTCCGAGTGCTGTGATATATAATCGACACTTAGATGACTCTTGTTGAGTGAGGTGATGGGGGGTAGTGAACTCTTTTCGCAAGCGAATAGGCTAGAGCGGCGCCTCTGGCCCATGATGCGAAGCTGGAGTTATAAACGAAGCAGCCCAGTCATGAGGTGAAAGTAAGCCAGTTTCGACAGTGGCAGCTGGTGACCACTCTGTTGGTTCCGAGTCAAATGCACCGTATGCGCGAACCCTCACGGTAGCTATGTCTCGAGATCGAAGTGGTGGTGCGGGCTATGATACCAGAACAGACTGTTCACTTTCCACATTGTAGGTGGTGGTCTGTGGTGCCGGTCAAGTTGGTGTAGGATGAAACGTGACTTCGATATCATATGCCTTTTGTGCCCAGTTGAGTGGTACATCAGAAGGTTCAGACGCGAGGAATTGCCATGAGATTCGAGGCTGGGATTGGCCGATTCCGATGCCATCGAAATGATGCTCGAAGACTGGCTTGGATAACTTCAGTGGCATCATGTTGTCCTGTCCAAGGATCAGAGGAAGTTCCTCCAGTCGCCGGGAACTTGGACTATAACGCAAAGGAAATAATGTGGCTTAAGTTCTAGACCCGAACGCATGCCAAAGAGTGATATTTCGGTCGTTAATCGACCGACTTGAACGACTAGTTCGGCTGTTGAGTCGTATCACCAAGGTATTAACTGGGTTTTCAGTGGATGAAGTGAACAAGCTAGGGAATGAAGTGATTCTAAGTGGTCAGTCATATCGACGTGGCCCATCCAGTCGGATGCATGCATTGTCGGATTCTCTTGCCATTGGCTTATCCTGACTCTAACCTCGGATTTTCGAACTCGCTACCCCGGAATCTCTACAATTAAATGCCAGTTCCGGGGATGAAAACGCGGGGGAAGCCCGGGGATTCGGCGAACCGCTCAGGTGATCCTTGATATTCGGTCTATCTTGTAGCGAATCGGGGCTTCAAATTGACTTGATATCTCCACTGGGAGAAGAGGGAACATCACAACATCATATCAACCTCAAGAGCATCATCTATCTCTGAGAAATCATATTCGGAAGCTTGTGACTATCTGATCAAAACATTCACAATGGGTCGTTGGCGCACTATCTCCATCGCCTTGGTTGTCACCATGGGAGGATTCACATTTGGCTTTGACTCGGGTACGTCCATCACACACTGAAAGGACCTGAACACATATTCTGACTTGCCATCACAGGAATCATCGCGACGACGTTCGGTCATCAAACCTTCCGCATCTACATGTACGGGCCCTCCCAAGCCAGCACATCCCTCGCGCCATCGTATCATGCTACAATGCCGGCCAAGCCATTGGAGCCCCAACTGTTGGATACCTTGCCGATCGCTTTAGTCGCAAGTATACCATTGCCTTTGCTTCCCTCCTCGCTATTCTCGGAGCTGTTCTGCAAGCCGGTGCTGTCCATGTGGGCATGATGATTGCAGGCCGGCTTATTGCAGGTCTCGCTTGTGGTCAATTCCTCGCTGTTGTTCCAGTCTATATCGCTGAAGTGGCTAAGCCATCGCAGCGTGGTTTTCTTGTTGGTCTTCAGGGTTTGATGACTGCTATTGGATTCTGTATCGCGAATTGGACCGGATACGGAGGTGCTTTCGCGGTTGGTGATGCTCAATGGCGGATTCCTCTGCCTATGCAGATCCCTGTTCCCTTCATCCTCATATTTGCAGTATTCTTTGTACCCTTCTCACCGCGATGGCGTAAGTATCCATCTTGTCCATTCTCTCAGTCCACCTGCTAACACTCCATTTAGTTGTCAGGAAAGGACGTCACGAAGAAGCCCGCCGCGTTCTCAACCTCCTCCACGACACCGAAGGCAAAACCTTTATCGAACAAGAACTTCTCCAAATTCAACAGCAGATTGAGCTTGAGGCGTCTGCTGAGACAAGCAGCTGGGCATACGCGATCAAAGAGCTCTTCTCCTTGCGATACCTCCACCGCACGCTCATGGCAGCTTTTATCGTCTCTCAGTCCCAGCTCTCAGGCGCTTCTGTCATCCAGAACTTTCAGAACACATTCTATGCCATCGTAGGTATCGCCGGCCAACAATCACTGTTGGTATCTGGTATCTACGGATTCATGGGTGTCATCGGAACTATAATTTACTTGGGCATCGTTGCAGACAGGTGGCCTCGTGCTCGAACATTGTGGACTGGCTCGCTCGCCTTGTCCGTCTCCATCGCTATCTGCATGGCTCTGAGTGCTGCCTACGGCCAGGCTGGAGAGAGTAACATGGCTGGAGCAAGAGCAAGTATCGCTTTCATCTTCATCTACTCTGCGACATTTGCCATCTTCTTCAACGCGATGATCTGGGTCGTCCCATCAGAGCTGTTCCCAACATTCCTTCGATCAAAGGGCATGGCTTTTGCTGTGTCATCCAAGTCTGTCGTCGCTATCGCTCTCAGTCAGATTACCCCTTTGGCACTTGCAGAGGTCAGCTGGAGGTTCTATGCTCTCTTCATCGCCTGTAACACTGCCGCCGTTGTCCTGTACTTCTTCTTCCTGCCCGAGACCGGTGGTAAGACCTTGGAGGAAATTGCAGAGCTCTTTGGTGATGCTGTGGCTGTGGATATGCATGCAAATATTGAGAAGCTTGATGCTACCAGCGTTGTCCATGCCGAAGGCAGCGAGTCTCGCAAGTAGGTAGACCAAGGCTACTACAATGGAGGGACTGAGAGATTGCCGAAACCCCAAGGCATTTGTTTAATAGTCTTTAGTTTAATCTGAATGAATGACCTTCTACATGAGAATGAACTCCCTCTTCAAGAAAGCAATTGAGTGACAAAGGTTTACCCTCCTCTTCATACCTCCCTGTTCCTTCTTTCATCTTCACTTCTCCTTCTTGCACCAGAACCTGCCTTGTTTCTCGCAATTTCAAACCTGTGCAAGTCATAAGCCGTCTCATCTGGAGTTGAATACACAAGAAATGATAGATTATAGTGTACTTACATGGCATGACCACAGTTTAGTAGCCATTTCAAGGAAGCGATCGGATTTAGTCCTGGAGTTCATGAGTTAGAACCCTAACATCCAGTCTTACAGTTGTTAGGTCACGTCCGTATTGATTCAATTAGTTACAAAGCCCACACATCCCCAAACCTGCTCTTCAGCAAAGCAGATACAAGTTGAGTCTGTCGAGGGCAAGCCGTCTTGAGTCCGCAGTTGCCATGGGAGCCCGCTGTGCCCCCGGCCCAAGTGTCATGGGGCTTGCCCAAATGGCCACTCGAGAATGTCAAAGAGCGAGTTCGGATGCTAGCCTAAGTGATGAAGGAGCCGCTCCTGGCCTTTCTTGAGAAGCCATTGTGGCAAATCCCGCGAACCATGCGTTGAGATTACAGCGGAACTCTCGAGGCACCTGCGGAGGCACCTATAGAGACCAAGTGAGTTATGTGCAACCTGTTCAATTATACGCAAAGGGGGGGAGAACTCTACCGATGCGAGGAGAGCATGCTTTGTGAGACCAAGGTGATCCATGATTCGAGCGAGAGCTTCGTGACCGCCGTCAATTTCAACGGCCCCGAGAATGGCCTCGACTGCAGTAGCGACCATTGCGGGACTGGTGTATCCGGATCCTCCATTCATGTTGATGCACTTGTCAAGACCGCGCTCCTTGCGAACTTTAGCGAGGTTGCTGTTGCTGATTAGATCACCACGGATAGTAGTCCAGCAATCTTGCCTGTCAGCTCAATGCAATTCAAATTGCGTTTGGGACCCAACACTAACGGTTTGAGAGTCCTCGCTTGATCCAGAGGCTGCACAAGTGGTATGCAGCCGCTGGATCGCCATAAACGGCGGCGAGACGGTCGTTCTTGGGCGTCCATCTGGAAGAACCATCGATGACAGTCGCAAGATTGGCATCTGCGGCTCTGTTCAATGCTTCTGCGCAGAGGAGTTTGGAACTTAACTCGCACGTGATGATGGACTCGCATTCCGAGACCCTTTGGCTGAAGTTGGCACAGAAGGTCATGATTGCTGGGTTACTAAGACATGAGTGTCACAATGAGATTTTGATGTTTTGAAGTTTGATGAGAAGCGGTGAAACAGATTTGGAATGTTGTGATGTCAGCAACGTTATGAAGTGAGGGGTAAATGCATGGGCTGACTGTACACATATCATTGGATGTTCATGCAAGCAGTAGGCCGGCCATGCACTTTCTAGCTGTGATAGGGTTGAGAGGTCAATAGAGGCGTCAGCCCCAACGCACAAAGATGAAGAACACAAACAAGCCGGCATCTGCCCAGGTGTATCTGTCTACAAAGACTTTACTCTACCGTCATAGAGTCATCTCTATCCATTTCTTTTTCCTCAGAGGCTGACTACATAAGCCCCAAGTTATCGCGCTTCTTATCGTTACTCAGAAGTTCATCAATACACGAGACACGATTCGCTATGAGAGTATCTTGTGACATTGAAATGTGGACAGCTTGAGGCTGACTTCTGTAACTGACTTGAATATGTATACCAACCACACTTGGCTGACTCTTTACAATGCTCTTCTGCGGCATTGTCTGCACAACACAACTTTCTCTGTAAATATTCAGGCACCTACGCCCAGTACCATTTGTATGACTCTTTCAGCATATACGTCGGAAAATAATTAAATACTTTGGCCACCAGGACGTCCAAGTCAATGCTTCATCAACCTGTATGCACCCGCTGTTCTGGTGAAGAACAACACAAATCCCATGTTACCACATTGAATTCGTCCGATTGGTTTCGGCGTAAAGAATGTGAGATCTATACAACCAAGTTTCTTTGTTTCCGACTGATCCGAAGTAGTGGTTTCGTAACCAATGTCGGCTATCCTCCCTTACTAAACCTCCCTTTCAGCATTCGAACCTGCAAGGCAACAAGCTCAATCATACCTTAGATCGGACACCTCGGCTACCTCCTGAGTGGCTATACGGCAATCTTCCATATCAGAGGCCTGAAGCGAATCTTTTCGGCTTCAATCTATTTCGAGAAGGTCATCAAGTCCGCCCCATATCTGCCTCGTATCGCCAAGGCTCTTCACGTGAATGGCACCTCCGATCAGCGCGAGTGCCGAAAACAAGCTTTCCAAGAGCCGGAGATTAAATCCCTGGTCTAGATCGTCTCCCCCAAAGGACCATCTTTTTCAGTATCATTGGTTGGCGTACTGTAATCCGCCTCGGGCCAGTATTATATGTGGAGATCCCAATGTCTAAGCCTCATGATGATGACTACTATTTTCGATATTGACTTTCGGAACGTGCCGGTAGTCCCAATGCCCTGGCCAAGGGAGACGCTCGGCAGCGATATCCGCTCCGTTTTAGCCGCTTTTGCTGAGAAGTATCATGATGCGCTGTCTGGATCTGGACTGTTCGATTTGAGAGCATCAGAAGTCCCAGAGGTTCCGAAGGGCGGTCGCCGGACTCTAGAGAAGACGCGTAAGCTCATGGCTTCTAGCAGCTCCCAGCTCTTGACGATCTTCGGCGGTAAAGCCACTAGGATATGAGTGCTGATCTAAGATTGCTTTCTTTGTATCAACCCCATCATTTAGCTGTCTGAGGTCGAGCTTCGGGACTTTCGCTAGTAATGTAAAGCTTCCGTGTTAATTTACCCGTATAAGGTCTTCTATCTACTTGTGAGATGGCTTATTCCTGTGAGTTCCAATAGCAGTAACAGAATTTTGTTTGCCAATTGGAAGAAAAAGGTCTTTGATGAAGGCAGTGGGAATAACGGTCTGGCAACTTGAAGCGTGGCCAATTTGATTGGACCTCCCGTAAACGGGCTGAGGCATAGCCCCATGAGTGGCTTCAATCAAATCTGGGGTAATTCAGGGCGAAAGGGGCATTGCATTGTCATTGGTAAAAGTGTCGAATCGTGAATACGAACAATGCAAGGCAGCTCGGTAGTGACGGATATTTCCCCACTTATACAAGGTTGACATAAAGGCACAGCTAGCCCGAGCAGTGGCAGTGCTCCATGTTTTTATGACAGCCCTGTCAGCTTCATTGCCGATCAGCCGTACAACCCCAGTGCTTGACTAGGAGGCCGATATCCGAGACGGGAAGTTTCAGTATTCACATTAGACATGTGGTTGAAGTTCTAGCGAGATCAGGGAGTTTTGCATAAGCCGCGAGGTATATAACCATATGAGCTCCCCAGCACCTTGTCGTATCATTCACAAACAACTCTCTCATCCATCCTCTCAACACAAACCAATCGCATCACACGCACTCCAATACCAACTCAACCTTCATCATGCTTCTCAACAAGGCTTTCCTCGGCGCCCTCCTCGCCATGGGCACAGTTACCGCCCTCCCCAATCCCGACGCTGAGCCCGCTGAGCTCGAGGATCGCAGCATCCTTCACCACTGCGGCAAGCACGCTTCTTGGGATCACGCCAAAAGCGAGTGCGTGTGCCATGACTCTGGCAAGGTCTACACCAAGAAGCACCACAAGTGCAAGTGCCCCAAGGGGGAGAAGTGGCACCACATTGAGAAGAAGTGCAAGAAATAAGCGTCTGTACTAGACGTCCCTTTGAACCATCACAACAAGACAGCCTCACTCGGCATTTACCACAAATTCTTCATATATGCTCGACCGAGCTATATCATATGGGCTGGTGATTGGACCACTAGCTCCAATAATTGGCAATTTGGCATGGTTGGAAGAAGGATCTTGGAAGAGGTATCGTGTAACTTTAGTGTTTATATATTGCGTCAAGAAACATATTCCTTGAGTCAAGTTCAATTCACCTTTTGCATCCTTTTATGTCTTCGTAAATATGCCTTTAGGCTGGATAGCAATTGCTTCTCATACCCACGATGCCGAAGAGCCGTGCTACTGCATACTATGACCGAATATCAGCGTCAAAAGCGCCCTAGTGCGATGAAATCATCAAGTCGGTCCGAATAACATAATTAATAAAAGATCTCAATCTTAAGTCAAGAAAGTCCGGGGACCCCAGGTTTTAATTCATCTACAAACTCTCGTTCTTAATACCTCGAGATGAGGGTCGTTGCCGCTCATATTGTTACCGCTCTATTGTCCTCCAGCGTGTTAGCATCAACATGTGTATGTGCCTCCAAAGAATACAGGATAGAATTATAACAGACAATAGCTGACTAACAGATCCAGTGTCATCAACTAAAGGAGAGTCTCGGCGATAAAGTCAGCCTTCCTGATGCCAAAGGCTACAACGCCACATTAGCCAGCTACTGGTCGAAACAAGAGTCTGTGCTTCACCCTAATTGCGTCCTGCAGCCTGACACCGCGCACGATGTTGCAACTGCCCTGAAGATAATCAGCAAACACAAAGATTGCAGATTCTCAATCAAGGGCCATGGCCATGCTCCAGCAGCAGGCTTCGCCAACTCCAACGGCGGCGTGACCATTGATATGACAACCCTCTCATCTATATCTCTCAACAAGAAGTCAACCATTGCAAGCATCGGAGCAGGCGCAAAGTGGCTCGACGTCTATCAGCATCTCAACGGCTCAGGTGTGCAAGTCGCCGGAGGTCGAAACGGAAATGTCGGTGTTGGAGGCTTGCTCCTTGGTGGAGGAATATCTCACTTCACTACCAAGGTCGGATGGGCTTGTGACAAAGTGGCTAACTATGAGGTCGTGCTCGCCAATGGTACTATTATCAACGCAAATAGGAAAGATAACCCAGACTTATTCCTTGCTCTGAAAGGAGGGGGAAACAACTTTGGTGTTATTACGCGCTTTGACGTTGAAACGTTTCCGCAGGGCGACATTTCCACGACAAGCATCTCCTATGATATTACTGAGAGGGCTAAGGTGTTCCAGGCTTTCTCTGACTTACTCGACTCATCTACATACGATCCTTCAGCGTCCTTAGTTACTAGTCTTCTTTACAGCTCCGCTTCCAAAGCTTGGTCATTGTCGGCTTCGGCTGTATACACGAAGCCCGTTTCTCTGCCAAAGATCTTCAAGGGACTCTCGGATGTGCCTCATACGAAGCTGGTAAATAATATTACGACTTTAGCAGAGTTTGCTAACGAGAAGGATACACCACCTTTGTGAGTTCCCATATTGGCCTCAAGTGCACGACTCTGACAGACATAGGAACTGGCTTTTTGCGACGTTGACTCTCGAGCCATCTGCACAAAATATGCAGCATATGTTTGAGACTCTCAACAATACTATCTATGCTTTCAACCCGCAGGACGGCGTGACATGGAGTATCGCCTTTGAGCCGTCAGTAGCAACGATGCTGAAGGGTTCCAAGCACACCAACGTCCTCGGCCTTCAATCAGCGCACGATGGCTACAGTAAGTACTTATTAGATCATCTCATGAATATCTGCTAACAATTATAGTTGTTCTTATCTCAGCTCTGTGGCCTAACTCAGCTGTCAACTCGAACGTTGAAGCAAAGGCAAAGAAGGTTCTGTCAGTATGGGAAAAGGATGCTGGCGCAAAGGGTCTGTTGCAGAAGTTCCAGTACCTCAACTACGCTGCGCCATACCAAAGGCCTTTTGAGTCATACGGAGATGATGAGCGGGAGTTTCTCAAGTCGGTCGGCAAGAAGTATGATCCAGCTCAAATCTTGCAGAAGAGAGTGGGTGGCTTTAAGCTGTGAACTCAGTGAGAACGCCTCAGGGAGGCAAGAAGACTTAGGACCTTAACCCTAAGCGATGAAGTTATTTAGGTAAATCTCGCCTAAGCTCAAGGGACTCTTTATTAAGTTCATTTTGACATCCTCTTTTCAAGTCTTGAGTTTTCTCGCTCCCTAAGGAGCGAGTTGCAACGTCCAACTCGAGAAGGGTATCGAGAGTAGTGACAGCACTCGTGGTTCAGTGCATATTAAAAGCACAGGGAAACAGGCTGTCAAGGCCTCCAAGCACGGAATCTAATGTACATTTCGTGTATCTCATGTATCTCAATCTACTAGGTATCACATCTATATGACATCATATCCTAAACCCTCGACGCCTTCGTCTTCAATCCAAATGCACCGAAAAGCATCATGAAAATGTAAGCAATCATCATATACAAACCTTCACCAATGAAACAAACCGCCGCTACAGGATCGCCGGCGCCTCTTCTAACAGCGCCAAACATCCACTTTGCATCTTTCTTAGCCTCACCAACAGCCCACGTCAACGGCGACGGCTTAGCAGGTCTCTCCTTGATCTTGGGCCGTGAACCAGGGAAATCAGCGACACCTTTCCTCTTACCCTCCAGATCTTTGAGGGTGAGGGTGTGATTCTCGTGTTGGCGGTTGCGCACGCTTTCCTTTGTGAGCATACCCCTGATGGTCTCTTTTTCGGAGGCTGTGTTGTGGTTCCACCATTCTTCGACGGCAGTGAACATGTATTTCTGGATGGGTGTTTTGTGGCGAGGGAAGGCGGGATGATGCATGATTGTGAGGATTTGTCGAATTGTTTCTTCTTCGTTGCGGAAGGGATCATCCCAGCATTTGACCACCTGTTGCGTTGTCCAGTTTGTCGTGACGGAGGAGACAAGCCCTGCGGGTTGATTGAGAACGTTGCTGAAGTGATCTTTTGAGATGTCCGAATGACTGGGATCAGACCCATCGCCATCGAGGTACACCTCAGCAGAAGTGGACTTTGCGGCTTCAGCATCAACACGCTCTTTCGCTGCCTTGAGCGCATTGCGCAACTGCATGATAGAGCTCTCAATCATGAGCGACAGGTACTTGAAGACAAGCTGGTCTGTGTACTTGCCCAGCTGCGTGCTAGACTCCTCCGACAGCGGCTCAGCATCATGTTGTTCCGTGCGCTCTTGTATCCATTTCTTGATTCGATCGTGGAGGTAGAAGATCGGTTCGATGGTCTGCCAAAGCTGATTTGCGTCGAGGCTGCTTGCGGCGGTTGAGCTTTGTTTGTCTTCCTCGGCTTTCTTGAAGAGCACGCCGACGGTCTCGAGCTGTTGGAGAATCGGGTCGTTCGTCTTGGAGGCTAATTTACTAATCGCTTGGATCGCGGCTTTGAGTAGGTCGAAGATGTGCTGGAAGGCGATTTCGCCGAGGTTCAGTTCCTGTTGGCTGTCAGCGCGGGCATGTGAATGGAGGGGGCGGCTTGCGCACGTTCTCGAGGTTTTGCAGTGAGCCTTTGCACTGGAGAATGGCCATGTCGTCGGCTTCGCCAAGAATACTGTGGAAGATGTCGAGCATTCCGAAGGTGCCAGTCACGATGGGTGGTACCATGCGACTTCTCCATCGTGGGGTCTTGACGCGACATGCTTCGCCGACGAAGGCAAAGACGTCGTGCTCCCCGAGTTCATGCAGGCAGAGCTCTGTAAAATTGCTATGCGCCGAGAAGTCTTCGAGGGTATGAAGCGCAGCACCAAGATGAATGAACGCTTCCTTCTTGGACTTTGGATCCTTATCGCGCCCAAGTCGAATGCTCTCGCGTAGCTCTCGCGTGACGTAATCAGCAGACGTATCCCATCCTTTGCCCGAGTTTGCGATGTAATTCTTCATGCCCGTCTCTGGGTCAAACTCAAGTTCGCGTGGATCCAAAGGTCCTCTCAACCTCTCGTCAATCTCCTTGGCATTACTTGGATATCCCTTGGGATTGTCGATATGCTCCACATGAGTGTAACATCCCAAGCGCTCGCGCGTCACCTCAAACTCGTCGGTGGCGAAGCCAAACTCCAAGAACCCCATAATGCTAACAATAGCTCTGAGAACCGGTTCGGGAACATTGTCAAGGCCTGTTGTATCGATGATTTGCGAAAAGTCTCGCAGCCAGTTCCCAAAGTAAATTTGTCGTCGCTCGAGCGTTGAAAATCTGTAGTGCGTCACGAAACTGGCCGGGAGGTAACGAAGGGCTTCGACGATGTCGCCATGACGCCAGACGTAGCCGTTGAATTCGCTAGTGCCTGCTACTTCGCCTGCTCCAAAGGCTGAGACGCGGTCGGCGAAGAGAAGGCATACGAAGGCGACGAGAAGAAGTCGTGTTGCCAATGCCATTTCGACGGAATGAACTGTGACGTCACAAATGCATTCGAGATGGACAAAAAGGAAGGATCAGCGTCATCGATGTCTTGGTGAGGTTTTGCTTTCGGATTATTCTATCTCCGCGCCGATTCATCAATCACGAGCATGAATCATGGGGCCACTTCACACACTAACGGAAATAAACTGACACAGTCGGTGATTAAGGCGCTTCATCACAGTCTATAGCCGCTTTCTACAGCTTCGCACTCGCTGGTAGAATGAAGAGATTTCGGCCGTCATCAGACCGATTCACATGCCCCTTCATACCGATCGGCTCTCCATTGGCACTCGCAAGAATCGTCAATGTATGCTCATCACCATGGTTTGCAATGAATCTCTGTCCATTCTCAACCAGTCTTCCAATTATATGGCCGAGCTTGGGCCCCTTGCGATCATAGTCCACAGTGTAAGTCTGTAATCACGTTAGACAGATGCAAGTGATCGGAACATGACACAAACCTCGATGATAGCTTCGCCTTGCGCTGTAGATGCAAACCTCGGACCTTGAGATACATCACCATTGTCAAGAACTTCTCTTTTCACATAAGTAGAGGCACTGCGCCGCGGCTGAGCCGATAGACAAAGAGCATATTGCCAGGATAGAATGCCTCCGTTCGCAAGTACCAGGCCATTTTGATGCTTTCGGTTTCGAATGACTCTTGTCATCTCCGTGATTGCCTGTCAAGAACCTTAGAATATGATCAGTCAGACTCCGAGGAAGGCTTACATGAAGAGAATAATTGTTGCCTGCACCGCCAAAGGAAGTAAGGCCACCAAGTAAAGTGATAGGCTTGGCTGGCTTCTGAACATCGAGACCGACATGCTTACAAGCAAGTTTCGGAACAATAGGAAAGCACCTGTGACTATGTGAGTTCCCCTTCAACTTCCATGTTCTTGAACTCACGAGTAGAAGTCGAAGCATTCGATCTCGTTCTTAGTGATGGCAGCGGATTCAAGAGCCTTGTCGATGGAGTACTCGATAGCTGGGCTTGAGAAGTAGTTGGCTCTCTCCCAAACTAGACCAAATATCAGTCATCGCCTCATTTAAATGAGAAAGGTCTACTGACAATGTGAACTATCGTTCGAGCCAGCGCCGCCAGTGATGTATACCCATTTATCCTGGGGGACGCCTAGCTTGGTAGCATACTCGACAGAAGTGATGATACAGGCCGCCGCCAAGTTTACACCATTAAAGGCATTCATCAACAACGGGTCTAAATAATTAGCTGATAGTCAGAGTCCATGGCGATTATACATACAAGGTGTGCAGATCATCCGATTTTGCTTGGTTATCGTCTTAATAGCATCAACGTCTCGTGGTGTTTCGCCTTCTCTCCAACTGATGGGATGTTGACAGGCAATCTTGTCAAATTCAGCGTAAAGGGCTGCTGATTCATGGTGGTTCTCGTGGAATGTTTGCTGGTTATGCTTTCTGTATGCGTTTTCGTATAGAGGGTATACTTGAATTGGCATTCCGATGGAGTGCGAGGCACCGACGTCTTCACCCTATCAGACAGTCTCTATTGGAAAGTTTGAGTCAAGGCTCACCTTTCAAGAGTGAAGGGTCACTCGGGCCATACAACTTTGCATCGGGGGACATCTCAGTCCATCCCGGTGGAGGAAGACGTCCAGCTTTCTGACACGCAAGCACTGGTACACATCAGCCCAAGGCTCTTCATTTCAGTCTGACCTCAACTTACACGACGCCATTGCTTCTCCTCCTGTGACGATAGCTAACTTCGTTTCCCCTGCCGCAACTCGTGCAGCTGCTGCGTCGCATAGTAATGCAGGCGTATGACCTCCATGGCTTGAGAGCTCAAGATGTGAAGGTTCAACACCAAGTTTCTGAGCAAGGTACTTTGGTAGATCATCATATGTCCAGGACCATGGAGGGACAACGGAAATACTATCTACATGTTTGATAACATTGACTGTTGTATCTTTGGCAGCATCGCGGATTGCTGATAAAATAAGCTCTGCTGGTTCGAGGGTATTGTCGAGGGTAAAATTCTTTTGGCGGAATTCTCCGGCACCGATAATAACTGGGGCTTGAGGCGATGGAGTCATAATGTGGTCAATCTTGTTTTATTGAAAGTTGAAGATATGATATTTTTGCAATTATGCGCGACACTAGTCGGTGTTTAATTGCTGTAGGTATTCGGAGTTATGAGGGGTATTTTTTGCCTCGGCATCACAGTCTTACTCAGCGAAATGGAGGGATCGCCAAAGAACCCAGCCCTCTTCCTCGGCCCATTGTTTATTCTCCGTATACTCTTAGGTCACTTGAATATTTGTAATAGAATGATGATTAATTGGGCTACTCTTACAATCTTGCTGCGACGATGGAAACAGGACGGGCTCTACGTGTTCTCGGGCCCTGTGAATAGCCGAACGCCGCAAACATCGTATTCCATGACTCAGAAAGGACTTGGCATGATACGATGGCTTCAGAAAGTCTTCATAAGACGCATTTTCCCCGCTTGAAGATGACAGGCAGATACCAAATCCACTGCTCTTTCTCTCAGTATGACGCGAAAACTGCCATCACTCATTGAAGTCGACAGCCTCGACATCCATGTCTTGATCAATGATGAGATTGATCAGATCTCACCGAGCCCAAACCCGCGGGTTCAGCATGCCCAATCCTTCGCCGGTGTCCCATTGAGCCCCGTGTCTGACAACAGCTCTCGAGGAGGTGCTCGGTTGGAAATGCCAATGCGAAATATCTGTTGCGGTGCTCATGGCCTGTCCTTGTTCATCGTGAGATTGTCCTCTCTACTGCCGGTAGCGTGTACTAAGCCCTTGACAGACAGCGAAGAAGGACGATAATTCTCACACGCTGCTTTTCGATGCCGGGCCTGAGGAAGACGTTTTCGAGAAAAACGTCCAGAGACTGAAGCTGCCGATGGCTGACATAGGTGCTATTGTTCTTTCGCATTGGCATAGAGATCACTCTGGTGGGCTTCTCTCGGCGATTCGGCTCGCTAGCAGCGGGAGGTTAGACGGCGATCAGGTTGTTGTTGCGCTTCCTCCAGATCAGCCAGCGTTCAGAGGAATCATGTTCGATCAACCCATTTCGCTAGAGGCAGATCCCACTATGGATGAGATCAACAATGCTGGTGGCAAGACAGTTGTCTTGGATGAGGCACTTACTGTTCTAGATGATGCCTTTCTCGTGTCCGGCGAGATTCCGCGCCAGACAGAGTATGAAGGTGGCATCCCAGGTGGTGTTCGATACGATCCGGCCAAGGATGAATGGATCAAGGACGAGTTGATCATGGAAGAGCGGTTTGTTATGTGTAAGCTCAAAGGTCAGTCCCTCTCATCACTCAATCAGTCACCGCATCTAACGTCTCTGCAGGCAAGGGCCTGGTCATCTTCACTGGCTGCAGTCACGCCGGCCTCATTAACATTGCCAGGCATGCGAAAACCATCGACGACAGCCCTATCTACGCTATCGTTGGCGGCTACCACCTCGCAGATGCGTCACCTGATAAGATGGAGCAGAGCATGAAGGATCTCAAGGACCTCGAGCCGGCTTTGCTGATGCCAGGACATTGTACTGGATGGAGGTTTAAGGGGCTTATTGAGAAGGAAATGCCAGGTCATATGGCTCCTATATTTGGTGGAACAAAGTACACACTGTAAACCGACACTTGTTATTTCTCTTTGGTCTTCAACATGTAGTAGATAACTCGGTGGGGATGGCCAATGCTACTCTATGCTGGGTAGCATTATTGTTCAACGGTTCAATTAACACATAACCATTTGATTGCCTAACGAACGTCAGTGCATCTTCTCTCGGTCTCATTCAATCTCCGTACAATTGATCGTCTTTACCCGTTTCGGGATGCAACGTCAAACAAAAACAAGGAAGGGTTCCCCGCAGGTAAAATACCCCATGCGTCAGTGATCGACATACCTTAACGCAAGATCAAGATGCGCACCTATGAGCAATTGAATATGTGATCGTATGTTAGCTCGTGGGGTAGCCGCACCTATCGAATCGTGAGTATGGTGTCATAAGTTTCCGTTCTCGTCCCGTCTGCATCTAAGACCCGAAAGTTTAATGGTTAAATGCTTAGATTCCGGATTGAATACGCGCTTTCATGGATAAAGCGAGTATAAGAGCACTGGATTACTCTGTATGTACGGGTGTTTTCCAGCTGGCATTGATAGTTCTCCCATCGTCATCAATATGGCTTCCTTTGTATTTGCCACGCTTCTTGCCAGCGCATATGGCAAGACAGTCAAATCTCCTACTCCACCAATGGGATGGAACAGCTACAATCACTACAACTGTCGGCCATCCGAGGACATCATTAAAATCAATGCCAAAGGGTTGGTTGATCTTGGCTTCAAGGATCTCGGCTACAGCATCGTTACCGTCGACTGCGGATGGCCTTCAAGAGACCGAGATAGCAAAGGAAGACTTCAATGGAACGAGACTCTGTTCCCCTCGGGTCCTAAAGCTCTTGGGGAGTATATCTATGATCTGGGTCTTGAGTTTGGTCTTTATTCGGGAGCTGGATACTTACAGTGCGGTTCGACTGACATTCCTGCTTCTCTTGGTATGTTCATCTCGCAACTGGCCATAAACTCTTCAGTGCACTAACTGGCTAAAATAGGTTACGAGGAGGTTGATGCTAAGTCATTTGCGGAATGGGGAGGCGATACCCTCAAGTAAGATGGTCTGGCACTTACGAAATCTCGTCACTGACAATATCCAGATACGACAACTGTTACGCGACCTCCAAGACCAACATGGTCGACGCCAGTTCAGCTGAAGCAAAGAGCCCCAACCGCTTCATCAAGATGGCCGCAGCCATCAATGAGACTGATCGCGACATCAAGTACTTCCTCTGCCAATGGGGTATTGGCGAAGATGTTCCTCAATGGTAAATTATCACAGCGAATTGCAGTTCCTCTTCTAACAAGAATCAGGGCTGCTCCTCTAGGCAACTCATGGCGAATGAGTAACGATATCTTCAATGCCTGGAGAGCAATCTGGCGCATTACTAACCAGGTCGTCGCTCACGCCAAATACAATGGACCAGGCGCTTTTGCTGATATGGACATGTTAATGTGAGCTGCGTTGCTGATCCTTCGTGGCATATGCTAACCGCCATAGTATTGGTCTTGGTGCACTTTCGCACGATGAAGAACGCTTTCACTTCGGCTTCTGGTCCATGATGAAATCGCCGCTTATCATCGGTGGCGTAATGGACGCCAAGCAAATCCCTGCCGAGTCTCTTGAGATCATGTCCAACAAAGAAGTCATCGCCATCAATCAGGATCCTTTAGCAGAAGCAGCGAAGCTCGTTATCCGATATACTGAAGAAGAGTGGGATGTCTGGGCTGGAAACTTGTCATCCAACCGCAAGGTCCTCGGCGTTTTGAACTGGAAGAACGAGACCCAGACAGTGAAGGTCGATCTGTCGCTGATTGGTGTTGACAAGGCAGCGGCACGAGACGTATGGGCTCATGAGGATCTTAGCATTTCTGGTATCCAGGAATTTAAACTTGCGCCTCATGAGTTACGACAGCTTGTCTTATCCGACATCAGTCCGGCTTCACCCCCCAAGGCCACGGGTTACTATTCAGCTCAAGACGCGACTCTCTCAGGTTCAGCTTCTCTCATCAAGTGCAAAGACACAGAATGTCTTCCAATTCACAAGAAGGTCGGATCCATCGGCAACGATGCTAAAGTGACCTTCAAGTCAGTCAGTGCACCCAAGGACGGTTCAGTCTATCTTGGCATCGATTACATCAATCATGAGTACCATCACACGATCGGAGATTGGGAGACAAACTCCCGGAATATGTCAATCTCGGTCAATGGAGAAGATGCGAAGCGATGGGCGTTTCCGAATGCTGGAGGTGATTGGTTTGAGAGCGACCGGCTTACGATCCTTGTTGACGGGTTCAAAAAGGGGGATAGCAACGAAGTGACCCTTACTGCGTCTGGTTCGGGCAGTTGGGCGCCTGATTTGGTTGGATTCGAGATTCTGGAGTAGTCGAGAAGGCCTCATCAGAACAGCCATGTGTTTTTACTCATAGAAATATCAATATCTATGGATAACCAAGCCCTGTTTCCAGTAATGTTGCATAACTTTATGTCTCACAAGAATATGTCATGGTCTTCGGGTCCAATCACTAATGTTACTACCATCGGCAGGGGGTTTCAGCTCCGATGGCAAGGCATCCATTTTTAGCAGAATACCCTATAGTTGAGCGTCGAAGTTGAGAAATGGAGCCTCCTGCAAGAGCAAAGTAACTCAGATTATAATAAGAACTCTGGACAGGAGAATGGCTAAGCTCGAAGCGATCTCTTTCTCACAATTAAATGTGTTTTGCCTTAAATAGATGACATGAGAATGAGAACAGTGACTTGGGGAAATTAACAAGTTGGGGCGACTTTGGAAACGCAAAACTCCGAATTCAACGCCACAAGGGTAATATAGACCATTGTTTTGAGAAGCAAGACTTTGGAAACGGCCATGATCTAAGTTTCGGTTATTTAAAAATTAAATAATAAACTATTGCCTGGAATAACCAGACCAGGACACTGTCATGGTTAAATCTCGGATAATTGTCGAGTGGTGTCCATGGCGGCAAATTGACCTTCAAATTGTTAAGCGAGACAAATCAAAACACCAAAACAAAATTTGCCAAAAAGGCAAAAAGAAATCCCCGAAACCTGGATCGAACAAGTGACCTTTCGGTGAGATGTGTTATCAATTACAGCCGAACGCTCTTCCAGCTGAGCTATTCGGGGATTGTTGGTGAAAAGGCGCCGCAAATTGGCGAGATGTCGACAGCCGAAACCGACGGTCGCGGTATTCGAAACCGTTGGTGTTTGCTAATGTCAATGGCGCTTCGATTTCGAATGCGACTTGGGAGTGCCAGAAGTACACTTTCGTGGTGAATGGTTTCGATGCTAATGCAGCAAGACACCGGTTTCTCCAGTGTCACGATGCCATTTACAGTAGAGGGACAGAATTGAATGCGAAAGGAGGTACTAAATCTAAAACGCAAAAATCACGATATGGCAAATAAAAAAACAAAAAAAAGATATAGCTAGCAGCTATCAGTTTCGATCTGATGACCTCCGGGTTATGAGCCCGGCTACGGGAATTGTTAGTGCATGTTCGAGATGAGAGGATGCGAAATCACATACCGCGCTTCCACTGCGCCAAGCTGCTTTCTTGCGATGTTTTGCCGAGTTCTTTCTGCGCTCTATCAAGGGTTTCGTTCCGCGTACCACTTTGGATCCAACAATCCGGCTTTACTGTCTTTTTAATTGCGGGGCTGCTTGGATTTAAAAGTTTATTTGTTAAAAACATGCATCAAACTCGGGCAAAGAAAGAGCCGATGTCTGCAGAACCTTCAGTGGCATCCATGCATGACGCGTGACGATGTCTTCAAGGGCATTTTCAGCTCGCTTAGCACTGACCATCGTGACAGCTTCTTGAGACGAAACGATGTAACGATCTCATATGATGGGGCAACTTTCCGAGCAGGGATCATCTGCCTGTCAATATCTTTCGGCCGATTCTCGAGAGCAATACCATTAACCGGGAAAGATGCACCCGAAGTGCCTGACTAGCCCTTCTCCTTAATCTGACCAGTGCCTTCGAGATGTGGATAGCGAGTCAATGCGAGCTCGGAAGACTAGTTGCGGAGGAGACGGGACCCCTTTTTCGGGAGCACGTGGATTTTCTTGTTCAACGGCGCACGGCTGGGCTCGATACGAGTCACCCGATTATTACCGTTTGCGCGTGAGTCAGGACGACCTGAAGTCTTATGATTGCGGGTTTAGTGATCGTGAAATCCCGATGCTGTTAGCCGGAGAAAAGAAACCTATAGTTTCTTTCGCGGACTTTTGTGCAGATTAGACCGCTGACTCGGAGGCTTTTTAGCTCAAATAGTTTGTCTGCCACTTTGGCTGCATCATCGACTTTGACGTTTCCGTTTGCTTACTTCCAAGGGCCTTTTGTCTTGATGTTCTTGGCCTGACTCAATCATTCGGGTCGGAAAATGTGATGCAAAATTCGAGAAATTGAAAATGGGGTCAATAAACAAGAAATACCAAGCTATTATGTATTAGACACGAAAATGAAGCAACTGGTGACATATAAGAACCATAATAAATCATAGTCTTCCCCGAAGGAACCCCATAAAATGGCTCCGGAGCTGAATGCCCAAGGGTCAAGGATTATCCGCCAACCCGCAACCGTCTACGCCCGTTCCCAGGCGATGGAGCGAGTCAGTCGAGGCACAAGCGACGACATTACTGAGATCCTGTTGGTAGATCGCGCTCATCCCTGTCTTGGTCTAGTTCCCCATTGGGACCTAGTATAGAACGAATTTCATGCCATGCCCCAGACTTAAAACTTTAGCCAAACTTTATTGACGAAGCCAAAATGCGTGATTGTCTTTATGGAAGGAGGAGACTTAATGGGAGATGAAGGGTTGGGGAATAGGGAGGATCGTCGTGGATCTTTTGTATTGTTCGTGGATGCGGATGGGTGAGACAATGGGAGAGATCATCGATTTGGGGACGGTTGATGAGGCTCAGCCACATGTTCCAGACTGAGATACATACCAGCTGATCATGAATCGAACATCCAAGCCTCCGACCCTCTTCCCCGGTAATAGTCTCCTTCCCCAGTGACGTTAGTGGAACATCCTTCGCACGTGTGTCAAGTCAAACCTCAGCCCACCCCAGCCAAGCCTAACCAGACGCAGACTGGGCAAGGAACACACGCGGTTTAGCAGAAAACGCCATCTCCATGGTCCCCTGCCTCCAGTCCCTTTTACGCTCTGCGCACACACATAAGATCAGCGCGACTGTCTCCCCCTCCTCGTGCTGTCGCAGTTTGTCTCGCAAAGTACTTTTTCTTGGCAGGCTGACTCGAACGACCATGGATTACTTCGAGGTATGCTGGTCGATCTTCAGCACCATCTGTCTCGTCAATGTTGTTTTTGGTATTTTGGTCTGTGAGATTACTACGTTTACTGTTTTAGCTGCTGTGCCGATCTTTTCGTCTGCGGCGGGGGCTATTGCCAATGGCCTCTGCTATTATGTTTACTATCTGAAGAATCCTGTCATCAATGAGGTGGTAGCTGCTGTGTTCTCAGACTTCTTCTGGCTGGTATGATACTCCTTTTATCAATTGAAAGTGAATGTTACTGACCATGTCAATAGTTGCAAGAAGCCAGTCTGTTGCTGTACAGTTATATCATCCTCCAACGAGTTCTCCGGCCGAAGCAATGGCGTGTCTTTTCCATTCTGTTCTGGACCCTCATGGTCTTGACGGCGATCACTCGAGTTTTCATTGCGATCTATCGTGCCAAGTTCTTGATTGAGGGTGTCGCCGAGTTCGAAGTCATCATCAACTATCTTCACATTGGCTACTTCACCTTCATGGCCATCTCCGAATGCCTCAGCGCTTATTTCCTTGTCGTCATTTTCGCCTCAGCCAAGACAGCCAGTATGAGCGCTGCTCTCAAAGTTGGTCTTCTGCGATATTTGACACGCAGTACCGAAATGCGTGTCGCTTTCTTGGCCGTCCTCGGAGTCGTGCGAACTATCATCCATCCGTTCCAAACTCCTGGTCAGAAGGCAGTCAACATCGCCAGTCAATTGGATCGCTTCCTCTACGCTCTCTTCTGTCTATACCCGATTGTCCTTTAGTAAGTCTCATGGAAAGTACTCTATCGCTCCAGAGCTAACCGAGTGCAGCTTTGATACACTTGCGTCCAAGCTCCGCTTCAATGAGGACCGATCGATATATACACATAGTGACCAAGCTGCTGCCGGTAACCGCTACGGCTTGAGCACCCAGACAAGATGCTATACGACAACAAAGTCCAATTACGCCTCGAAGATGTATGGGGCCGATACCCCCGGAGATAGAAATGCTTCCCAAGAGCAGATTGTCCCAGCCAATGGATCCACTCGCTCCGGGGTTTCGGAGGTTGAGATGGAAGACATGGATGTTGAGGGATTCGTTATCAGAAAGACGACGGAGGTTACAGTCACATAATTATTTAAAGGCCTGCATCGCGCCGAACAATACCATAGATTTTCTAATACATAATTGTGCAAACAATTCCACCTCGAAATTTCGCTAAGTTATGGTGATGAATAAGTGTAGAAGTGGCCAGAAAGGCGAGGACCTATGTCGCGAGGGAAGAAAAAAGCCCAGGCAAGGTAAAATATAACCTGGAACTTCAATGTCAGTCCCAGCAAGGTGCTCAACTTTGAGAGCGACACATGCGTCCGTCATCTGCAACAGACCATGCCTCACTACCGACTGCGACTGTCGCATAGAATAAGTTCTCAGGATCGAACTTCTTCTTTACCTTCAGCAGCTTTTCATAATTGACCCCGTAGAAGGTCTGTTGCCAATCCTTCTGTTGAAAGTCTGCTTCGTTGATATAAGCACCGGCACCAGGCGTCGCAGCCTCGATGACGGGTTGAATCTCGCCAGTCATCCTCCTCTGAGTAGCCAGCATCTCCTCCCATGGAGCTTCGTTATCCCAAGGAAGAGTTAAAGAAACCTGCACGATAGAATCTCGCCATTGGGGTAGTACTGAGTTGACGTTGTTGTCTCCGAATCTGGATACGTTGAGACCGACACCGATATAAATGACTCCCATCTCAGCGAGCTGCCGAGCTGTTGGAGAGAAGTCCTTCAGCTTGTTGCGTGGCAGTAATCGGCCTCCGAAGAGCTGTGTTCCGACTTGAATGTTGCCTGCCGGGAGGGGACCCCAGTAGTGATCGTAGTGCTGATAGTAGCTTGGGAAGTGCGTAAAATTCGGATCGAACTTGATACCAAGATCAGATAAAGATTCGGCAAGCGGCTGAAGGATCTGCTTGACCTCGGCCTCGGTCTTGTCATACGCCGTCAGAGCGGGAATCTGAAGGAACGAGTCCGAGAAGAAGTAGATGATCATAACCCCAGAGTCAACGATCTTGGGCAGAGCTGCATGAAAAGCATCGATGGCCTTATATATGAGCTCTGGCCTTCCATCAGGCGCAGTGACAAGAAACTTGGCTCCACTGACTTGAGCTTCTGGATAAGCCCGAACAGTAGCTGAGATAACGACGCCATAGTTACCAGTGCCACCGCCGCTCAAAGCCCAGTACAAGTCGCTGTTTTCACTTCTGCTCGCTTTGACGAACTCTCCATCGGCAGTAACGACCTCGAATTCGAGGGTGTTATCTGCTGCTAAGCCAAAACTAGTGCTTAGAGCTGAATGGCCGCCTCCTTGGGTATATCCTCCTGCAAGGCCAACCGAAGGACATTCTCCAGTAACAACGACTAGTTTCTCGGCATGAGCAGCCGCAAGTGCTTCAAAACCTTGAACACCGGCGCCGACTTTGAGGGCCTTTCCTTGATAGTGATCGTCCTTCCAATCGATGACTTCGGCGCCCTTTAGGTAGTGAGTCCAAACAGCAAGGGATCCTGCGCCGGTTGAACGACCGAGGTAGTCATGACCTGTGTTACGGATGACAAGGCGTGTATTCTTCTCCTTGGCGAAGTTTAGAGTCGCTACGACATCATCTGCAGACGTAACATTGACGGTATATCTGACGTAGTTGCCGAGAGTACATGGCTTGTCCCTGGGCTGGAATGGGTCGCAAGACTGGTTAGCGAACAGAGGAGCCATCATGGACGAGGATGATTCTGAACTTGCATATGTTAGCAGCCAGTTTCATGCTTTGAAGCATGTCACAGTGCCGCGCGGAATGAATGGGGCGGGATAAAACCAGGGAGAACTTACTGAACTGACGAATACAGCCATTCGCTTTGAAGGTGTTGACACTCCTCAGCATCAAAATTCGGATCATGACATGGACTTCCCAGCGGAACGGTAGCTACCAGCCGGCCACCAACCGTACTGTTGAGGTGATCCCAGTCATGATCAGAAGGCCAACAAGAGTCACTAGGGAAGCATTTGCAGTTTGGTGTCGCGGCCTTACAGCCAGCTGCACCGAGCAGCAGAAACGGAACGAGAAGGCTGCGCATTATTGCCATTGATAGTCAATGGTGAAAAGTCTCTCATAGACTCAACAGGCGGTAAGGATGCATGAAGTGGCTGTCTTACGCAGATTTTCAGTCTTCCCCGCAAAGGTGCTTTGTTTCTTTTGCTGCCCCTGTCAGGCAAGCATGTTGATGTGGAGAATAATTTTGGTGTTACTGGACAAGGATGACTCTGCATTGAAGATCTTAACAACCTTATCGCAGATAGGGAAAGATTGATAGTTGCTTATGATGTGAAATTGCAGTATTTATAATCTAGGTAAATCTAAAATGGAGGGGCAAGCATACATAGAGTCTCTTCGACTTTCTATAATCTACAGCAGAGACAAGATATTTCAAGCAGCGTCAGCGAGACTTAACCCTCAACCGCAGCTATTCCTTCATCATCCCGGACCAACTTGGCCTGATTATAGGCATCGTCATTCGTTGGCAACCGCAGGTTGACAGCTGCAATTCGAGCTGCGCTGACCTCCATACCACCATCGCCTTCCAATGCTAGCACATGACCACCAGAGTCTCTAGTCGCTGCCAGGAAGTGAAGATGGTCGCCTGCGACACTGATACCTTGCATGAAAGCAGGCGATCTGAACCCAATGATCGTACCCTTGATGCCGTGGAACGTATGCGAGGCCTGTCGCTTTCCAAGCTCGGCAAGACTTTCGCCTGGCGATTGCTGTCCTCCGACCGTCCGTACAGTGACTGACTTGAATATGCCTTTGATTCTGTAAACCAGGTAATGATTATTCGTCGCAGGAAGAAGCTGGGATAGAGTTTCCGTAAAGGAATCCTTGCTCGGTACTTCTTTCGAAGCAGTAACGGTCGGTTTAAAATTCGTGATCATCGCAAAAGGCGCCGTCTGTTCCGCACATGCCTCTTTATCCAGCGCTATAACAGAGCCATCAGGCTTCATATCATAAATAATCCCATCGAGAATGATCATTTCGCCAACCATGTGTCGAAAGGTGCCAAGGCCATGATCGCCATGCCTGAGGAGTTCCGAAAGGGTGATTCCTGTCTCGGCGACTCCATCCATGAGGGCTGAGACAACGGAATATTGGAAGAGGTGATTGGATGGCATTTTTGGTGGGTGATGTGTGATGTGAGATGGTGTTGTGTGAGTGAGAGGCACAGCTTGTCCTTGGTTGAGAAAGTTGCACGGATGCGGGGTCTGGATAGCCCAATCATTTGGCGGATTCTGGATCAAGACGTCATCAGAAATGAGGGAGGTCAGCTCAATTAACAAGAGATAATAATGGCTTCGGGAGACCAGATAAAATCGGATTTTCACTTCTTTCTTCAGAAACATAAAGAGAAAATGAGAATGAATGGGGCGATAACTAACTGCCGGGTTGGACAGTATTCGTGTCTGCTAGATACTGCATCTTGTACACTCGACACAGCATCATGTTCAACTCTGAATGTACGCACACAGTAGCCTGAAATAGCAGACATTGCGATAACGCCTTTTCAAATAACTTAGCAGCTGCAGGCCTTGCGACTAACTCCCTCGTCGGGTAAGGTGGGAGGTTTCAGCTGCTTACTGGTTTCTGGCTAGCGCTCTCGTATTCTGATAGCCTACTTTGCTTCTCTGCTGAGCAAACAGTGACTGTAATTGCCGATTTTCTGGGTAAACCTGTCGATCTCTAGATCTTCTTGTCAGACGGCTTCCTGGTGAAGTACTGGCCCGTACACGATTGACCCTCAGCATCTGCGTTACATGGCACACCCAATGCAAGGGAGATCTGCCCGTGACACGGCAAAAAGCGGTATGGTGGCTGCTTAGTTGCGGGTTGCCGGGCGGGCCGACTAGCTCATGCATCTAGTGGCACGCTGAGTCGTTTCCCCAGCCAAACCTCGATGGTTCAGCTCGCCACAATATGCCCAATTCTCAATATTGTTGCGCCAAAGTGAGGGGAAACCAATGGTAGGAATGTGATATGTTCACTTTTGTGAGACTGCATGAGATACTACGTCGAGAGGGGAAGGAGTGCTGACAGACATTGCCCTTAAAAAGACGGAGATTGCTCACTTCTTGAGGTTGAAGACAATTGCCTATCATCTCATCGAACACTAAATTTCGAGAGCTTAGTTGAAATTTTGTGTTAAAGAAATACTCGTTGTTCACTTTGTTTGTTAGCGAAGATGGCTAAACGTGCAGAGCATCTCCCGGCGATGCCGCCCCAGGACCCTTCACTGCAGGTTCCTAGCGGTCTGCGGGTTGCTTACGCCAAGCATCTTCTTGACAAACATCTCCGCAACCTGCGATTTGAATTAAACGATGGTGTCAGTCGCAATGAACCTCTTCCCGCAATAGGCCATGCACCATATCACGGACATGAAGATCCTTTGGAGCATCTCTCAGAGTACAAGGGTCGTGTTGCCATCGTTGGCGCTGGCGTCACCGGCTTGTACCTTGCTATGATGCTCAAGTATCTCAAGATCTCCAATGTGGATATCTATGAAGCTTCGGACAGGATTGGTGGTCGAGTATATACGTATCCCTTTGAGAAGGAAAACGCATCTCCTCATAACTACTACGATATTGGGGCCATGCGTATCCCGGAGATCGATGCCATGCAATCGTGAGTTCACCAGCCTCTCTACTTCACCGATCTCTCTGCTTCACCAATATACTAAAGTATCACAGAACACTTACCCTTATCGAGGAGCTGCAGCTTCCGAAAACTAAGTATGTCCTCGATGCTGGTTGCGAGCCTCAGATGCACTGGTACTCCAATACCGAATCGCCCGAGTAAGGAGACCCCTCTTCCATTTTGGGGTGAAGAATACTGACATTCGATAGCGGTACACCATATGATGATCGGATGAACGAGATCATAAAGGGTCTTGGGTCAAACTGGGACGAGAAGTTTGAGGAATGGGTCAAAACTGGCAAGGACAACCATTCCACCAGAGGCTGGCTTATGTTCACTGACCCAAAGTAAGTGTCTCACTGAACGTCTTTTGAAATCGCTAACCCCCCTTGCAAGGTGGACCTATGACCAGACGGAAGAGGCTGAGTCCGCTTCTACGTAAGTCCACCCCGTGACCCAGTGACACCATATAATACTAACACCATGTAGCTCTACTGGTCTATTCGAGCAGTCATTCGTTGAATCTCTATGCGACTTCAGCGATTTCCAGGCCACGGCTGGTAAGCCTTGGTGGCGTCTTGAAGGCGGCATGACAGTCGTCACCGAGAAGATGAACCAATGCATCGAAGATCCTAAGTGGGCCCCTCACAACCCTGTCTCTCTGAAAGTCACGAAGAATACACCTGTCGTCGCCATGTCAGAGAATCATCAGGAGAATAAGATCGAGGTTACTATCAACGGGGCTGAGGGCACCAAGACAGAGGCATATGACATGGTCTTCAACACCACTGCCATGGGTCCTCTCCAGCGCATGGATATCTCGGGTCTTGTACCGGGGTTTGGCCTTCCTCAGACTCAGAGAAACATTCTCACTGGTATTCGAGCTCTGAGCTATGATAGATCCTGCAAGGTCGCAGTCAAGTTCAAGAGCCGTTGGTGGAAGAATATGTACAAAGCTTCCACGAACGGTAGCACTTTTGGCGGAGTATCGGGCTCTGATCTGCCAAGCAGCAACATCGTCTACCCATCTTGGGACGATGGTGATGATACATCTGCTGTGCTCATGACGTCTTATACCTGGGCTCAGGATGCTACACGAATGGGATCTCTTATTCCCGACTACACGAAGCAGAAGCCGCATATCGATGACGCCGTTGTTACCCAGTGCTTCCAAGATCTCGTCAAGCTTTGGGGAGAGAGTCAGGACCCTAAGATTACCGTTGAGTTTCTCAGAGACCAGTATCTCGAGCACCACGCCTTCGCCTGGTCTCACGATCCCTACACCGGCGGCGCGTTCGCTCTTTTCGGCCCTGGCCAATTCAGTTATATCTACCCCGAATTCCAGCAGCTCTTCTGCGATGGAAAGTTCGCCATCTGCGGCGAAGCTCTTAGTCCTCATCACGCGTGGATTTCAGGATCTTTGGATAGCGGATACCTTACCATGCTGAGATGGCTAGTCCATCTTGAGGATAACGATAGAGCTGAAGCATTGAAGAAAGCGTGGTTTGGGCGCGGAAACGGTGAACATACTGCTGAGTATGATGGGAATTTGATGAGATGGACTGTTAAGCTAGGCCAGCAGGCGGCTAATAGGACTCGAAAGAAGCACCACTGAGGCTCTTGTAGCCGGTTTTATGGTATCTTCGTGGTGTGACGCGACTGTTTTCTACTGGCTACTCGAGCTCAGATGGAACACCACGAAGGCGGATAAGCTTACGTATGTCGGATGCAACGAATTTGAGATTTACTTGCACATATGAATTTAATTGAATCGAAAGCAAGCAAAATCGGATTATCGTGTTCATCTGCAGTCGCTTCTGTGCAAGTATTCGCCATCCCCTTTGGCTAGTGACATCTTTTGGCGGCTGAGTTCTGACTGCATCCGACCTGTCTCGGCATTTCACAGTCTTCTTCCAGATTTTAACCATAGTCGTCTGTCCAAAGGCATTTTTGCAGCCCAAACCTGCTTAAAGAATGACGCCTGGAATTCTTTGCCGCATCGGGATAGAATCTCGGCTTGATACATTCCTCACGCACCATGGCCCGTCCCGACTTGACTGTACAATGTGCTACATATTGGTTTCGAAAAAGCCAGTAATAATGAGTAAAGTAAAGGAAGTACTAAAAAATACATATAGGATAGTCATTCATCAATTCACAGAGCCGATACCATGTTGTTCCGCTATTGTTTGTATAGAAAGAGAAAATGACATCAAGGCATCAGTGACGTTAGTTCAGTTGCTAGTTTCTAGACTAATCAAAGCCAGAAAGAACTGGATCTTGAGTCTCTGATCGGCCCAGTCTAGTCCGTTCCTCTATACTGGAATGGGCCGGAACACATTTGCGTAACGGAACGAGTTTTGTAATAGTGCCACAAGTGGCAAGCCCCATTGTACATAAATCTGCTGAAAGCGCAATCGCGACCGTGTAATAGTAAGCTTCCAGAGAAATAGGGACTCGAATAAAGGATCAAACTCTTCTACCCAGACCATCAACGCATCATCATTTCAACAAGTCAAGTAATGAGACTGACTTCATTCTTGCAATCTGCAGCTCTTGCCGCAGCCTCTTTATACGAGCTATCCCATGCCCAGGTCTTGACTCCCCGTGGCTTCACTACTCCCAAACGCAAAGAACTATGGCAGCCAGAAGTCGGTACACCATGGCAGATCATCCTCTCCGAAGTCGTGAAAGTTCCCAAGGCTGGCGTTAGCTCCATGACTCCAGATGTACCTATCTGGGATATGGATCTCTTTGAAACCTCTAAGAGCACGATCACCGCTATGCAGAAAGGGGGGAAGAAGATTATCTGTTATTTCAGTGCTGGTTCGTGGGAGAACTGGCGTAAAGATAAAGATAGTTTCCCGAAGAAAGACCTTGGTAAGGTCATGGATGGTTGGCCCGACGAGAGATGGGTGAATATCAGCAGTGTTGCTGTGAGAGCTATCATGGCGCAACGGATCAAGCTGGCGGCTGAGAAGGGATGTGATGCTATTGACCCGGATAACATGGATGGATACGTGAGTTACCGACACATGATTAAAGAAGTCCACTAACCATCAATACAGCAAAACGACAACGGTCTTGGTCTCACCGAGGAAGACACCATCTCATACGTCAAGTTCCTCTCTGCAGAGGCAGCCAAGTACAACATGGTCATGGGCATGAAGAACGGCGGAGACGTAACAGAAGAGGTTCTCCCATATGTTGCCTTTTGCATCAATGAGTCTTGCATCCAATATTCTGAATGCGACTTGTACCAGCCGTACATCGACGCGGGAAAGCCAGTCTTTAACATCGAGTACCCCAAGGGTGCACCAAAGGTGAAGGCTAAGGACAAGAAGAAGATTTGTTCTACTAGTGGTACGGCAGAAGGATCAGATGATTTTAGTAAGGTCATCAAGAAGATGAATCTGGATAAATGGGTCATGTATTGCTAAGGTTTATGGAGTACTCAAGCACTAGCAGATATTTACTTTTGCATTTCTTAATTCGAGTTCATCCCTCGTCGGATAAAGGATGAAAAAACTTTCTGAATGAAGATATTTGAAAGCTTCTCGGTGACATGTAGACGCAGGATAGCGCGTCCAAATATGGATGGCAGAAGGCAGAGTAAGTCATGGTATGTATTTTAATGTCGTCAAGACAGAAGATAACTATATACGTGTAACGTATGGCTCATAAGCCAGCATCGAATGGCATGGCAGCTTAGTTAGTACCGCTGCATCCAACAAAGTTGTTGCCGGAAGCACCAGTGTGAGTAATGGCACCGGCATACTCGCAGTTGGTGTTGATGACAACACGGTCAGCACCTGGAGAACCTGAAAAATGTCAGAAACAATTTTGATCCGTCGCTGCTTTTAAACTTACCACCTGTGTAAACACCACTGCTCTTGATGGGAAACTCCTGGTAGGGACCGTCGACAGGGAAGTCGAAGCCCTCGTAGTTGTTGTAGGTGTGAGGGTAGGTAGAGCTGCCAGCAGTGTCGTCGTTCTGGTAGTACTGGCAAGCAGCGTTGGCAGCAGCGTTGACTTGAGAGGCGGAGTACCTGGTGCTGCCGCAGGTGGTGGCGGACTGACGGCTCTCAATGGGGCTGGCGACAGCCAGGCTGACAAGAGCAGCGAGAGAAGCGATAGACTAAGAATTGGGTCAGCATTGCTCTTGCTTGGGTATGCTTTTGGAGGTGTGTTGTACCTTGAAGAAGAGCATCTTGTCAATGGGTATATAACAACCAACGATGAATGAGAGCGTACAGGAATAGTTACATCATTGATAGAGTCCTCTCACAGATTTTATAGTTGATCATCTGTATGTCCTGTGTATACTCCGAACACCAAACATATCAGTCCATTGAAACCTCGGTGTCCCAAAACATGTAGATCTTCAGAGAGAGAGGCAGGTGGATGAACGCATGAGTCCGATTGGCCGCATAATTCACTAAGTTTCGAGATAGTATCACCACCTGCTTAATTCGGATGTAGGCCCGGTAGATGGGCAGATGTAGCTGGGCGTAGTCTGGCCAGTCACATCAAAATCCCGCACCGAGAGCGGGTCGTGATCGGCATATAATTGTCTCAGCCAGCGCCCATGTGTTGCTCTTATCGCAATCATTGGAGCCCTTTTGTATTTCATCCTCGGAAATCGGATGTGATACGCCGTGTTAGCGCCAATCGTCTATCTTGTAATTCCGCTTCTTGTCGCAATCCCTTCATCTTGCTTCCATTTCATGCTCTCTCTCCTTCGCTTCTCATCTCTCTCATTCATCTCCGCACGGAAAATGACCGATCTTACGAAATTACTGAGCGACAGTTCCGTGTCGGCTCAACAAGCTGCTGAAAAGCTCGCGAGCCCTTGTCTGGAGGCTATCAAGAAGAAGGAAGACGCCTCAAAGATTGAGGGGGAGTTTGACGGTCTTTGGTCTTCGGTGCTCTCCGCTGCCGAGCAGACCCCCCACGACAAGCAAGAGAAGCTAGTGGAAACCTTGCATGCGATAAAGAGCATTCCGCAATCTGCAGAGACAGCCAAGAAGGTTGTCGTTTGGGGTGAGGAGAAGCGCTGGGATGAGCTACCCATGTTTGGGGGTAAGGCACGCGAGCAGCTCGACATCGGTAAGCTCCGCTCTCCGACAATCATAGACACTTGCTGACTCTGATAAGCACAAGAAAAGTCGGATGAAGCCTTTGTCAATATCAACGGCTTCTTTGCGCGCGCAACTGCTGCTGGGGTTGATGACCTTAGCCTCTTCGCCATTTGGACCTTGCGCGAGGCGCTTGAGGACCCTGCTGCTGATAAGATCTCGGAGACGTCGCCCAAGCTATTGAAGGCCTCTTCTGTCTGGTTCATCTACGCCGCTGATGCTCTTGCTAAGGCGAGCAAGGATGGAAAGCAGTTTGACGGCAAAGTCGCCAAACCGGGTGCTAGCCTGACGGAGTTTAAGGACAAAGCCGGATGGAGGGGATTCAACAATGACAGATGGAAGGTCTGGCAAGACCGGTTCTCAACTCTGAAAGAAGCAGATATCTCGCAGGACTCTAAGTCCTTGGTGAGTCAGTCGTTGGATAGTCTCACCAAAGTCTAATAAATCAGCCATCAATTGAGTATCGCTCTCGCTAATATTCCCCCATGCTTTTAATTCAATCTCCTTTGTGCCTGCAGATTATACCAACCTGTTATTAGAAACCCTGCATTTGCATACATGATATTTGCGAATACCTTATGCAGTGTATCTTGGACATTTAATTGACAAAGAGCATTGTACTTCGCATCTACTACAAGCATCCGGTACTTGCAATATAGCATGGAAGAGAAATGCGCGAATGCGTACGTCTCCGTCTGTTGTTACTTTTCTGCTTTGCTGTCATTAGAAAGATCTTACTCGTTGATTGGCTCCAATCCCAGCATTTTCAACCAACAGCCTGATCTTGCACAGCCTTATGCTGCAGCTCGACGCAGCTCAGCCGCAATGAAATTTCCCCTCAATCAGTCGCCTTTTCTGACATTCATCATTCACCACGAAATAATGCTATCTCAGTAAAGTGTCGACATGGCGCTCTCTTTGCGCGATGGCGCTCGTCTCAAGCCCGATATTCGTCTTGCTCAAGCGGTATCCGAGTTCGAAGCAGCTCTTTCTTCCGAGCAAAAAGTGGCGTTCAGAGCCTCGCGATCTTCAGCTGCTAATACAGCTCCAACGATGTCTGATGTGATGCGTCTCACCGCTGAGATAGACTTGAAGGCCACGGCCCAGCATGGACGCGGAAGGTGCTTTGGTCCAAGAATGACGAATCTTCTTCAAGCAATCCAGCAGTTCGCTGCGCTAGGTGACGTCGTCGTTGGAGGCTCGCAAAATCTCATCGCGTGCGGTGTTTGGGCTGCTGCAAGAATGACCGTTCATGTAAGCGCATCCGAAACCACATTCACGCCTTTCCCATCGGTACTAATCAAATAATGGGCAGGTCATAACCGGATACTTCACCTATCTAGAAAAGCTTTCTTTTTTATTTATGACTGTCGGTCGAAACGCCCCGCGCTACCAGGCTATGGCCGCAATCTATCCCAAATCGAAGAACCTCCAGCGTTATCTGTGTGAATACTTCATTATTGTTACCAGACTATGCTTTCAGTCAATTTCATGGACACGCAAGTCCGCCTTCAGCCGACTGTCAACATCTATCAGCGATCCAGATATGAAAGAGTTCCAGTCAGAGCTTGACATATGGTCATCATCGATAAAGGAAGAGGCCAACCTCTTACTCAATCAGAAGATAGACGAGGAAGCCAAGGAAAATGCGAAATTTCGCACACTCACAACACTTCTGTCCGAATCTTCGTCACACCAGCGGAGAATCAAGATTTGTGCTCGCTTTCTACAGGCATGCTCACAGTACGATTATCGAACCACGTGGAAGCAAACAAGGAAATCTGGTACGACTCGCCTTTTGGGGTCCTTCTCTGAGTATCAACAATGGCAGTCTGACCAGTCCAGCCATGACTCAATATTATTCCGTGGAAAGCTAGGAGCTGGAAAGTCAGTCCTTTTAGCCAACGTGGTCGACGACTTAAACCTTCAAAATAATGCGATCGTCTTGTACTTCTTTGCTCGCTACGATAGACATGATGGCTTGAATGCTAGGACAATACTTGGATGTCTCATTAGGCAGCTTCTAGAGCACTTCATCGCCAACAGAGACTTTGACCATATTTTCCAAACCAATGCAACAATCCGGGATGTGGACGATGTTGTGGAGATATTCAAGCAAGTCCCACCCCACAATCAGCGCGTGTTCATCGTCATCGATGGTGTGGACGAATGTCCCATGCTGGAGCAACATGCCCCGCTGAAGGCCTTATCAATTATACAGCCATATGGTTACAAGCTCTGTGTCTCCGTAAGAGCTCTCGAGCAAACTCTGACATGGAAAGACCACACTTTCAGATTTAATGTTCCTCTTCCTGAGGACAACCCAGACATCTCGGATTATGTACAAGTTGAAGTGACCAGACGGATTCAAGAAGGCAGCCTTATTATTAAAGATCCAAACTTGATCCAGGAAGTAAAGGAGGAACTTACAAACGGAGCATGTGGCATGTGAGTACAGGCCTGACAGCTTCTCGCCTTCATCTATCAGACAGCTCTGACTCCCAATAGGTTCCTCTGGGCCTCGCTGCAACTTGATTCAATCTGCGCTGAGGTGACAGATCACGCAATACGCCAAACGATTTGGAATCTACCACTGGACCTAACGGAGACCTTTGAGAGAAATCTAGCCAAGGCCAGCTCAGGCGATACCAAGGGCTACCATATCCGTATTTTTAAGCTTTTAGCTTCGGCAAGAGAACTACTTACCACAGAACAGCTTCGAGAGGCTGCCAGTGTTGTGGTAGGACGAACAGCGTGGGATCCTGCAGACCAAATTGGCCGCATTGAACCCCTGCTGAGATTCTGCGGTAGCTTAGTGATGGTCGACGAGGAAGATGACACTGTTCGTTTCATCCACCATAGTGCACGAAGCTTTTGCCTCAACACACCGACCAACACTGCCGCATGGAGGTTCAGTAAGGATGAAGCAGAGAGATCAATGGCAGAAACGTTAGTGACTTATCTTAGCTACAACGTCTTCGACACAAGGTTAACTAGAAACGTCGTGCCAAAGATTGAGGCGAATGATATGCCCAAGAAAGTGGCGTTGAGCACAATGAAGACAAGCTCCGTCGGAAAGGGTATAACTGAAAGATTTTTGAAGCTACGGTCTCAACTAAGGCATGACGTTGGGCCAGTCCTAGCTGAATCTGTCAAAAGCCAATGGAAGGACGATTCTCAGCAATTCTTCTTACTCCCTTATGCGAGTAAGAATTGGATCTTTCATACCTCCCATATCCACTACCTTGATCCCCTTTGTCGTTGGTACAGTTTGCTCCAGCATCCAACATTCGGCATTGACCTCACCAATATACCAAGGAACTTCACTTTTGATTCAACTGCACAATTGGTGCCTTCGACGAATATGATATGGGCTTTGTCGCATGGCCATATGCTACTCCTGAAACAGGAACTCACAAAAGAACGGGGTGCTCGAATGATGCGGTCTTACGCAACACTTTGGATCTTTTTGCGGCATATTGCACCAGAATTTATCAATGCTGATATGGACTATGAACTCGTCCAATGGATATGTGGGATGCTCGTGCAGCTACGCATGAAACATCCAGCCAAGCGACATTTCTTGCTACGGCTCTCCGTCTTTGACGAGTTCTACATGCAAATAGTACGACAGGCTATCGAAACATTTGACATAGAGGCAGTCACCACCCTTCTGTCACGGGATGGCCTTGAGCAGATTGCACTCCAGTCTCTGAGCGAGGCTTTAGTCGAGCTGGCCATATCGTCTGGCAATTTATCCCTTCTCAACCTGCTGATACGGGAGGATTTCGCCGTGGACTTCAGGGCAAATAGCGCTACATTTTACAAGGTCATCACGTCAGGGATGCCAGAACCGCTTGTGGCAAGATTTGTTCACTGTCTGCTTCAGGGGAATATCGATCTATACTCTTTGTCAGATAGTCACTTCTATCTAGCGATCCAGCTGTTGAATATGATCGATTCTGAACAAGTCCTCAAGCTACTAGAGAGGATTCCATGGAGACATTCAGAGCGGCGCCGCCGAAAGATCGATCTCTTGTTACACAAAGCATGTGTACGAGGGGATCTTGGAATGGCACGAATGCTGACATCTATTGGATGTAATCCAAACACCTGCACAGACGAAGGTTCATGTCTTGATGTGGCGCTATACGGTATTTCGCATGATAGGCTCAACCTTGTGTGGCATCTCTTGGAGTCATCTGCACTGCCAAGCTACACAACTCTCTCTCGTATAGTGCTGCTGCGTCAATGGGCGTTTGTCGTATACTTCTTACCCCTAAACATATCTCCGATTGGCTCTTCGTCTCCTATTCTCAATTTCCCGTTTTTAGCACCAAGTTTCGAGATCGTGGTGAAAGATATGGGTGAAATTGAATACCCATTTCTTGCGCGAATTCCTGAAGAGACTCTGGGCATTGGTGCCGTCACCACCTTGTCACAGTTACCAATCGTGCAATCTAGATCTTGGGACGACTGGAACTTCTACTTCGTGACCAACTACCATAGGGGAGATGGATGGAAACCAATCAACGATCTTGAAAAGAAAAGACTATGCGAAAAGATACATAGAACCTTCTTCATGGCAAACTCATCGAAAGTCGAAACACCGGGTAACCTTGGTGACACCTCAACAGTTCAAAGGATGCCTGAAATAATGGAGGCTTCGATTGAATTTATTCACTCGCATCCGGATCTCAGTCCCTGGATCAAGCTCACTACGCCCAATACTTTGTCAATTATTGCTGAGATCTCTAGAAGATGGAATTGGCTATCTTCTATGGAGTCTGGCCGCGAGCTTACTCATAGCTGGGCAGCCGACACCACCGAAAAATCGCTGCATGCGATGTGGGATGAGTATGGCAGATTAGACAGCCTAGGCCTCTGGATGCTTCCTAAGACTATCGACGCTATCGAGAAACGTCGCTATAAGTATGCGCTTGTTCACAATGCGCTTACCGACGCCCAATGGGCAGTCAAAGAGCTCCAGCAGTCTTATCGTCTTCTACATAATCTACCCTCAGGCTACACATTAGACGTTTTGGAAGAAAGGCTCCCAGTCATTCATCCACCACGGTTCCAACAGTGGGATTTGTCTTATTTCAAAGTATATTCGTTTCGTTTCGCCTATATGAGCGTTCGGATCCAATGGCTACGGACATTGGGGTTGATGTCCATGAGGGGACTATTGGCAAAAGTCAGCATCCCTACAGACCTCTTATTGGAACTTGGCGATACAGTGATGGTTCTACCAAGCGCACTTGAAATATCAGAGCATGACGCATCAGCTTCACACGCGCATGGCATCATGCCATCGGTACTCGAAGCCGCATTTCTTGGCCCTGAATCTGAGCATGTTCTTGAAAGCTTAGTCGAAAGGCATCCACAATGGGTGAACGAGGTCATTGCCTGGATCGAGGAAGTGGATACTGGGATTTTCACGTGGTCCATGGGCCAGGAGGCGCCACTATCCTTCCTAAGAGCTTTCCAGTCCTTTAGAGACATAGGCACAACTGAGAGAGATATGAAGCTCTTAGAAGACGCTTTGGATATGTCCCGTGGTAGGATTTCAGAGCTGGAATAAGGACTCAGTCTCTTGTCTTCCCAGCTTCAGTTTGCCCTTCGAGCGAAACGCCGCCCAACGCACCTTTGCTTTTGCATATTCTTTTCCATTCCAATCCTTAATGACCGCATAAACCATGAATGAAGTTCCATCACATGATATCTCTCTCATACTCACGGTGATCTGGACGACCTTGGGAACTCGTAGCGGTCGAAGATATTGAACTTCTATGCCTTGAGTGGCTATCATATTCGTTATCAAGTCTAGCATTCCGAGATCCGTTTTAGGTGAGCACCTCCCGTCAACTTCGGTAGGGATCATGCCATGTTGAAGTCGAGCGTTGAGGATGCCGAGAACGCCCATGACATCGTCTAGGAGAGTTGCTTGAATACTGCCGTGGCAAATGTCCCTGAATCCGCAGACGCCATCGCCCGAGGCATAAAACACGTTGCGTGTCTCAACAGGGAGCCAGCGTGCCTCCGATTCGGATCTCAGAGTCGGCGCGGATGAAGGGTCGTGGAACAGCATGATGCGATGAGAGATGGTCGATGGCGAATTGAGTGTCTCGCTGCACACCTGTCCGGTACTGCCACGATCGTCTTGTTTATCGTCCAATCGAGGGTCGACGACTGCATCAGGATGTATGAATTGATGGCGGCACCATGGTAAATCGAAGAATTAATCGAGATCTTTCTGAGCACGGGGCATAATCTTCGGGCCAGGCATCTTTAGTGTAAAGTCAATGGAGTCAATCAAGGAACAAGTGAGATGCTGTGAAGCAGTAATGGTAACGTTCTAAGACAGGAAGTAATGAAAAGTGAGGGAAATAAAGGCAAAAGTCTCCTTGAAAATTCGTGGCAGTCTGATGGAGCCGAAAACAAGGCATCAATGTCGTAATTTGTCTCTAATCCTCGTGGAGCAAGAAAACATCAGACCTGGATACAGGGTATCAGAATAAACTCAGCAAAAGGTATCCAAACCTTAGACCAAGTTACCTAAGTCTTTTTATCATTTAGGATCGAGGTCCTGAGTCTTCTTTCTCTTTTTTGCATGTCCAGAATGTCACACACAAAACTCGCGCTAGTTTCCATGGCCAGAGTGATCCAGGACATCATTTTACGACAGGATGACCCCGTGGTTCTCTTAAGGGCTTATCTCATAGGTTGCTGGCAGTCTCTAAGAACAACAGCGACTCGGAGATTTCTTACGGCAACATACCCTCGTTTACCCAAGTCCGTGCCGGTCTTCTCGAAACCTGACAAGGTACCCTGTGTCAGCCGACTCTCCCAACACCGAATACTTGTCATCTACGCTTTCACACCATGTATTCATAAGCATAACTGGTTCTGAAACATTTAATGCTTCTCTCGAATTCCTTTTTTACTTCTATACGTATCAAATCAGTGCGCGACATCAAGGATATACCTTCCGAAAGCTCGCTATCCAGGTCGGTTACTTTGACGGCGACAAGCACGAAAGAGATAACTTGGACGCTCATGGGAAGAGATCTGGGAAGCTTATATGGTCGCTGGCAAGAACGTCTATATCAAGAACTGGAATGCCAATTTTGTTATGCTTTCAGCCAAACCAAAGCCCGGTCGAAGTGTTGGGGAATTTGAGCTGGCGGATATGGGCTTTCTTCAACATCACTTTCTAATCTATCACTTGGGACTTCTGGTTCTACCTAGTCCACAGAGTAGCACGTGAGAGTTCCTTCTTATGGAAATTTCGCTGAACCCATCATACAACTAAGCACCCCAGTATTCGTCTGACTGCATACGCAGATATGGAACGAGAAGTCTGGGACATGGTTAGTGCTCCTAAATTAGCCTAGGCTAAGTTAAGGACTCTCAACATACCATTCAACTTTTTCATGTTGTGGATATGCCTTCAGTATATCTTTTACACGGAAGTCGGCCGTCATAGCGGGCTCAGAATGCTCTATTTTCCTCCCTTGACTCTCAGCCCGATTTTAAGCTATTTTTATGCAGAGCTAACTATCGGGGATCATGACTCGCACCATAGATACGGCTGGAGGATTGCAAAGAACTATGGAAAACAGACAAGCGTATGGGATAGACTATTTGGTACATGCGGCGAAAGGATGGAGGCGAATGCTTTGAATATAGTTTATGAGTACAGGATAGAGATAATGCTCTCTTAGTTATAGTTCAGGTCTAATTTGAAAGGTAATAAGAGCCGAAAGCTAAGCGACAAGGCTGTCGTGGGGCCGTATCCTGTGCACGAACGAGTAAGGCGCGTGATGTAAGCATCAGTTGTCTGGTCTGTCACCTCAAAACGATACTCTCATGATCCCAGTTCAGGCAGTATACAGGCTGCCTTTACAGATCCCAAGATAAGCCTTTTGTCAAACACAGTCAAGACAGAGAATCGCAAAAGACGAAGATTCAGAAATAAGCTTGGATCCTTGAAAATTGTACTAAAACTACTGTTGCGGTCGCCTACTTCTTCAAAGTACCCGCAATCTGAGGCTTTAGGTACTTCGCGATGTAATCATCGTTCTTCCAGCCCGACCAATCAGCCTTCTTCAAGCCCCAAGAATCATCAAACTCTTGAATACCCTGACGAGTATAATACCTGCCAACAATGACCCAGATGAACCAACTAGCCTTGACCTCAGGCAGATACTCCGACAAGCAGCTCACATAAGTGTTGGCGGTATTGTAATCAGCACCATTCATAGCTTGGCCAAACTCAGTCAGCATGACGGGGAAGACCTCAGCGACGTTGGGGTCGCTCTCGTTCATGGCCTGGAAACCCTTGTTGTAGAGGTTGTAGCGAAGAGAAGAGCAGCTGGTTCCACTGTTCTCGTAGTTATGAATCTCAAGGACGAGCTTATCCTTGCCGTAGCCGACAAAGTCATCTCGGTTGAAGACTTCACCTCCTGGCTGGAGCTTCTCACCGGAGTAGAGGGGGGTGACGTAGGTGTCGTAGTTCATGCCGGAGATGACGATGATAGCATTGGGATCGGCCTCGTGGACTGCGTCAGCACCTTGACGCATGTACTTGTAGAGATCACTCCAGTTATATGACTTGTCACGGAGAGCATTGTTGTTTGTAGGCTCACGGGGCTCGTTGCGCAGAGACTGGGTGATCTTGGCAGGCCATTTCTTGCTCTGTTTATAATCAGTATGAAAACATCGGGTACAGGAACTGGTGAGAGCACATACGTGAGCTGCCATATATTTGCCACCTCGGACCCAGTTGTCGACATTAAACTGGGTGTCTCCCCACCAAGTGTTGCCATCTGTACCGCCGCAGCACCACTTAGCCTCGGAGATGTGGTTGTCGAGGTCAATGTAGATCTGTTGACGAAGACACTCAGCGGCAATGGCGTCGTAAACCTAACAGCCGGTCAATGTTGTTCCAATTATCAGTGCTTCATTGATGCTTACCTCAAGACGTGTTGTCTGAGCGGTGAAAGAAGGGTTGTTCTTCAACACCTTCTGAAGAATAATTGTACCATTCTCCTTTCCAAGACCTTCCTCGAAGGCAGTCTTGAGATCAACGTCTTTACCATTGTTGGCATAGATCTGATCAACAAGCTCAGTGGCAAAGGTGAGACGGATAGCGTTCATGCCAATGCTCTTAATATCGGAGAGAACATCCTTGATGGATTGGTACTGCAGACCTTCAGGCACCATGACTTCGCCGTGGCCGGGCCAGTTGGCTCCAGCGAGGCTAATCTTGTCACCATTGGCGTTGACGATCCAGCGGCCCTCTGTTTTGAAAGGTCCATTGGGCCATGCTGCTACAGCATTGCCGATGAGGCAGCTAAGTGCCAGGAGAGGGCTGACGAATAGCTTCATGGTGGAGAAAGATGACGAAGCTGGGAGTTTGATCCTGATTCGAAGGAATGAACTTGCATGAGAATCTTAGAGACCTTATACTTTTTCCAATACGACACCAAATTAAACTCAAAAACACCGACGCTCCGGAGCGGACCGAGAGTCTTGGCAGTTCTCATCTTGAATTAGACGCGCCACAACACCTGACGTATGTCCTCCTGAATTAATGGTACGAGCAACAGGGGTTACAACCACCGAAAAGCTGGGGAAGACAGATATTCCCCCAATCCAGGGAAACAAGCTGTCGATCTTGACGCTCTTCAGATGCTTGTCTCCCCCGCATAATAAACATCCAGCGTCGATGCGACCCTGGGCGCTTCGGCTCCGGTATCCCCGACCCCGCAAATTCCTGGTTAGAGATGCGGGGTGGCTATCACGAGTCTGAGTAGCGTGAGGGATCCTCGGCATTGGAGGCGCTAGAATAGGAAATCTTGGGCTTCGGAGCATTTGGGAGCGAGAATACGATGGTGAGAGGTGCGGATGGATAGGCGGAGATCTTCCCTTAATAAGGTAAACAGCCATGACCGTGCGGGTAAAAAAGCAGAATGATCTTTTTCAGAATGTCAACCGATTAGCCCGCTTAACTCACAACTTGGCAGCAAGTTCCTCGTGTTGGTTCTAATACCTCTCTACTTTACATTAATATTTCTTCAGCTTCTTCAACCATTCAAGTACAACAATATCTACAGCTATAGTTGACATGTGATGTCATGTCAACCCCGTCTCTTCAGGGTAGGTAGCTGCGATCCACCATAAACCATACTAGCTCATGGAGTCGCGTAAGAGTAGGGACATGCCATATGAAAGAGGGCAACATAAGACGGAATTTTTTTTTTTTTTTTTTTTTCCCAGTAGGTATTGCCATTTTTATAGTCATAAATGCCTTTCAGGCATCGTGAAAATTCTCGGTGTCCGCGCCATCTAAACAGCTGTAGTTTCGGGCTTCTGTCCCCAAACAACCTTTTGAGCAAAGTATCCGTGATGCTTCCCAGAGCGAATCTCTCTTCGGAACTGAGCAATATAAACAAGAATCTCCTCTCTCGTCCATCCAAGTGTATGCGCCATAAATAGAATGAAACCCTCGCTATCCGTCTCAAGACCATACTTGGAGTAAGCACCCATGCGCTTCTCAACGGGGTCCTTGGGCCAAGTTCCAACAGGGTTCTGGCACGTATGTTAGCACTACATGTCAAAAGTGTGGAGGGATGACTCACTCTGAAGTCGAATTCTTGGATGTTGATAAAACCAGCCTTTTCCATAGCCTTGCGCTGAGTACCGTCCTCAACGACACTGAAGCTTGTACCAATCTTCTTACCTCCCTCCTTGAAGAATTCACCCCAGTGACCCATAGCAGAGTTAGGGGCGACAGTACCATCATCGCTGCTTACGTTGCAGGAAGCTTCGTGGCTTTCAATCCAGGCGCCGGGTTTGCAGACTCTGTAGGCCTCGGAGAAGAAGGCGTCCCAGTCTCGTACACTACCCATCAACCATCTGACGTGGATGTAGTCGGCAAAGTCGGACTTGAAGGTCCATTCACGGGTACAATCTTCGATTTCACTGTACAAGGGTTAGCTCAGTTAGACGACTTGGAAACATCACGTACAATTGAACATTAGGGGGAACCCAAGAGGGTTGGATGGGAGAAAGGTCGGTTCCGATAATCTCAGCGCCAGGGTATTGGTCGGCGAAATCACTGAATGTCTGTTAGATAGTTCAGTGGATTGAAGGGCGCAACTTACATGGCCCAGATACCAGTACCGGTTCCGATGTCGATAGCTTGCTGTAGACCGGGTGAGTATTAGATGAGGTAGGTACACATGACAACGCACATGAAGTTTCTCTTCTTTTAGGGGAGCTAGGTGAAGTTTATCTCCAAGACCAAGAGTAAGGATATGGTGACTGATGATTGGTTAGATACTTCGGGATCAGGTTGTACTGTGAACTTACGTGAGATCCATCAAATCATTTTGCTGCTCGTCATTGGAGGCCCTTGAAAATGTAAGAATCATGAGGATGTCCAATTGAGATGCTGGTACTATACCAATATTGAGCATTTCCTTGCTCGCTGTGATAAGTGCGACCATGGATAGTTCTGTATTCGAGGATGCTGGAGGTGATGGAAGCCGTGGATGAGGCGTTATCCGGGTCGAGGGTTGAGTCAGCATCGGTATTGTCATCATCCGCACCCTCAGCCTCAGCCTGTGCTTGTTCCTGCAGTATCCAATAAGCGTCTCAATCACATCTAATTCGGTTCCCTTACGCACCTCATTGATCTGTGCCCAATGCTGCGGGTCAAGAATAGGACCCGACGTGGCAGCGGGTGGAGAGGGTGACTTGCTAGCGGTAGGAGAGCGGGATTTGCTAGCACGTGGAGAGCGCGACTTTGACTTGGTGCGTGGAGCAGCCTCAGCTGAGGCTCGGCGCGTTGGCTCAGCTGTTTCAGACATAATTCCGTCCAAAAGAGCAGATAGATCTACAGTTGGAGTATTGCGCAGCGGTAAAGAGAAAATGAGAAGAATATGAGGGATTAAAGATTGGGAATAGAGGGCTTGATTCGTCTGGCAGGGTAGTACGGACTAAATACCACCCCGGGAACACCCATGTGACTGTAGCTCTCACGATTGGCCTGGAAAGTTTTAAGAGCTTCCTGAAAGGGAACATCCCATGGGTCTAGACTGGTGGCACTGAAGGGTAAGACCACGAAGCAAAATGGATATGAAGTCAATAAAATTAGTTTGTGTATACATTCGAACCACTGTCTATCTAGCTTATGAGCTATAGTTCCAATAATAGTTGAATAACTGACTGCAATGCGATCTATAGCTTATTGTTTCAGGAATTGGCGTCTGGCAGCTAGCGACAGTGGGGCTCATGGTTTCGGACACCACCCAGATCAGGCTAATGGCCATTTCTTAACAAGCCACGCAGCACCTGGAAAAGATATCATCCGTCACGAATAAAATGTCGAAAGCTCATACGATTATCACTAAAATCAACTAATTATGTGCAAAACTCCGCCGCCCCTTGATCTACCGAGTTAACATGCTCTGAATCATCGATATCACCAATATGTAACCCCATCGCCATACCCCGCGCCATGTGAACAAGCATATGGCAATGCAACGCCCATATGCCCGGGTTATCAGCCACCAACGCCAAAACGACATGTCCTCGCCGTGGTACACTAACAGTATCCTTTCGCACAGGAAACTCAACATTCAAGCCGTTTGGTGGCGCCTTGTCTGTGTACGGATTATAACTGCCCCAACTCCCGCGACCTGGATTTCTATATGATGATAGAATGTAGAACGGATGTCCATGAAGATGAAACGGATGCGCGCCATCATCTAAGTTGTTGATGATAATGTCAACTCTCTTCGGTTTCCTGTCCGACATTCCGATAAATGGGATGAGTTGGTTCTCGTTCCATGAAGTTTGGTTTTGAGTCAGTAGAGGTGGGTTTTGTGGCGTCCAGGATGTATGGTTGATGAATCCGACTGGTGCATAGTCCATGTGCGCCAGCTTCTCGACTTTAGCGTAAAGCAGGATAGTCTGTTCTGCCTTTGCTGGGAGGTCAGATACCTTGGTTGCAGCTTTGAGATTCTGCGAGTCAAGGACTTCGATCTCATCTTGTTCTAAAGGATAAGGAATAGGTTCATTGAATGATCCCTTTGTGCTTGAGCTGAAAGTTGGGAAGCTTTGAGTTGGATTCAGTGCTGGGTTGGGATAGCCAAAGTTTCTACCAAGCTTGTTAGTCCTGGTCTCGATCAATATTGGAATGCATGGATACGAACTCGTCATCCAGATAAATGGTAAGCCAACAGTCTCCCGCGTGGTGCCCCTTCCACTCCACATCGAGGCCAACTCTTTCACCAGGGTACAGAATGCCGACTGTTTCAGTAGCTTCAGACTTGACAGGGAAGCCTCCATCCACGCGAACTGGTCGAAGGATTGCTCCACCAACCTTCAAAGAAAGGCCTGCGACGGAGCCTGTGTTGACAACTCTGAGTCTGACCTTATTCTCGCTACCAGACGTCATGAGCGGTTTGAGGTCACTAAAATGGACCTGGGAGCAGACAACAGGTCTCGCAGGAACAGCCATGGAACAGTTGAAGCGTCCCTGTCCATTAATCAACGATGAATCTGGGACGGGTTCATTCCCTCGACTACTCGCATCGGCATACCAGCGTAGTACTTCTGTTTGATTCCGATGAAACCAATCGCCGATCATGAGTAGATAATCTTCTGGTGGGACGTCAACTTCATCTGGAGAATGAACGACGAGACCTCCCCATAGCCCATCAGCGCGTTGAACATCGGAATGGGAATGCCACCAGAAGGTCCCATGTTCTTCAGCGCCAATGGTGAAGTTGTAAGTGAAACTTCTACCCGGAGAAATAGGACATTGTGTAAACCCAATAGCACCATCCATACTGTTCTGATTCTTCATGCGCAAGCCGTGCCAATGAAGAGATACACCTTCATCTTGAAGGCCGTTGTGAACATGAATCACAAGTCTGTCACCGGACCGGGCCTCTATGAGCGGTCCTGGAAACTCGTCTGCGACAGTCAGTAACAGTATGCGCCATGTTTGATGAAGACCTTACCGTTGACAAGGTATACTCGCTTCTCAACACCATCTGGTGATCTGGTTCCAGCTGTGATAGTCCAGTTGAATGAGAGTGTTGTTGGGGAACGTGATGCATGATCCTCAGAATGGAGTCGGTACCCAAGATGTCCGGTAGCATCATCACTCAACTGGTTGCTTAACGGACCATGCAATGCCACTACGACCCCGATTGCCGATAGTAGTGCGACCACGATAAGAGCTGCTATCCATCTCCAACCGCACGTGCGACACACCGATGGCGGGGTTCGATCATCTCGCACCTTGACCTCCTCTCTCAGTTCAAACTCCTCAAGCAGAGCATCAGCTTCTTCATCGTGAGCGACCATTTTGACTGCACTCTTCAACCCAAACTCTCAAAAGCGCATGATCGAAAGGTTTTTTGTGATGGAATCGAGTCACATTTTCGTGCCGTACATCCGCATCCCGATAAGAAAAGTCCCGAGCGCTTGTGATCCCAAATCTCACAAGGACCCCCCACGAGATCAATCCCCGGCCGCTGATTGGCTCGCACCATCGGTCAGCGAATTAGTTTAGTATTAAAGCAAGACCACCCAACTTGGGAAAGATATTCAACGTTGCAATTTACATTCGATGCATGATCATCTTGTTCTTGCTAATCAGATGGATATGATTTGGAACGTGTGAGTTGAGAAAATCTTGTGATCATCGCCAGATCTTGCGGTGCTACGCTACTCCACCGTCAACGGGGTCCTTTTTTTTCGATTCTGCTTTTTCGTACGATTATTTCCGATAAGAATAGGGACGTATAAGTTGCCAAGATGTGGCAGTGTCTTGAGTCTTGGCTCCTCTGGTTTTACCAGCTGGTTAAGGATTGGCCTTGGTTATCAGACATGATTTTCTCTCCGAGACTTCGTTGGGCCCTCACAGCCCTGTTGGCGGCTTCGAAAACGGCCAGGACTGAGAGCCTGGCTGATATCGACCATGTCATCTTGTTTATGCAAGGTAACAGGCCTTAATCAGTCTCTCATACCAGCTTTCTAATATGTCATAGAGAACCGTGCTTTTGATCACTACTTCGGTACCATGCCTGGAGTTCGTGGCTTTGCTGATCCAAACGTTCAGTACAACAACGGCATCCCTGTCTGGAAACAGCAAGTCACTCCTCAACAGAGCAAAGACACTGATTACATCACACCTTGGTACATCAACTACCTCGGTGGAACATGGCCTGAAGCCACTCAGTGCATGAGTGCCGGGTCCAACGGCTGGGATGCCAACCAAGCTGCTTGGAACCACGGCGCCAACAACCAGTGGGCAGTAAAGAACACTCCCTACAGTATCGGCTACTACAAGCGTGACGATCTTCCTGTTCACTTTGCTCTTGCTGAGGAGTGGACTGTTGGCGATATGTACCAAGAGTCCGTCATCGCTTCTACCAACCCCAACCGTGTCATGTGGATCAGTGGATCCATCAACGTCCCTGGTTCACCTCAGACCAAGGATGAGGGTGGATACCCCTACATCGACAATAATGAGACACCTGGTTGTGATAAGAACGGTATTAACTGTTACCCTCTCAAGTGGTCTACTGCCGCTGAGAAGTACGAGGCTGCTGGTGTCTCATGGAGTGTCTTCCAGGACGCTGACAACTTTGACGACAACCCTTATGCTTGGTTTGAGCAGTTTCAAGACTCCAAGGCAGGATCTGACTTGAACAAAAAGGGCATGAAGGGACAGTCTTTGGACGCTTTCTATGCTCAGGCTGCGGCTGGAACTCTGCCTGAGGTCTCATATATCGTTGGCCCCATGCAGCTCTCTGAACATCCCCCTTACTCCCCACACGATGGCTCTTGGCTCCAGCGAAAGGTTGCCGAGGCTGTCATCAACTCACCCAAGTACTCCAAGTCAGTCTTGATCATATCATATGATGAGACGGGTGGCTGGGCCGATCACGTTAGCCCTTACACCTCCCCCGATGGTACTGCTGGTGAATGGATCAATGATCCCTATGGTGCAGCTGGCCGCACTGCCACCGGCCCAGGCTTCCGTGTCCCCTTCTACATCATCTCCCCATTCACTCGCAAGGGCGGTGTTTATACTGAACACGCCGATCACACTTCTCAGGTGTCCTTCATTGAGAAGTGGCAAGCTGCCAAGGGTCGAGATGTCACAACGGACGAGATGGTTCCCTGGCGTCGCGAAAACATGGCTGATCTCGTCAACGCCTTTGACTTCAAGAACCCTGACTACAGCATCCCCAATCTCCCTGAAGCTCCTCAACCCCATACCAACAGCAAGGGTGTCTATGATGGGTCATCATACTGTTCTTCTCAGTATGGCAACGGTCGACCTCCTGTTCCCTACACTGGTGTGGGTGCCAATAATGACACCGCAAGTCTTGCTGAGGCTGGTTTCAAACCTGTTCGTGGACTTCTAACTGAAGGCCGCACACTTGTCCTTGAGTCTTCCGACCAGGCTGTCAGCGCTACATCGTACAGCAGCAAGGTATCACTGAGCAGGGCATCAAAGAACCACGATAACATGCAGCATGGATGGGTTCTTCATGCCGTGGACATCGGTGGCGACCAGTTCACCATTAGCTCTGCCAACAACGGCCAGTATATTTGCAAGAATCTTAAGCTATGCAAAGGCTCTGGTTCTGCTACAGTGTTTGTTGTGGACTTCAAACCAAGCAAGGGTCACTCTTTCAAGGATCAGAAATCAGGGGAGTATCTAGCCAGTGGCCGAAAGGAGAAGCTGGGTTGGCAGAAGAGCCAGACCTTCTGGAAGGTCTTTAGTGTCACGTACTGATTCGAGGAGATTCAGAAGACATGGTACATGTAACAAGGACATAAACGAACATATTGACCGTGTTAGGCCACGAGGTCATACATCCTAAACTATGAAATGAAACTATGTTCGTTATCCTCTCAGAGGCTCACTAGCTTCAATGGATATATCATCAATAGTGACCATATACCAACGACACCTCATCCTGCGACCTATGCCACCACGGCGGTATTCCTCATTTGAGCTTCTCAATAAGCTCCTTGGCCTCACGCTCTTTCCGACATGCCGAGTATTCGTCGGTACCCTTTACAGTGTCGAAAGAGTCTACTATACCGATTGAACAATTTGCGAGGTCGCCCGTCGAGTTGGCCTCGTGGCACCAGGTTAGGCTGTTTCTGACTGAACATTCCCATGTACATGTTATACATTGGACAGATGTGCGGAGTCGGTAACACATGGTTTTACTAAGCGTTCTAGTTTGTATGTAAGAGATGTTATGAGCTGGGGACGCTAAATGCCAGATATAGACATATGAGAATTATTGATGTTTGACTGTGGAGGAATATATTCATTTTTGTTGCTACGAGTCGGATTTTATAGCCCTGTACCAAAGCGTTAACTACCTACTGTTTCAATGTATAGCTATTGAACAAACATTGTGACGCACATAAATAAGCAGTCTTTTTCACTACCAATGAGGTCTGTAAGCCAATGTGACCACTTGTCCAGAGATAGTCGCTTAGTGATCCTGGGGAGCTCTAGAAGACATGGCATGAGTAACAAGGAAGTCACAAAATTGAATGATGGTTATGGCCAAAAGATTATATAACATCTGCTATAGAATTACCTGTCTCCAAGTATCTAGGCAGGTTTACTAGTAGCAAGGTAACATGTAAATGATGACGGCAGTAGTGATAAAGGCCGCAACGTAGGGGCTTGACATATACAAATGGTGTAGTAACAGCTCATCCTGATGGCCACGCATTCTTACCTTATGACAAGCTTTAACTGCCGCTCCTTCTCCTCACGTTTGATGCGGCATGGATCGCATTCGGCCTTCCCCTTTTCAGTGTCGTTATCCTTCCATATGCCAATGGAACATCTTGCGTCCTTTCCGTGCCCGTTGACCTCGCGGCACCTATCTAAAAAAGTTCGATTTGACATTTCTGTAGTACATGAGATGCATTGAATAGATGTGAAAAGAAGCCGACACATGGTGATAATTATGTCTTGCTGGTTATAAACAGAATTGCGGGTTGTGGTATGAATTTGAAGCTTGGAATACTAGAGGGGATATGCCGAGTTCGTTGAAGTTTGGAAGTAGAAAGACGCCCGTATCCTTGGGGCTGCGAGGAGGTTTTTATAGTCCCCTGTTATAGTGTCTGTAGTGATTTAATGCAGTGATTGACAAACGCGGCGATACACACAGACAAGCCCCCCTTTCCACATCTAGTGGCATCTGTAAGTGAATGTGATGTTGTTTGTAGGAATGTTTCGAAAAGGTCTACTCAATCCATAATCCTTCGTCATCCAACAATAGAGTATCCAGCAGTCTCCGCTCTTCTGCAAGCTCTCTAGTCTTCTTCGAACAGTTGGTGCATTCCCCATTTCTGGTCTCCTCTCGCTCAGGCATGACACGACCTGATCCACATTGTCCCCAATGAGACTCTTTGTTGGCGATTATACATAATTTGATATCGAATCTGCCTGAGTATTTGACTCCGCATGTTTTGCAAAGAAGTGATATGAAGGTCTGGGAACACATTTTGCAAAAAACGGCTTTCCTTTGCGATTACCTTCGCGGTGGAGTTATACAGGTAGATTTCTGTTGATGACGGTCATTGGGACGAAGGCGAAAGTTATATAGTAATTTTTTGATGGACGTCTCAATGATACGATGTACAGCAAACTAAGTGCAGTGATGAACTCATGAACAACAGCCTTCATTCACCTTCGATTGTTCGCGTGGCATGTTCACAAATTATCGTCATGCATAATCAGAAGGTGATCATATTACGGATTCTGCTATTGATACAACCACGCTTATGAATCACAACCCGAATAGGTCTGGTATCTAGTTCACTGTCTATTGAACCAATCCTCCAAAGCTATGCCAATTCTACCTACTCCTCCTGAATGGTCGCGAGTGCTGCCATTCTCTCCTCTTCCTCACGCTTCTCTCGACACTCATTACATTCTCCTCCCTCCTCTTCGAGTTCTATTTGCATGACTCCCGCGTCGCACTCTCCCCACTCAGCCATTTCTGGTAAGTTATCGCAAGTGTCAGTGGTCGAACTAGTCTTGTACGAATGGCGGCAGGTCGAACAGAGAGTAGACAAATGATAGTAATAACACATCTTGAAAGTTACCACGCTTAGTAATTTCTGTGAGGTCTAAAAGAACTGAGTATTCCGGTCAGATGTTTTATTTCAGTCGAGGTTGTTAATATTGAGATGTTTACAATTGAAGATTCTCCCAATCCGCCAGAACATGACAATATATAGTAGGGGCTGAAGCTGCGGTTCACGGTTTAATCGCCAGGTTGATACCGACAATGGAGAGTGAAAGGAGGTTTGTTGCTCCTTGGTATATCTATGAACTATGACATTTTCACTCACTCATACGCATCATCCGTCGGCAGTAAGTATGACGAGGCGCTCTTAAATTAAATAACGTACTAGCCTATGGGCACTATAGTGAGCATAAATAGGATGAGATTATATAAAATATGTAGTACTTGCAGAAGTGAATGGTACCGCCCTTATCATCAACATCCTCCAATTACTGGAGTGAAAAGTCATCAAAGACGAAGTCAGGGAATCCACTTTCGTCCGTGCACTCAACAGTGATGGACATGGACTCAGCCGAGTCACCGGCTGTGAAACTGTAGTCAAAAGACTGATACTGATACGCAGTGATTTGGCCGTCGAGCTCGAGAGTTTGAGACACTGAACCAAAGACAATCTTCAATGAGCAAGTGCTGGGCACGTATGCAGATCCAGCTGACCAGTTAAACTGAAGAGTATACGTCGTGCCTGCGTTCAGGGGACTGGCCAGTGGCTTGGTGAGCGTGGCGGACTTCCTAGTGGATTCAAGTTGAACGTATCTGGCTCAGTTAGGATATTGTTACTCAGAAATTAGAGGGCCAGAAACTCACAGGAAGTTGTCGCCAGAGTTGGATGAGGGACCGTCAGCCGTGCTTCCAGCTCTAATTGTCATGCCATTGGTGCCAAACCAAGCATAAGTACTATCATCAGTAGCTTGTATCTCAAAGCTGGGGTTCTCAATGAGCGCCCCAGTCACGGGATATGCCTCGCAGCCACCAACCCTGATCAGTGCCGTGTCATCGACGTAGACTGATCCAAGGACTGTGTTATCATCTTCATAATCGCAATAGAAGACAATTTGCATTAGCATATTTCCGGCAGGCATTCTAAAGCGAACTGAGTAGAGAGTGTAGCCAGTCGACGAAGTTGCCCCAAAGTCGAGAGTTCTCGCTTGGAATCCTAGGTCGTTATAGCCAGCGTAGATATAGCACTCTCCGCTATCTGGTAGAGTCTTGGGCTTCCAGAAGAAATGGTAATCGTAGAGCTCGTTTTCTACTAGATTTGATGCGTCGATATTTTGCTGGAGGAAAATGCCATCGTCCGCAGTCCCACTGGGGAAAAGTCTGCCGGCTGTTAGTACAAATAATCCCAAATTGAAAGCTTTGTGGGAACATACGCCTCCCACTCTCCAGTTCTAGCATTGGATTGGTCGTGTACAAAGTCGCCCCTGTCGTAGAAGGCCCATGCCTGGTCGTCCGCATCAGCCTCAAAGCCAGGGACTTGGACCAGATTGACAGGGCAGTTAGGTGTCTCTGGCTCAGCGGGAACAAGTAGCGTAGACTTTGGGGGATCATTGGGGTCCACGGGAGTGGCATCACACTCGTTGTTAGAGTCCATAACTGAAGCATCGTCGATGTTAACGTTGGCTGTGTATCCATTGCCTACACCAGGACAAGAAACGCCGATCTCAATGGCCGGGTCCAGGTTATCCTGTGCAATGAAGCTCGAAGTGTATTGGTGGTATTCAGAGTCAGACGGAAGCGACACCTGCTTCAATGTCGTGTAGTAGTCGAAGGTAGCAAATATGGTGCATTGGGTGTCGACTGATGGAGGGTTTGCGACAGCATACCAGAAGCTGATAGTATACTCTCTTCCTGGGGTTATGTGAATACGCTGCTCCATACGTCGTTCCTCTCCGTCAGGCACAGGTAGAACACTTTTTCAGATTAGCTTGCGGTTCCGATAAAGTGAGAATGACAACGTACCCTATGTAATCACCAGTTCGAGCTTGGTCGGGATCGTATTCTACATAGCCACCGCCCCAGTAAAATCCCCAGACCTCTCCATCGTCTGAAGCTTCGAAGCCAGGCTGTCTGAGTAGGTTGGTGGGCTCAACACAGACCGAGGTTGTGGTTGTAGGCTCTGACGAGGTTGTCGTGGCGTCCGTGGTGGTGGTAGGATTGGCAGTTGTTGTAGTATCAGCAGATGTTGTAGATTCCTCAACCGTAGTAGCTTCGGTGGAGGTCACGCCAGTAGAGGCCGAGGTTTCAGCAGTGGTGGTCGGGACGCTGGATGTTGTGGTGTCAACGGATGCAGATGCCTCAGTAGACATGGTCGAAGCACCAGAGGTCGTGGACTCTGCGGAGGTCACAGCATCGCTTGACGTGGAAGGGCTGCCAGATGTAGTGAGGTCGACAGAGATCGTATGACTACTGGAGGTCTGGATAGTTGAGACAAGTAAGGTTGTCGGGTTGCTTGAGGAAATGACAGTTTCACTGCTAGATACAGATTGAGTTCCAGAGGTCTTCGTATTGGCATTAGTTGTTTCATCAGTCAATGATGTCAGGTCCGTTGATGCCGATGTGACGATGCTACTACCAGAGGCAGAAATCGAGACAACTGGAGCGGAGGTCGTGGTTTCGGTGGCCGACGCGCTCAATGAAGTCCTGGTCGATGGGCGACATAGACCTGCGTTGACTCCCAGGATGTTGGCGGCCGCATAAGCGACTCCAAGAGTCTTCAGCGACACCATTTTAAAAGAATGGCTATTAAACGAGTGACTAGTTCACGACTTGGTGAACAGCGGGATGCAGTGCTAGAAAGATGGCTTGACAAGGGAGGAGCCACAGAACATATAACGTCCACGGGAAAGTCGGAGAAAAAACCCCGTATCACGCCAAGTCGCACCACAGAGGATTTATTAGACCTAAACTGCCAACACGATTCTAAATCGGTCATTAACCGCTGACTGTTGATCAGCTGAATTACTGTTAGCGAGCTCGTGAAGGATCAATAGCTTGGTTGACCTTATCTAGCGTCTAGCTAAGATTGGGTAGAATACTGAATGTGGATCGGAAGTAACTGTATTGAGACATTGGGGGGCGTTTAGCTGCTGTGCCTTGCATAATTAAAATTTGTGAACCCCTGAATTTTTATCCTAGCGTCGTGCTTTGTTGTAAGACACTATTGATTTCAACAGAAACTATTGACTGATCGCTAAACCTCACTGGATATCAGCCCAAGGTCTTCCTTTTCTGGAACTCCTTAAGCCCGGTGATTCCGGATTATAATCCTTATGTAGCATTTAATTGGTTGGTTGGCTGTCACGTCACCGACGTACAGCAACGTTGTCGGATCAAAAGATCTGTGCCAGTGAATGCGATGATATCGAATTCAGTTGTGTAGGTGACCAACACTAGACTAGTCGGTGAACAGTCATCAAAGATTGTTTAGTAGGCTCTGGTGGACCTGGCCAGTGGCTCTGGTTCTCTGACTTCGCACTGAACCCGTACTCTTGGACTGGTCAGGGAAACTTGGGTAGAGAAATTGGCGGACAGCGTCTGAAAAAGATGTCAAGTGCCAGTGGACTCAAGTATGACAATTTGACTGACATCTTCTGGGAAGATCCGAATCAGGAAATCCGGTTCACTTATGAGCTTTCCAAGTAAGCAATGGACGCCAGTATATCAGCGAATGTCGTGGACTTTGAGCTGAGACCTGAAGTAATCCGATTAGATTGCGCCATTCATTCATACCCAGCCTCGCCAGCTGGGTATTCTGGGATTTTCTGAGTTTTGCATTGTAGTTGGGAAATATTGCGAAACCTCTTGACTGAGTTAATTTTACTTCTGTTGCAGTCTATCTCTTTTGTCACGATTAGCACCAGTACTAGCAACCACACACAATACATAGATTATGGTGATGGTCTCAGCCACAGATAGCCTCCTTATTTAGCCTTAGAATACTGTAGGGGCCACTGAACTTTCACACCCAAATTCTTCGCAGCCGTAAGTACAAACTCTGTGTCTCGTAGGAACTGTCTCCCAACCATGACCAAGTCCGCCTGAGGCTCTTGATATCTTCCCCTCTCATCCTCTCCGTTTGTTCCGTTCGTCTTCCGTACTGTTCTCGAACCGTCATTGCCACGAACGACACTCTCAGCCATGGCAGGGTTATCAATGAACCCCACTGCGGCAATCAACAGGTCAACACCATCAGCTTTAATAGCTTGTCGGATCTGGTATGCAAGATCGATCTGATAGTAGGGATGGATGTCGATCTTTTGGTCATTATGATTGCCACCAGATGAGACATTAAGAACGTCAACGCCCGCCTGGGGAAGCAGTTTAGCCAACTTTATGGACTCCTCGAGTGTCCAGCAGTCGTGGCCGCTCCATTCCATCCACTCAATGGCAGAGATGCGCAATGAGAGAACAACAGTGTCCGGTATGGCATCCCGGACGGCTTTCAGGACACGAAACAAGAAGCGAGTTCTGTTCTCGAAAGAGCCGCCATATTCGTCCGTTCGACGGTTCGTGAGAGGGGATAGGAAGGCGTTGATTAAGTATCCGTGGGCGCCATGGAGTTCGATGAAGTCTTCTACACTTAGTTACTATCCAATGATCGGGGACAAGCGACTTACCAACGCCGGCTTCAGCAGCTCTTTTAGCGGCACTGGCGAACTGATCAACCGCAAGATCAATTTGTTTATGTCCCATCTCTTTCGGCATAGGATACCCAGGGCCATGACAAATCGCACTCGGCGCCCAGACATCATCCGCCCATCCGCCAGAGTCATCATTTGCAAGAGGGAAGTGCACCATCTGGTCGCCTTTAGCAAGCCACGGCGGGAGCATAGAACCTTTGCGTCCAGAATGACAGAGCTGGATACCCGCCTTCTGCCCTTGGACATGAATATAGTCAACTACCCGCTTTAAATGTGCAATCTGGCTATCCTTCCAGAGACCTGAATCTCCAGTCGAGACGCGAGCATTGAGAGCTACAGCGGTAGCTTCAACGATGACCAGTGCGGCACCTTTCGTAGCGAAGGAACCATAATGGACGACATGGAAGTCAGTCAGATGTCCATCGTTGGCACTGAACATTCCCATGGGAGAGACTGCGATGCGGTTTTGGAGGGTAAGACCTCGGACTTGGAGAGGGGAGAAGAGGGCCGACCGGACTTCGTTTTCTACGAGTGGTGTGCCAGGCACTGGTACCACGTCAGGATATAATGAGATCGTCTTTCGAAAGGACATTTTTAAAGGCAACTGGTACAAGGTGGCGTTTTCAGTGTCGTGTCTTTGAGGTTGGGAAGCTTGACGCAGACAATCACCTCTCATGGCGGAAAGGGCGAGATTTATACCTCAAAGTCACTACACAGCAATTCTCTTCGGAATTTCCCGTCCTAAAAGTGCCTTCAAGGTATTACCAATCACCTCTTGCTCGTCAAACTTGTTATAGAAAGATCCCTTCATCCATCGAATACACGACTCTCGGCTTGACACTTTGGGACTAGCGCGTTGAATTGAACGAGGTGGCCAATGGACCGCACGGATGAGACTCCACAATGCGACAATCGTCCCATTAGTAATACTTGTCGTGTAGTCATATCGCAATTCTTCACCCCTCGAGCCTTGAAACGAGCTGATTCACTCACTTTCCTCGGTTCTTCAACTAGTCTCTGACGATGAAGACCACGGGGCTCCGGAAGAAAAGATACGCGACCAAGGGAAAAACCGGCTGTATCACCTGTCGGTTAGTGACGACCCTTGCAACAAAAGCCAGTAACTAACCATGACAGCATCCGTCGAGTCAAATGCGATGAAGGCAAGCCAGGTTGTCAACGCTGTGTCTCCACTGGCCGCAAGTGCGATGGTTATGACCTCACTCCCCTGGCCCCCAGCGGGAGAGTTCAACTTCAACCGATAGTTTCTGGAGGCTGTGATCCAGAAAGTCAAGCCATCTACCAATTCCGAACCAGAATCGCAACCCTTATCGCCTCTTCTTTCGACGCCCAGTTCTGGACATACGATGTACTGCACAAGTCAGATACATACACGCCCGTCCGACACGCCCTAGCAGCACTCGCGTCAGCATACCAGAAATCAATCCTGCTAGGCATAAAATCCAAAAGCTGCGATATGTTTATCTTTTCCCAGTACCAAAAGGCCATGAGATCTCTCTCCTTCTGCTTTCAGGAGACCAAGGCGCTCTCTGCATCTGCGAAGCTGGCTGCCCTGGTTGCGAACTTCTTGTTCACGTACCTTTGCTCTTTGCAAGGACTTCGTCAAGAAGCTCTCGTTCATCTGAGAAATGGCCTGGCACTAATTCATGAGTGGGGTGATCTGAGATCACAGGGCCAGCATATGGTTACAGATATACTAGGGCTGTACATGAGATTAGACACACAGACTCGCGTCATCTCAACAACCGACGGCACGTCCCATTGCTGGGGAGGTCGCTCTCAACAAGGAACTTTGCAGGGTATTTCTGATACACCCTCCGTGTGCTCATTATTACGGCAGCTTGATGCGATACATGGCCAATTACTTCAACCTCCAAATATCAAAGCCTCGTTGATGTCCACCGAGCACTCCCTGAAGCTTTGGGACTGGAAATTTGAGAGCCTAGGCGTCATATCTCAAGAAGAGGAGAAGCATGTGACCGCCCTCAGGATGCGACGGATAATGGTCGAAGTGACCCTTAAACTGGCAGCCAACACAAGCGATGGTGCAGCAAGCAATGTTGATACTAGTTGCACGACCATTCTCGATCTGGCCCTCCAGTTAATTCATGAACTTGGTCTTCGACCTGCACAGGCTGGGTTCTATCTGGCGAACGGTCTTGTCGAAGCACTCTACTTTGTTGCTATCACCAGCGAGGACTGGGACTTACGACAGCGGGCCATACATATCTTGCGACAATATCGGTTCACTGATGGAGTTTGGGGGAGTAATGCAGCTGCAGATCTGGCAGAGGGACGATTACAGCGGGATATCTACAGCTATCGGCAGCAGCTCGAGGCATAAAATCTGCCTTGAAGATACAAATGGTATCATTTCATGTAGTATACAGTGGTTTTCCCTTTCTAATACCATCATCTCACTCTATGCTTGCTTGAAGATCGTGATGCCCTGCTGCTCAGAATACCCAAGGAAAAGTCTTAGCTTCGGCAAAATATCCGAAAATGCAGGAAACTTCCCCAGATCCAAACCCTTCCCATCCTCTCCATCAATCTTGAATGGTCTCATAATGAGCTTATTCTTTTTAATATCCTCCAGCGAAAATTGCAGTGGCAGGATGCAAGCAACTTGAGGCGTCTTCAAATTTTTGCCCATCATTCCAGCGATCTGATCCAGCCAACCTGGCACTGCAGGATCAGCAAATGACATGACAATGCAGCCACCTGCCTGAACCAATGGATCTCTTTTGTCGGCATTGGGTTTTGGGAGCCATAATTCGGTCTTGATTTGTGATAATGCGAGTTTGGTCTGTTTATCCAGAGATTTCCAGATTGCGATACCGTAGCCGTCTGCTTGGTGAGAGTCGACGGCAAATATGTAACACTTGTTGTATTTGTGTTGGTCATCGAGAATCTGATTCGATTTGATTTTGATAGTTGCGCATGAAGCGATGGGAGAAAGTTCAATGACGTGGTCTGCTGACTGGCTACTGGTGTTCTTCTTTTCTGTATCATTTGGCTCCAGGTTCTCATTCGAGGCCGCATCGTTGTCGTTGTCAATCCTTTGAAGAGAGTTTAATTGCCTCCGTACAGTGGCTTCATCGCCGTGAAGAATGGCTACTGCCAAGAGTACTTGCACGCCGAGTAGAAAGGTCAGACCAACTGCGCTCCAGACATAGGGTGAAGATTTGGCCGAAGCCTGTACCCATTGTATGATGGCATACACGCTCTCATCCATCGCACACTGCTGGAAATGTTGAAAGGGACAAGAAGTCTTCCAAGGGTTCAATCTGAATCAAAATGCATTTATTTGACGATTTGCCAAGTAATTAGAGGGGAGAAGTCATCTCCACGTGCGAACATTGATTAAGGTGATTGGCGAGCCATTCAACGCCAAGAATCTAATTACTGCCAGACCTAAAGAACAAGTTAGGGAAACAAAAGTCATTGCAATAGTGCACGTATGAAAATATTTAGTCATCAGACTACCTATTGTTTTAACTAACCTAGTTGCAATGAGGATGTCGTTGAATTGGAGTCTGCTGGTTTGTTGCATATTTCACATAAGTAATGCTGTCCCCCATAACTAGACCCCGCAGATTTGCTTTGACAATATAAATACTTGTTAATGAAATCCTCTGCTGGATCTTCTGTTCCTCATCTCTGAAGTAGTCTCCATTTATTAATATCCTTTGACTAAGCCCTCCGCCACTCAAAAGCATTGCTTCTTCGAGGTATCTATCCCCGGTGATTGTCTCAAAGCTCCGACATACTGACATTCCAAATGCACACGAGCGTACAAGATACGAAGTTGGTGGAGCAGCTGTTCCTGGATCTCCCTATAAGCGAAGTCCTCCATCCTACCGAGGGGACTCCTGTCTTCGAGCCCTGGGCAAGCTCATGTGAATTCAATTCGCGAATCAAGATTTGGCGACGCAATCTGGGCGCGATATCAAATGCTTGGGCAGGTAGTTGATGGGTTGTGCAGAGGAAAGACCATTATTGAGAGGATCACTGAAGATGCGATGGGCTACAAAAAATACTCATCCGAATTTTACGCTGAGGCCGTCGCTTTTTACAGGGCTAACAACAGCAGCTCCGACGGCCATCCTGAGGTAATTGAGATTATCTTGCGGGTCGACACCGAAGACCTCACGTGGAAGCATATCCCTGAGGGCGGCTGAAATCTCATTTACTTGGTCGCTTCGAGGAGAGGGCTGTTGGTTCTTTGCCTGGCTCTGAGTCATATCTTCACGATGCGGTATCTGTGGGTTTGCATGTTGTGTTCGGCTAAGACCGCTTCCTCGGAATCCTCGGCGGTAGGTCCCCTGACACTTCAAGAACTTTAACCCTAACTCTTTATCGCATCACTTTATTCATGATGTCTCGCTCTCCCGCAAGGTCAAGCATCTTACAAAAGTGTTTCTAAAAAGAGCACGGGCTTTACAGCCTTTGTATCGGAATTATAAGAAAAATCGAGCACTAAATGATCTTAATTTCCATAATTACATGGTATGAAGACACGATACACAGCGAGATCCCTTATGCATACTGGCCGACTCATATCCAGGTTGGGCGATGGGTCCAGGCCTAGACATGCCTGCACTGAGTGTTGGTCGATGCATAGCGAGGCCCAAGCGCATTCCAGACTATCCAATCCTCATCAATTGGAGATGTTTTGCCCTCCACTGGAGAGGAAGGGTAGATAAATAGCGCTCGGGGATCACTATGTTGGGCTAGTACATATCAAACCAACACAACCAATATGCATAACACGGCAAAGTCGGAAGAGAAACTTACCACCAGCTGAAATACATGAGAGAAATCACGAAAGGAGTCCTGGAATCAGATATGATGTTTTCTATAAAGACCGAATGGCTGGCGCCTGGCACTAATCAGAGTCCTCAGGGAAACAACTTCAAGACTCAGATTCCCAGACTCCGACCTCCAACATGACCATCACTTCTATCTTCGTGTTCTCAACTTTTTGATCTTCCCAAGCTTTGCGAAGGTAGCCGCAAACCCAGATGAAACAAAACTACTTGAACAGCTCTTCCTTGATTTGACCGTCGATGAGGTCGTCAATCGATCGAATGGCTTGATAGTCAACGAGCCATGGGCTAGTGAATATGTGACCGCTATCCGGGAGAAAACATTTGGTGATACCATCTGGGCACGACACCGCGTTATCGGCGATATCCAAAATGGCACGTTCTCTGAAGTGACCAGACTATCTTTCAAGCAATCGAGCAAGATACCATCAGATATAGTGTGAGATTGGGCCCGCAAACAGGCCACGTGATTGTCAATCATCAGGACAAACACCAAGATGAGGGCAAACAAGCCAGTTAGGCAGGATAGGTAGCAACCTGGGTGAATGACTGCATTTCACATATAAATTCTGACCCGGATTCCATAGACCTACTTAGACCTTTTAACTTATCTGTTTATGACCTCCCAATTTGACCTTGTT